>OX388343.1:13957297-14275399 GCA_947579665.1 Sympetrum striolatum
TCTGTCTGAGAGTATCCATCGCTCAGGGTTTGTCGCTTATCTGTCCGCTTCGAGAAGAGCCTTTAGGAACTCCCATTTGATCTCAATAAAACCGCCGAGGCTACGTCCCTGTGGCGCATTCGACGCTCTCCTGTGAGATTTCTTTCCCACCAATTAACGATTGCAATTTACCGCCATTTGCGGGACACTTTTTCATCAGGACATTGAGCTCTCGAATCAAAAGTGGATAAGTGTCTTCTGGATAATACACGGATTATCTGCTGAATGAAAGTGAACTTCAATAACATATCTTCTTGTTCTTTACATTTAATAACCTCAATGCGTATACCTATGCGTTCATACCTATATACATACATATCCTTTATAAATTAATTCTTACAAAATTATCCATGTAAACTAGTTCTTGGAAACTAAAAGATAAGAACAAACTAGCGTATCCGTAGAGACATCAAGTTGGATATTCTTCCCCATTGAAAAGTGAGCAGCATTGTCTATGGGTCAGAAAGATATTAGTGGAAATATACCGCGTCATAGCAGCATATTGAGTCTGCGAATAAAACTTAAATTGCTTTCGATAAGGATTAACCGAAAGCTCTACTGAGTTGTGACTCAATTATGATATTTCTCCTCATTGAATGCTATGAAGAGTCGTTGTATTCTGATTATGAGGAAAAAGGGCATTCCTCATCAAACCTGGAGAGCTGCATTTTCTCTCCAGAGAATTTAGTAAGTCGAGGCGAACGTTTAATTTTAATCAATTATTCAACAATTTCTCGATTTTTACTATCAATTTCCGAATTACGTGGTCATGAACCTTGAGAATTAGTAAAAGCATATTTCTTTCAGTTTGTCTCTGAGATTAGCAATAAATAATTTTTACTCGATGAAGCAGTAATATAAAAGTTGAATTAAATCTGAGGTATTGAGGAAATGGAAGGCGGTTATTTGTAAATGTCCTCGGGTTGAGAGAAATTAAATGATATAACTATATTCAAAGGTAAATTGCTGATTCACAGCTACAGTCAACTTTAACAAGTTTAATTTAAGTCTAATCGACAGTCGCTTTATTTAGTAATAACAAAGCCTCCCACCGGTGAATGGATAAAATTGTAATTTCATCGGTCTAATTTAGATGCTGATAATAATTTCCGAAATTTAAATTGCTGCGATAAATCAAGCGAAATAGATTCATAATCATAATCTTATTTAAATCATTAGAAATGTCTTATCTCCTTTAAATCAGTAATTGTGTCTTTCGTTATTACCTATCAGAATCTTATTTCATAAATAACATATTCAGTTTTTATTCCTTCAACGCAAAGACATCTCCAAAATCGAGAAAATAACGAATGTCATCGATTCCGATTCCTTCCAATCATTGGCCAATAAGCACTATTTACATCAATTATTGCTCTTATTGTTTGCGAAGAATATTTGAACTCCACATTTATAGTCGGGTGGCTCGCGCATGCGCACTTAAAATACTACAAGGTAAACAGTAAATAACCGATTTCAATGGCGCAGTCGTTTCACAGTTGAGCGCACATCATCGGCGTTGCGTCAACGAGACTTTGTGGTCGCATAACCGACTGGATCCCACTGCCAACTGCAGGGAAAAAAGTAAAAGTGTCCGGAGGTAATTCATAACCACAGAAAGAAGGAGGTAAACAAGCCAGCGGTTGGCAACATTAGTATGCATCGAGGAAGATCTTATTGAACCAATAGATATCGTAAACATTTTCATAGGGAAATCCAACGTCGTCATCTTTTCAAAGAAATCAGATCCTGATAGTCTTTAGTATAGTCAGTTTACAAATTTATAAATTGTGCAGCTTTCAAGTAGTACTAAAGGGCCATCCTTGTGTGATGTCACGCATATGATGGTGAACTGGGAATTAGTCACTCATTGTGACGTGGAAGGGGTAGAAGTAGAACAAAATTATGACTCAATTAGATGAAATTATTCCCCAGAGCTCCACAGAGGGATCCAACATTGATTAGTTCAACCAACCTGTCCTACTGCGCATAAAATACCCCACTGGGTAATCATGCGAATGTAAGTATGTAAGCTTTAATCGTTTTGATTTTCATTCGGAGCAGAACAAAAAAAGAAGCGTGGAAACACAAGCAGTTATTTTGTTTAAAAATTTAAATTTTAGATGTGCAAAATTAAAGGCTTAAGTGATCATGTGACAGCTTTCTGGAATGGGGTATGAAACAACGCTTAGTGAAAGAGGCGTCAGCAATCCTTCAGTTAAAGATAATGAATTCGAATTAGATGTCATTGATCATTCATTTCCTCTCATAAGACATCCTTACATAGAGAATGAGAATATGTAAACGATTTTAAAACACTATTGCCGATATCTGCTAAATATCAACTAAGAATGCCCCAATGGGATCACCTTTCATGAAAAATGATTTTTCTGTCATCATAATCTTTAATTTTTTAAATAGAATCTCGAAATCATTCCTCTGTTTCAGTTACTGTTCCCTAACCAGATTTTCTTCGATACAGTCATTTATTTAATAGATAGAGCTGCAACACTTTAAAAAATCCGATGAAAATCAATAACTTTATCAGCATAATTTCTTAAATTTTAGAGCTATTATTTTGTCATTGTCTACTTGTAATTTGTCTATATTATTAATGAGTGATCTCTTCTAATTAGTGTGTACGCTAAATCATCCTGGAAAATTTTTCGTGATGAATTTTCATTTTTATATGTATTTCAGCTTAGATTGTGCTTTCATAAATTACCGTAGTTTCTGCGTAAGCAATGAATGAAATTATTTCTTCCTATAATCAGTAATTTTTAGTGTGACTCTGTAAGCATAAATATCACAATAAGGTAGGAAATATCTGAGGAAAATATCTTGTAACATTTTTTCATATATCAGACACGTCAGATTTGATAAACGTAATTTACTTACATTTTCCGTAGTCAATGTAATTTCTTCAGATTCATTGCGGTTATGGCTGAAAACTGGCACACTTTTATCATCGTGATTCGAATTTTTTTCGGTGGTCATCAACCGATTCCAAAGCACTTTCAAATCGATATCCATTCCATGAATGGAAAACCTTGATAAGCGGTTGTGAATCGCACGCGCATAGTCACAGTTCTTTGATAAGGACAGATAAGATCGACCTTCTGCGGAGCACAGCTGACGATTTCCCAATTCTTTGAATCTCTCTTTTCAATTGATAAAGAGCGACTTTTCATCCACTCCGTACTAATTTCATCCGGACATTATCTGTTATATTTAGTATTGAATATAGACATACCTTTTTCATTTATTTGAAAGCCCTATAACAACGCAAGACCTTTATAATGGGTCGATATAAACTATAGTATCCTGATTAATGGAATATTTTTCATTTGTCTCTGGATAGAGAACAATGTGTCTTTCATTTACTTTTGTCACTGTCTTGAGCATGGCTGTGATGAAAGGGAAGCTACTGAGGTATGCGTAAATAATTGTACTGTTTCAGATCTCTCTTCATGGAATGCCAAGAAATATGTTGCTCCTAGAGTGATTGTGCTTTACTTAACGTGTTCCGCTTATTCTGGCTCAGTGAGGAAAGTTAGGGCAAACTACCTCACTCCTCATCCTGCCTAGTAAACCTCATTCCCCTCAACTATCCTTGGTAGCAAATGTTAGAGGTGGTGAGGTTTCAACTGGCCTTCGGGCCGAATACTTCACGGACAGACTAAGTATATCAAGAATGCTGACGAATCAGAAAAGGAACAAATTTAAGTAATGAACGGAGTACTCGTTTTAATATTGTGAGTTGTTTATTGTGCTGTTTTGATTCACGTTTGAACTATTTCGGCAGCGATTAACGTTTTCTGTCTGTTTAACCAATCACTCGACAATAGGTACCTTATTCGACATAAGTGATTCATATGTTTTGAATATCCATGTACTTCGCCAAGTGTAACTCGCTTGTGCCCTGACGCAAAGAAGGCCCTTGCGGACAGAACTATCAGATTTACTCGTTAAACGATGCAACTACAAAAGGCTATCTCTTGTGGATAAAAGAGTCCGATGGTGGACATTTTTTTCTTAATCACGGCGTCTTCAGATGAATGCGATAGCAAAGCAACGTTGCGATTCCAACAGCTGTCGAGTGCTTCTCGAGGCACGAACCGGTCGATTAGTCACCTTAATGGAAGTACGCGAATCAGCAAATGACGTGATTGCAAATATGAGTTCTATGAGAACTACGTCGTAGTGATCACCTTGATGCTCGAGATAACGCGTTAGGAATTCGAAAACATTGGAATGAATGATTCTGTTAATATCTCGTCTAATGCGAGGGGTCAAGACGAAACGTAATTCGGCTCAAAGTTGGTTTGAAATTGTGAAAAGTGCGTCCAAGGAGGCGAGGAGTTCAAAGATAGGTACGTAAACATTCGAAGATATCAAGTTGAATAGTTACAATACAATCATCCTATGATTTAGTGTCACGTGAGGGAAATTAGTTCGCCGATGCCGAAAGCTTAAAGTCCAAGTTCATCTGAGTGTTGCTGTAGAAATCTGCATCTACTCATGAAGGAGTCTTGTGGCAGGGGGTGCATGTTTCTCCATTCTGTGACTGCCGCTTATCGTCCGTGAATAAGGTGTATCATTGTTTGTTTTAGTATTTATTTCTTCAATTTGTCCTGCAGGTACTGATCGGCCTTTGCTACATAAGCATAATATTTAATGTGTCTTCCGGAACGAGTTATCTCAAAATTGAGAGAGTTAAAGTGAGATATAAAATACGAAACCCCAGACGCATCGTGCAATTCTGACATCGGGCGACAAGGGGTCAGCGTCGATCCCCGCTCATTTGCTTTTCTAGATGACGTAATAACAATATAATGATTTATTTAGTTCATAAAATATAACATTCATATTATATTCAGACATTGAATATCCTGAAGGTATTATTTTACAATAATCTCCCGTTCCAGCTCGAGGAGGAACTTGCAATTTTTATTTAATTTTGTATTAATTTCCGAACATGAGAGAATGAGTCATTCACGATTGCTGTTGTCTTTATTTTTAATACCAATTGCGTCCAATTCCGCCGCCCACTTCCAGTCATTCCACATTTTTTTAACCATTCCTTGGAAAGGAATATATAATACAATTCTGATTTAATTAAATTATATTTAGCAATTCAAGATATCCAATACCAATGACGGACATTAAAACTGAAGCTACAACAGTGGTCGTTACGCATATCGATTGGTCGGTTCTCAACGTACTAACCGTATCCGTGGTGCGATTGTAATGCTCGTTTCTAATGATACATGAATGCTCTAAGTGGAATCTAAGTAGCCCATCAGTCGCGAACCTTTCAATCTCTCCTAACTTTCTATCAAAATATTCGGGAACGATATCATTCAAGGATTAGGGATCCATATTTTCCCAGTGCGTTTCGCCTAATTACGTATATCATAGAAGAATGGCTATTTTAATCAAACTGCTTTTTATAACGCCCCTTATGGGACGCGAATCGGAGCAGTAGAGAAACTTAAATGATAATCGAAAGCTTTTATTCGCAAAATTGACTCGAAGAGACATTCGAACACATTCGTTCAGAATATGACTTCCAAATTTTTGGAGAGTGATGTTTATGATAATAATCTTCCGTTACTCTTTTATTTGAATGTGTATTGTTTGTTATTTTCTAATATTTAACGTCAATTCTCTCTTGAAAAATCATCTTAGAACTATGCTGGTGAAAATGTTAGTTATAGATTTTTTGCAAAGAACTTTGATGTTCCATTGGAAAGCGATGGATATTAAAATTATCAGCTTTTATTAAAAAGGTAAGATTCAAACTAAGAAAAAACAAAAAAAACTGAAATATTGATTTTCACCTAGCTCGATATGATGATTCGTTCATTGCTTTCTCTGGTTTCTCTTTAAAAATGTTTTTCGCCACAAGGTTCGGGTCGTTTCATAATTACATTTTTAAATGTGTGAGCTTTTGAAGAATTACGGATCGCTATCATTGGTGGGAACATGTTCGCTGGAAATGAGATGCGGTTTGAGAGAGGGGAAGAGAAAGGGAAGTCTGTGAGATCGAAAAAGGACGTAAAAGAGTCAAAATTGTGGTATGTGTGGCATTTTTATTAACTAAAAAAACAGACTTGGAATTCGAAAGGGCTCAAGAGGATGGAATCGGATACGTCCCCACTCCTTGGAATGCTTTAAAAATAATCAAGTAAGCTCCGATTTACTCTCTTCACATTAAAGAAATCCTCCGGAGCTTGACTTTGATTCAAAATGTTTCAAAAGAAACGTTTCGAATCTCTGATACGGCACAGCTTGTGTATTGAAATAGTTTCAAACGGATCAGTATTTTTTTCATTACGTTTGTCCTAATGAGAATTTCATTTCATTAGCCTTAATTCTGGTATCCCGTTACGTGCATGATTACGGTTTATTTTTCCTATAGCTATATATGTATATAAACCAGCTTTTGACCAAATAGCTAAAATATTCAGTACTGTCTATATTTAATTTACTTAGACGTTTATTTAATGAAAGTGTCTACTCACCAATGACCTCTTAATTACGTTTCAAAGATCCGAAGGGCGAAGAGATTTTGCTCTCACTTTTTTCCTGAGTCATCGATCCTCGACCTGCCTGCTCGTGAAACATTGGGATTTCCTATATCCACATAGTTCGCGAAATACTTCTCCTCTACAGTTTTAATTAACAGCCAAAACTCTCCATTATTACGAAATAACCGATGGTAATTGCACTGAGATTTGGTTGGCCCCAAGGGCAGGCAACTTGTCCTACGCTTTACAGCAATACACCTTTCTTGAAGTAAGAAAAACGTTACTGATTCAATTCCCCATCAATGAGACCTAATAATGCTAATAATAAAAATATTCTAGATTCACGTTATTTCTTCTCAAATAGCTTTTTGTAGATTCACAGGCCACTTCCTCCCAGAGCCAGACATTTGGCCACATTGAGAGGCTTTCGGTCGCCCAAAGTAATGCTTACGAAATGGTTATTTTCTCTTGAAAATGTTTGCCATATTGCATCTTAATTGCAGATATTTATTTTTGAATTTTAGAAGATATTTAACTTTTTATGATAAAACTGATGGCAAGAATGAAAAATCACGCCTAAATTGCCCCGAAAACATCGATTTTAAGCTTTCTTTAGAATACAAATCATAATTTAATTTCTACTAATATATACCCCTAAGTTACTGGTTTTGGTGTGGAATTGGTGAAAAAGAGTTGTGCCATTATAGTAGCAAATAATATTTTGCCGTCCCAACCCAATGCGCACCCTCTTACCATGCCACTCCTGATTACACGTCTTTGCGATTTCACTCTCACCCTGAAAGAGTCCATGAACCTACTTTTACTTCTAATTTTCTATTTCATTTTAAAATTGGTGAAACTAACTGCTTCTGCCTCTTCGTCACTCTTGTAGACCTATTTAGTCCATCGCCCGTCTCTTTTCATTGCCACGAGTCACAAACAAATGACGAACGACTGGAAGAAGTTGTGTCTACACGAAATTTTAAACATTTTTTGGCGCTCAACTTTGAGTGCATTTACTTATAACCTTGAATTTCACGTTTTAATTTAATCGCGAATTGATTTTTGATATTTCAGTAATAATCTGCATTCATCTTTTTTTAATTAAAAACTGGGCAGTTTAAGTTTGTGCAAACTGATGATGCGCCTCTTCTGGCAAAAACTCAAAATGGTTCTGACCTAAGCCAAATTGTGTTGACATACATTTGTCGAAGGAGTGTTGTTGAAGACGTTTTCTCGAAGAACTTCTTGGTTATCAAGTTACAGATTTTTGTCGGATTTGAGTTTCATATAAACAGAGGCTAATCGTTGTGTGTGTGTTTTACCTCAGAAGAAATAATATCCATCAAGGCTTACTGGCAATTAGGAAGCATTTTTAGTAGTCAGTGTATCCATTGGAAAAAGCCGTTACTTTTATTGAACGTTATAAACATTTAAAAGAACATGGATTGTAGAAACTTCTTACTTTCAATATTAGAAATTACTGTAGATCATAAGTCTATCGTTTTTACTGATATGTATAGAGTTTAAAGCCAGAGCCAGTTTTGCTAACGTAGCAACTTAAAGTGGTATATATTACAAAAATAGGAAATTCATGAACAATTTACGTACTTAATTCGTATCAAATTATTACAGGACCCATGCCTCTGAAATATTTGGGATTGTATTTTCCGGTATTTCCACGTTTTAATCCAGCAAATATCTCTGTTTTCTAACCGATGATTTTCGTTCGTTAGTCAATATTGACAAATACATTTGACATATTTAATTGGACGATATAAGGGGTGGGGTCAACTATAAAGGATATGGCGCTTAATATGGATTTTTTATTGTACCTACCAAAGGGTAAAAAACTCATGAATGAATGAATCAGTTCACAGTTCATAGTCGTCAATTATTTTTTTATAGTTTTAGATGTCATTGGTCAAGAATCACGTGATTCTATGACCATCACGGCGCCTAATGGTAAAAGGGCAAAATGGGGATGGGGTTGAATTCTTAACTCGGTCGTAACTTTTGACTGTTTATGAAAATATTCAATGAACGTTTATATAAATTTGAAGCCACCAATGGTTAGGATGGAAATTGGAATTTCTGGAGAGTGTGTTCGAACTAAGGACCGTTGGAGTGCAAAGCGTGGGTCCAAAAGTCGTTCATTAAAAGTGTCCAAGAGATGATGCCAACGGAAGCCGTAGGAGAGTTTTCCAAGATTTCCAAGATTTCAAAACCTCAATTTATAAATATTGAGAACATTAACCATCGCAGATGCTCATCGCCTTGAAAATAAGGCAGAAATAATAAGTCTATCATAAATGTATGATTGTAAATTTACGTAATATTGTTAATCTAGTCTTGCGTATATTTTGTAAACAAACAAGTAACTTAAATATGTAAATAAGTTAGCTCCTTGATGGTCATTTTTATGTTGATATGGTTGCCATGTGCTTGTTTAGATAGCAGTAATTCAGAGATTTTTGCCGATATATCGAAGGAGAACGGAAATAAAAGTTATGCGAGGTGTTGTAAGGAATTAAATTTAATCTCTTGGCGCAACGCAAGTAAATAGTGAAATTGCATTCATTAATGTATAGTAGATTAATCGAGTCAATTAAAATAGTGGAAAGTGATTAAAAAACACAGTAATGAGACTTATTAGTATAGCATATAACAGATAGTGATGATGCAGAGCCGTTGTGCGGATTGCACGCTCATCGGGGAAAAGCACTGCATTCTTGCGTTATAGGATGATTTTCTGAAAGTACTCCTTCATTATCGAATTTTTCCACTTGAAAATAATGTTCAAATATGGAATAAGTATAATAAATTATATACGTCCGGGACCTTTTCGGTTCGTATTATAAACCTTAGATATGAAATATGATACTAAAATCAGCGGCGATATCGACTTCCATAATCAACTTCTTTTTTTATCACGTCTAAATCCTTCTTTCGGCAGCGCCCTCATATTATGAATGCGCGACCTCAAAATTGGCCCCTGCGCGGGGGTGGACTCCCAGCTTCTGGTGGGGCAAACAATAAAAAAAGAGAGTCGGATTGGGCGGATAGCCAGGAGAGTCCATTATTGCAGTCCCCAAGGACTCGGTGGTGGTACTGCCCGCCGAGGGATAATGTAGCGACACGGTTCACTTATGCAGCGTGCTCGGGTTTCAGCGAAAAAAATAAAGATAACCTACTTTGGCTGGAGGTCGGCTTTTCTTTGCAAATCTGTGGATCTCAGATCCCACGGCTTCCTTTGAATCCACACGGTGTTTCGTCGAAGGGGGTTTTACCCCGGATGAGGAGATGTCTGTCGTTTCTTGTTTTGAACGCGGATTAGCGTTTCATAGTTTCGACTGTTAAATTAGTGAGGACTCTGCGATCAATGAGGTGTCGATTCAAAGATATCTTCAGAGCCGGAAGGCCGGTTTGAACCACAATCCCACAACCAATCACAATCAAGAGCTTCGGGAAGGGAATGAAGCAAATGAGGGATGAAGTATTCTTTTGTACTACTTTCTGGAACTATTATCTTAAAAATACCTTATCCATTAACTATTTGCAGCCGAGGTTATGGGGCTTACTAGACAACATGAGGAGTTTAATGAGAACCAAATGAAGACTACGTATTTCTAAACGATACGATGCTTCTCAAAGCAGATGCCTCACAGGTTTACAAAGTTTGATCAGCCAATTCCATTTTTGATCAACAAAACGTCTTGTTGAATCTAATGGCGATTGTTTGTAAAAAAAGTGTGTAATTTAAGTTTAGGGTTTACTCAATTAACCTTTTGATGGATAATTCTGTTAAATATCAAATGGGTTTTATTGTTCAACAAAGAGCTGCCGTAACTTCATTATTTTAACCACTATAAGTTGAGCATGTGATCGTATTCTGTTCATAAGTATTATTTTTCCTAAAAATTAATCCAAACTCCTCTTGCCATACCTTGATGAAAGGAATATTTGCTCATTTTCTTTTCAATTCAGAATCTTAAACGAAGACTATGTGGATCGAGAGCACATAAGAATACACAGTATTTACCAATTTTAGTTTCCTGCCTTTCTTGTTTAATTGATCTTCTTAGCTATGTTTTGGTACAGGATGGAGAAAAACAAATTTTATGGAATTTTAGTCCAACCCTCAATAAGGGAAAACTATATAACTCCTCTTCTTATTTCGATTCCTCCAGTGACAGGATACCCTTAAAATTGACTCCAAAAAGCAGACAAAGCAGAGTAAAAAATCCCAGAAATATCCTTTGTAAAAGCAAAAATCAGCAATGTTATCAATCATATGTTCAGGGTTTACTTTGACGAATACCCACTGGAATCTCATCTCATTCCATGGCAGTTAAACCTTTAAGCGCAATAGCACAATTGATTACTATTCTAAATATCAATACTTCGCAATCATTTACACCACCCGGTTGATAACACGAGAAGAGATCCTGCAACAAATTCACCGGGAAAGCACCAGATCCTTTATTATTAATATTATTATTATTAGGGGTCTTTATTAGGCGAGATTGAGACTAAAAAGTCTCCCTTTCCATCTAACCTGTAGTTTAGTTGTTACATTATTGTAAGTATATTACATGTATCAATGAAACTTAGAGGAAAATAGAAGAAAATATGAGAAGGGATTGCGGATGTAAAAAAAACTAAGAAAAGCTTAGGAAAAAATATCCGCTTCAGGAAAACACCCACAAAGAAGGAGGGTGTGAAAAACCTGCGCAAACCTACCGATAGTAAAAACTAAAAGTCATTAAAGAAAACAATGTACACACAACCTGGAAAATTACAAGAAGTGTTAGAGACATATTATCAAGACAAATAATGAAAGTTAATAAAAAATGAAATGCAGAGAATACAGTGAGTAGATACATACACTTGTGATAAAAAATATGACTGAACTAGAAAAAAGCAAAATAAAACACGATCAATCCAAAAATAACGCTCTACAATAATTATATAAGAGAGTTAAAATCATGATTTAGGCATAAACAATAATCTAAAGTAAGTTAATAGTATGGAAATACAAAATAGGAAAAGAAAGAAAAGGTTATACTGGATGTAAACTGTAGTACCAAAAACGAACAAAATATTCCAAAGTAAAGAAAGAAGTTTGAAGTGTTGTTCCGTGCAGCTTGAAAACATAAGAAAAAACGAACTTGACTTATGGTAAAATGTAAAATTCTATGATGGAGATAATTAGTGTTATTGATTCTCTAGAAGATACGAAAGGCATTTCCTATTGAATTTATGGATAGGACAGGAAGATTTGATACTGTGCTGAATGGCGTTCCATAAATTAACAGAGGTCACTGCAAAGGATTTATGAAGCATTTCCGTCCTGTGATTTGGAATGAGTAGATTGTTTCTTCCTCTAGTGTTACAATTATGTACCGACCATAAGCTGACAAATTCTGAAATGAGGTAATCGGGAGTTTGTAATCGCATGACACTGTAAGCTGTTGTTAAGATGTGTAATTTTCGACGAGAAGCGAGCTTGAACCAAGACAATTTCTCAAACGCACCCGAGATATGGTCGAATTTCTTTAAGTTAAAGATAAACCGAATCAATGCATAATTAATGATTTTCCTTTTTATTTATCTAGTTGGAAATAACGCAAAAACATATTTTGTATTTTTTAATATTCTAATAATTAATGTAATTATGCTGATCTAATTACTGATGTATGCAATCCATTTTGATGCATTCTTACAGATATATTGAGCGGAACGGTACCGAAACTATTTCCTCTTTTCACTGTGTGAATCTTACTGCAATGAAGGAAGTCTCGAAAGCCTAAAAGAAAGTATGTTTGCTAAACATGTCAGATTTCAAACGGGGATTAAAAGAGTAATTGGCATTTATGAACTATTCCAAATCAAATTTAAATTAATCAAAATGATGTTCTGGAATATGTATTAATATTATTGATATTGATAAATTATTTTTTTCATTTGCTACGAATTTCGAGGATTTTACCATGCTGGTAAAAGATTTCCATAAATATTTCTTATTGTTTATGTCAATAGTGTATCTTAATCACTCACGTTGAAGTCAGTGTGAATATGTAGATTTAATTAAGTCTCCTTTGCCATTGATAGTATTTTAATTGATTATATTCTCTTGTTGCACTCCATATAGTCTGTGTTAGTTGGAATATTCGCTGTGAATGATTGGGATGGATAAATAAATTTCCAAATTCTTTAAAAAATTTCAATCAATGTCAATTTTCGAGTTATTTCGTTTATTGTAATAACAATTTTATGCGTTACCCTGATTTTGAGACCTATGTCTTTCGTTTTTTAAATATTCGTTAGAATTTATATCCTGACTCCGATTATATTTTAACAAATCTATCGCTACCATAAATGGATTGAACAAATTATTATGATGATATTTTTCTTCTAACACAATATATTTCAAACATAGTCGATGCTTTAAAATTTTATGTATTCCTTTCCCAAATATTTTGCCTCATTCACAAATCTCATATACATTTTTAATAAAATTATAAATATATTTTTTGCCAACGTTACTCAAAAAATTTGTCTTTTAAAATATTATATACATATATTTATGAACTTTATTTAACTATATCGCTATAAGTAATGATTGGCTTATTCTACCGCTTTTATGGACAGAGAAAGTAAGTATAATTGCTTGTCTGATGTATTTCATACGAAAAATGTACATCATACGTAATCATCTTCCTGTAGAATTTAATAAACTATCAGTTTAATATATCTCAGTATTTATTACCCTACAAATATACATAATTCTGTAATGACGGTGAGTTACATCGCATCTTCATTCTGTGGCAACTTTTGAATTTCCCTCCTGCTTGTTGCGCCTCTCATCTGTTCTCAATCGTCATAGTTGTTTTCGAGCCCGTTAGATGGCGGTTAGAGCGGTCTGATCCCGACTGCATGAAATTTTATTTCAGAAGGCTTAAAATGGCTGCCTCTGGATCGGGAGAGGAGAGCTCAGAAGGTAGGAATTTGTTTTTCGTCATGTTATTACCTCTAGAAAGGCGTTAATATTTTTCCTACAATTACGGTAATACGTCGTGATTGTCGGAATCATTTTAGTTGTCCTTTTATCGAGTTGCTGGTGCTTTAGAAATGTTAAAATAGGTAATCATTAGTGAGATAGATATTCGTCTGCTACTGTTAGAAGCGTTGGAAATGGTTGATAACTTCCCGCATCGTTTTCATTCGGTTAAAGTGTTTTAATTCATAAGTTGTGATGTTTTCGTATTTTTCTGGACCCTGGTTATCGTCCTCCTCGCTTCAACGAATCTATAAATGAGTTATTGAGTAATTAGGTTTACACCGTTGCGTGAGTGTCCGTAGTGATATATGTCGGTGTCATTTTGGTGTAATTCGTCGCGATCGACAGTTGGGTTATCCAGTCCCTTTTTCCATTCATTTTTCCGCTAATTTCTCGCCTTTTTTCGTCTCTCGGGTACATGTGCACTGCCGACGCACATCGCGAGTGCTTATCCCTGAGACATGTTTTTCTTCGCGCGACTTAGTCGCGAGTAACGTTTAATATTTAATTAATCGCGTGTTCGTCCCGATATCCGTCCAAATTTCGAATTTACCTCCGCTGACGACCCCACATCGACGCGCTGCGGCAGTGTTGACAGATCAATAGATACTCTCATTGCGATATTGAAGCGTCGGGCCACGACGGCGCTGCCCGCGCCACTTAGAGAGGGAGGAGCCGTGACCTGGGTGGGGCTCGAACCCTAGAACTCCTCCCCAGCGGGACGTAGCGATTGACCTTGCACACCCTGTCCGCCCGCATAGGCCGCCCATTTTGTCTGCACGCTTAATGAGGTCCTCATCATGTCCTCGTCAGTGGTCAGCTGTGCCGTCCCCCAATCGAACCCTCCCGCATTCCTTCCGTAGTGGATACACGTTGCATTTCTTTAGTTGTTTACTTTCTTTTATTTTCCATTTACTGCACGAAGCTTTCGGTGAGTCCATTGAGCTGTTTTTTCCTGTCAAAGGGTCGCTCGCCTCCCCACATTGGAGCCATATTCCTTCGCGTGCCTGCTTTGCACCCCACCGTAAATTCAGCTTCCTGTTGCGAGAAGCGTGCACTTTGGTACCGATGACACGCTATTTTAATGTGGATCGTAATCTCCCGGGAACGTTACGAACCATCGTCCGATTTTTCGATTCGAAAATTTGGGGGAAAGTTTTTCCTTCGAATGCTGCGTTGCTCTCTCGTTGGGTGTGATGACTGTATTCCTCGTTAGAGACGAAGGTAGGCGAAGTACCAAATCCATCGACGTTTTCCTTGTTTTACATCTGCGACGAAAATCTTACGCCAGTGATCTCCGTTTACGTCAGAGTTTTAATCACAATAGCAGTTTTCGTGCTGAAATTCCTCGGCGGTAACTTGGTGGAACGAGGCAAGAACCGTATATAATTACAATACTTGAGCAAGTTGCCGTAAGAATACCGTATAGAATTACACATAATCACGTGGCAGACGTAGTTTAATCCGTCATCGGATGAACAAGGGTGGTAAAAACAACGAACTAGGCGTATCCAGTGCGGGTGTATGCATTGCTTTGCGATATTGCGCTCTGTTGAGCCAATGATTTTGCGAGGCTCATGAATGGGATTTCAGATTATTATGTTCGTCAAAATTTTGTTTTCGAAATCAGTGTTAATTTACGAGTTAGAGTAGGATAAAAGAATACTGTAAGTACCTAAAAATCAACCCGAATGTGGAAACTTTTCCTCGTGGAATAACCGCTGCCATCGGTCGACTTAAAGCCTTTGTAATGCTCATTAATTCACCTTCAGAGTCACTCTTATAATTCGGCGATTACTCACGGGTGATTCATGTTTCGGCACGTGATAATCTGCACTGTCCCTCGCCCTTTTAGAGACCGGAAGTGAGCCCTCGAGGATGATCAGGGTTAAAAGGATGCACTCCTTACTCGGGGATTTCCGGTAACCCAATATGTCTTCAGAGCCCATCGTCAGCTACATACCGTCAGCTATTATTATAGACATCGAAGGGGCGGTCTCTTTTATTGTCGGGGACTCCTCATTGTTGCGTAGGACCGCCTCAGTTTCGTACAGACCTTTTTCTGCCGAATCCGGCGAGAGTGTGTTGGCGAAAGCGCGATTTATTCTGCAGATATTCGAGGGAGAAAGCGCCGGCTGACATACGATTCCTCCGAACCCAAATTAGCACTCTCTTATCTTACAGTGATTCATGGGCCATTTCCGAAAATTGTGCCGGATTTATTTAATCCCTTTCTTACGGATCTGAATATAACTGTTTGAAGATTCGCGTGAGCGAATTCAGGAATCGATATTTGTGGAAGTGGTATCGCGTGGTCGAAGAAAGTGGGAAATAATTTTCTCTTCTCTAGTTGGACTCTTTTATCTCGTCCTTTTTAACAATCACGTGATGTTTCATTCGCTCTGTCCTCTCTTTTTGTTTTTGTCAATGTATAGATTCAATGTTTTTCGTTTGTGTTTTGTCGGAGGAGGAAGAAAAGTGTATCTTCCATTTACTTTTGTCTTGTTCGTTGCTGATTTCACCGTAAAATTTATCGAGGTGAATAACGAATTAACATTGGCCTTGATTTAATCGATAGCTAAGCGATATTTATAGAGTGGATTTATTACGTGAATGTTTGTTTTCCATTCGCATGATTCTGGCTCGGAAGCAATGACAAACGGCCTCACTCCTAATATTCTTCTCATCCCATTTCATAGCTTTTGATTGGATTTAGGGTGTTAAGGCTCTCATCCGCTGCCACTTGTCTCCGAATAATTTCTCTTGTCCATTACGTAATAGTCTTTCCCATTTCCCCCGTCCGTTTAATTTTCCATTCTCCACAACTTCTCAGTTTTCCGCTCCTTCAAACCTTTTCTTTACGTATTTTTCCATCGACTCAATATATTTGCTATGTCATCTGTTTTATCACCGACAAATTAATCCTAATGTTAAGTTTAAAAATTAACGAAGAGATTAAGGAGAAAAAGACTGCCGCAGCAGGACTATTCGTCCTTCATTTCTTCGCAAAATTCAAGCATGTGTTTCATGCGAATATTCATCATTTACTTAAAAATTAACAACAAATGGAATCATCACTGAAGGGAAGAATCGGTGACTTCAGTGTACTTTTCGATTTATCAGAACACGAAGTGTTAGTAGTCATATTGTGTCTGTCTCTTTGAAGACGTCTCGATGCCTTCGAGAGTCTGTGTTCTCATTCACTTTCATGTGTAGTGAAGTGTAGAGGTGATTAGAAACGCTTCCTCTCGTGACCTAATGATTTTCCACCGCAATAACCGCTATCGTATGACGTCGCCAAACAGAATTACTAGCATTTCTTTTTTGAAACTCATTTGCTTTACTTATGCCGATATTTTTACGTATCTATATGTTACATGTGATTCTCGAAAGTTGATTGGAGAAGGCAATTATTATCATCAAATTATCTTATCAGAAGTTATAAGTAACCGCGTGAATAGACGTTGATGAGGTGCCAAGTTGAGAGTCACAGCTGATTGCAATCTCCTGCGATTTACTACTTTTGGGTCTAAGAATTTGTTGTTAAAGCGGGTTTAAATTCCCATGGAAGAGGGAAGATGACTGCCAGTAACACTAAAGAGAGCATTAAGTAATTATATCAGATGAATAAGTGCATAGCTGTGCTGTTTGTTACGTAAGAATTATGTTTTGATGTTAGGATCTAAATTGTCCTGGAACGGCGACAGCTGTGTGAATATGAAAATGATTATTAATTGGTGTTATCAGAGGAGAGGAGAACTCTGGGCAAACCGCGCCTCACTGAAGGCTTTATGAATACGTTAATCTAATTCTTCGATTCCGGATTATATAAATGGTCCATTGAGCATTTAATTTAGCTGAATTCCTCCTCGGCCCATGCAGCCTTAGACTGTCGAAAGATTTTCCTCAAATGGGCTGAATCAGGTCTTAATGGAATGGAAATCGGAAATCAATGATTTACCTCTTGCAATAGGTTTACTTTGATGGCTCACCACTGCAACTTGAGCACTTAGGAAACCTATTACTCTTTTCGGTAATTCATGGATTACCTTTTCCTAGAATTGACAACGTATTTTTCATTCCTCTAGGTTTGTCGAAGACACCAATTCCATGGAATTTGATAAATCCCAGTTGTCTACGGTTTTAATGGCGCTCCGTGTCAGTTCGAGTCCGCAAAAATCATTGCCTTCTCTTTAAAACAGAGAGGAGAAAGCTGTGCCCTTGTCCAACTGGTGGAAAAAGCGGAGAGGTTGTTGGATAATCATTAACGGTGGCATGCGGACCGCAAGTATCGAGTTTCAGCCTCATTCCCCGATGGACGTCTTTGGGAGCGACGATTCATCCATGCGATCGTGTGTCCATTATATTTATGGATGAATTTATTTGTGGGAAAGTCCTCGGAAGCTCATTAAAAAGATCGCAATGGAATATCAGAATAATAATTGAAATGTCATTTTAATTGGGTTACGTGTAATTCCTCCTATAATTTATACTGCGTAAAAAAGTAGCCAAGTATAACGAAATACCGGCGTTTTTAGACAAATCGCCTCAGGCGGCAAACAAGCCCCTGCGTTTATATGTAAATACAAAGACACACAATCGGCCCCAAAAAATCCGAATTCCCTCTGTTTCGGTTTCTTCCCGTCGATTTGAGGCTTTAAATAAGTTCGCTTTCTTTCTTTCTTTTGGATAACTCAGTCGCTCAACGCGAAAGTCCATAATCGATACTTTTTTCGTTGGCGTTTTTATTCCCTTTGACGGATTTTGTCGCCCCCGAAGTTTTTAATGAGGTTTATTTGATGATGTTGCAGTCGAGATGAATTTTTTCCTTCCCATTGTCTCTTAGATCGCTCAGTTACTATTCAGCGACTCTATTTATAAGTGAGCGATTGCTTAAAGGTCTCGTTTTTCTTATTGCGTAATCGAATTAGTCGATTCTCGACCTAGTAAGTCGTCAGATGTTCAACTGAACTCCTTTTGTTTCTTCTGCCAATCGACGCTTTCGAAAACAATCGATTTGTGCCGAAGGACGTCAATTTAAATTTAGCCGAATTGAGATACCTCATCGCCAATGCTCTCTCCTCTCAGGTATTTCAATGAAAAATAACTGGAGAACTTCCGTCAGTTGATCTATGGTCCGTTCACTATTTGTGGAGCTATAGGTACACGTGTTTAAGCAAAATTTCACGAAGTTTTTTTAATCCGAAATAGGAGGATATTCCTACTTGAGTTATGTCGTCCCTTATTTCATTGTCTTGTCTGTCAGCTTGGGGTTTACCGTGCCAGAGCAGAATTCCCCTTCTAGAAGCTTGGTCTCATGTATTTTTTTTTTCAAAGGTTATCTGTCAAAGGTTTTGTAAGACTACTTCGTCCTGAAAAGACCTTTTAAATGCTGTTAATCCATGATAATAGAGGCCTCAACCTTAACTTTTACTCCGATAAATCGTGTTAATCTTCTTAATTTTGTAATAGTTCAGTGCATCTTGTGGATTTGTATGCTTTAAGGTAATGGTAATTTTCTATTTGCCGTTTTCTTCAAACTATCCTCCAGAAACATCTTTGTTTGGTGCGTAATAGTTTCATTAATGTTAAAACTCCTGTGTTCTATAAATTGTTTAGGTATTCTCATGAGAATGACTTTGAAGTTGGCTAACTAATGAACCATTCCATTCACAATAATCCTCTATATCTATTGCCTCTGATAAATGTGCTCGCTTTAGGTTACGTTAGTATTTGTTGTACTCTGATTTGTTTATCTAATCAAACTCTTGTACGCGACGAGAACTTATGTAATTCAGCTGTTTTCGCCGATGCCACCATTCCCGCTGTTTCTTTCGATTGTTTTTTATTTACTATTCTATTTTGTGAGTGCATTAGTTTATTCGTCTCGATATTTTTCTTTACCAATTCTTTTCGTGATATTTTTTCGTGAAAAATTCGATTCTTTTTTAGTCTAACAAATGTATTATTGGTTCCCCTTTTTTTCCTTTATTCGATCTTTTATGCATATCTTAATATTTTGTATGGATGTTTGATTTTTATTTTCTTTATATCTTTTATTGTCTGTTGTCTTATCTCATCACATTTCCATTGCTTAGTAACGTGTTGAATGTAATAAGAACTATCTGTTAACTCACACACTTACCAAAAAAAGTATGCATATTTTCTTATCATAGCGTTTTCACTGCTGATAAATCTTCGCATGGATTCCATTCTTTCGCTTCCACAATTCAACTAACAATGATTGACACATCTTTATTTAAAGTTTGTTGGTATTGTTTACTACAAAAACCTCAAACATCGTTAGCGCCACCCTCAGCTTCGATTGTCGCTTTTCAATTCTCTTTTGGCATCGGCTCAAGTCCTTTGCATCGCCGGTGATTATAAATTCGAAAGAAGTCTCAAATCCAACAACTAATCAGAAAATGACTGCGGCTTTAGATTTATATTTTAGATATGCACCCCGCGAGCCGCCAGTGGCGTATGGCAGGGGGTGTAATACACCACCATTATTCATTCCTTCCTATTAGCATCTCTAACAGCGTGGAGAAAAAACGACCAAAAGTAATTATCCGTTCTTGCGATTACTTCCCTATAACGCTTCGTCGATGCCTCTCGGAGATCGCGTTCGCTCCTTGCTGGCACTAACATTTCACTTACTTCGTCTATAAATTCTGAACGGTTGAACTTTTCGAAAAGTTTCCGACGATATTCAGATCTTCTCATCTGTAGTGAATTCCAACCGAGGGATCATTGCCGTAACGCTGCTATCAAACCTGAAATCCCCGCAAACGAATCGGGCTGCTCTACGCTGGTCCATCTCTAAATCTGAGACTAAACCTACTTCGTGTGGGTCCCAAACCGCACAGCAGTATTCTAGACTCGGCCAAAAAAGAGAAAAATATGCTATTTCTTTGACACTCGATGAGCATCCTCTCAACGTAGTTAATCTTTGCATTCCATTCGCTTTTCCTATTGCATCTCGAATATGTTCTTTATAAGTTAAGTTACTGCTAAACGTGACTCCTAGGTATTTGCTGTCGTGCACTAACTCTAATGGACGCCCTTAAATTTGGTACTGCGCTGGAATTATGTTTGCAGAGCGCGTAAAACTCATGGCAACGCATTTATTTATATTTAAATCCAGCTGCCAATCTTTACACCATCCTGGTATTACGTCCAGGTCGTTTTGAAGTACATTACAATCGTTTTCTGACAAAATCTGTATATCAGGGTATCATCGATAAATAATCTAACTTTCCCATTTTGCCTCTGTGGAATGCGGGAGAGAGCAATAAATGCTTATCTTTAATTCAACCAGATATTTATGCTCGCGTGTCCTCCGCTCCCCTTCTTGCCTTAACAAGGCTCTTTTCTCCTTTGAGGCATTAAAAACTCCCTTCTTCGCAACCCTAAATTTCCCATCAAAGTTCACCCCGTTTAAGGAATTCATCGTTTTCTTTTGGATCCATCGCTTGAATATCCTTCTGGTTGTTTGGGCCGTAAATGTGTATGATATCCTCACTCTTTTCAATGAAGCCACAAATCAGCGGTCGATTGTTTTGTCTCCTCGTTTTACTCCTTAGAATGTTATGTTACCCTCACTTATGTATTTTACAATCGCCCTGGTGAAACAGCGTGTCCATAACTCATTAAATCAATTCATAGATCACAAATAATAATTTTCCTCTGTATTATTTCAAGCTTGACGTCTTTAATATTTTCTCTTTGAGCTGAAAGTTATGAAGTCTTCAAGGTGTTTAGATTTTTTCTAACTTCCCATAGTCCATGAGGAGTAAGCTGATGTTTAGCTATCAGTGAGACTTGAAGAGAAGGCATTTTCGCTTTTAGTGGGTGTTTTCCTGAGAGCGAAGAAAGCTGTGCGGGGGAACTCTCTTGTTTCTCCTTGATTCACGTCGATGAAAACGCATCCAATGGTTAAAAGAACGTATCCTGGCACGCAAGTTGCATCAAAGGAGATAGCAGTGGAACCCCGCGCTCTTTTACAGTCTATTCGGGTAACGGTCTACCCCATTATCTTTGCTTCGAATAACGGTTTGCGTCTAAATAGCCGTTTATTGATGTGTGGCAGGGGGTTCAAGATCCGTTCATCGCGTTTTTCTTTGCGATTCAATCAGGGATAGGAAAAATATTGAATTGACGGCACGTTTAGCGGATACTACTCGTGTTACAGCTTTGCGCAACCACACTTTAATGCATGGGATATAAAAACATCCCATACATTAAAGTGTGGTTGCGCAAAGCTCTTCTTTTGATGTGTGAGAAAAATATCTCCTTTAATTTACTTCTTTTTGTGTAGGTCATGGCTGTGATAATATTAAAGTAACTGAAGTGATGCTGATCAACAGCATTCCTTACTCCTCATCGATTACTATTTATTACTATGAAAAATGTCACTCATGAGGTGCAGCACGTAATTTTCCACCAGTGGGAGAGTGAGAAAGCAAAGGCTAGTTTGCCTCTCACTCTCGATTTGTAAGCATCATTCCCTCTCCAATCTGGAGCTAATGGCGGAGGGTTGGAGGATCAAATTCCCCTCCGGGCTCCATTATCGTGCTCAGTTGGGTGAATTCATCTTCCGAGCATATCAGCGAGTTTAGGTTTGGTTTCAATCATCTTTCTTCTAAGATGTAATTCCTCGAAAAAATAATAGCACTTGCTAACAAAGAAAAGAACAAACAAGATAATTAATTTTTATCTTTTAAAAGAATGCTTCGCATCGTAGAAATGCATACATAGGTACGGACGATTACGTTCCACGCATAAACGTATATGTTCATCACCCTTTTTGGACTAAGCTCGCCTTTTATTTATACCCTTGCGAACTCCATTCCCTGCAATTTCTCGTACATTCGCTTTTATTCTACGCCCCTTTAATTCAGAATAACCTCTCTGTTTGCTCATTACTATTATCACGACATTATCACCCTTATTAACGTGGCGGATTGAATGGTGAGTTATATAGACCAGTCACAGTGGCGTTCAGGTCTCTGATGAACTTTAAATTGAATGCCGACCTTTGTAATCATTAGTCAGACCCTTAAAACCTCGTTAACGGTTTGAGTTGGACCATCGCTCTTATCCGAAATGAGACTCGGAGCATTGATTTTCGGCTTTCTTGATGATTATGCACATCCAGGCGAGGGGATTGTGCCATTGAGACGAAGAAGAGGAGCACCAATCGACCAAGTTTTTATAGCGGAGGAAAAAGTGAAAGTTGTCCCGTGTAGGAGCAGAATACAGATTTTGAGGATTTCAGATTTTCTAAGAGTTATCGACATTTATCCACCATCTGCAGCTTATCTGAGGTCCACTCCAGCTGATTATGAACAGATGAAAGAATGATTAAGATTTTATAGAGAAATGTTTACTCAAAATGAATACGGTATACCTAAGGGAGTATTATGTCTAAATGAATACGTATTATTACGCCAATGATTTAAAAGTTCACGAGAAGAAAAATTAATAAGTTCAATCTTCACTTCGTGGAAAGATAATATAACCCTCTTAAAATAAATAGCCTTTATATAACTTCCACAATATATTGTGGAAGCAATTAAGTTTATTTATTTTAGGATGGTTCATGAGAAGGCATTTGAGTAGCGATACTTTGCCGAATATTTATCGAAAACAGGATTTTTGGAGGGCCCTTCTACTCATTCCTCGCGGACTAGTAATTATTTACTGGAAATTTGATCTCTCTTTTCTAATGATAGATAACAAGAATAGGAAAGAAACAAATTCATCCCATCCTAAAAAAACTAAAAATTCCTATTACTTTAAACGTCGCAAAAATTAAATAATTTTAATTTACGATTTGAGATGCGACATTGAGATCTACAAATGAGGCCAAACACACTATCTGTAGCCCTTACATAATCTATAGAAGCTAATGCGGCCAATCAGCGTAAAAGATAAGATAACCTCCAACCCCCGAAAGAACTCGGATATTTTCACTTTATACGTACATGCCATCATTCGTTACAGTTGATTACATCGACAGATAATGAAGAAACTCATCGTTGTAATTACTATTTGGGTTTGCTCTAAATTTATTCTATAACCAGTATTTACTGACACTTAACCATCTGGCACTTCAACTTCACATTTGCAATGATTCCAACAGACACGAAGTTACCGCACTTATTGGATTGCTTCTCCTTAAATTGCTGCTGTACTTTGGCTGTAGTTCGCCCTTAATGTGAATGTATATTTCCCAGTAAAAGGGTTTGGCATTTAAGAGAATCGATCTATCTACACTGAGAATTGAATAATTACTCAAAGGATCAAAAGACTTTTTCGATTATCCTTCCGATGGTTATATACTGAAAATATCTCAATCGGTAACAATTTCCGGTCGTTAATGAAGTGTCGTTCTCTTTTCCTGCTTCTGAAATTCCGTGAGATGTGCTTTACGATGTATTTTTAACCTCGGCTATCGAGTTGCATTTAAAAGACATCAAGACGCGAGCAATCATACCTTACATATCTCATTATCGATAGTGGAAGATGGTGCATAAACTCGTGGAAATTAATAATAATAAAAAATAAATTGGCAAAACTTCTACAATTTTATTACAAACATCTGCTACCGATTTTTGGCCCAACATTTTGAGTTAATAATAAAATGATGCGGACTGAAATGCTTGCCGACTTGAATGACCGTTGAGATAATGAGGTAATTGTCACAAAATTGTAATTTAGTATGTATTTAGTACGCCCATCGTCGTGCCTAATGAAAAATATTGAAGCCTCGAAATTAAACCTTTCTTCTACTAACTCATATTTTGGCGGTATGATCATTAATTTCAGAGGCGTGCGTAGTACTTGTTTCATCTCTGCATTATTGCCTACGACGAGTGTGAATATCGGTTTAAAGTTGATTACAAAACACTCCAAATGTTATTTTAGATTAGTACTATCAATTTCGCTAGTCTTCCTTCGATGATGTTAGTGATATTTCTGAAAAATTCTCTTCAAAACCGAGACTTCCTCACAAAGGAGTTCCTGTCAAAATTATTATACAATACCATGTACTCATCATTTGTGTTATCTGAAGTTCTCATAATCATAAAAACAATTATGATTATAGTTTTCTACGACTTCAACTCAACAATAAAAAAATCTGATGTGGCCAGCACATGACTTTCTCCATATATAAGATGTAAATATTTATCTACGGCAGTATTTTCGAACTCAGGATTCAATCTACACTTGGAAGATACATCCAAATAGATTTTTTGTAATTTTTGTAGATAACTGTTTACACCTATACATCAGATTAATGGAGGAATTTTGCAAAAACGGAAACGAGCTTCGAATAATAAAGCTCGACTTCTAGTTAACCGATTTACTCCAAAACTAATCAACTCCAACGACACTAACCAAAATGCCATATATGGAATTTGGTGTTGATACGATAAATAGTTTTCATGTTAGAGCGTCCACAAATTACATAATAGCAATTTCCGGTTTATCAGTATTTCACAAATAACTCCTAAACAATCAGTGATACAAAAATATGTTTCACACAAAAGTAATAGTAAATTAGATTTTCTAAAATTTTATAAATAATAGAAATTACCTAAATATCATATTTATGGAGATGTTTTGCAAAAACGGAAATTTGCTTCGAAGAATAAAGCTCGACTCCTGGTTAACCGATTTACTCAAAAAACTAATCAACTCTGACAGCACCCACCTATATTCTCTATACTTCGTATATGGAGAAAGTAAAAAAGTTATTTAACGTTAACAGGCACAGTGCAGTGCTGTACTCTTCTCCGTACACTTATTTGAAACACCACCAGTTTCGACTATCATCAGTTGTTTCAAATTTATCTGTGGAAAAGAGTAATTGTGATTTTATTCCTACTATCTTATTGATTTTACGTGTCTACGGAACACTAATCTGTTTCTCGATAGCACGACCGTACTTCATGATCGATGTATGATTATCTACGATGTCGGTCTTCGGTTTATTTCAGGTGAATGTTTTCCAAAATAGCCTGGATACAAGATTTGCCTTTATCATTATTCCTCAAATTCGAAAATTTTGAATATTGTCCGCTGTACGTATATATAGGTATATCCGGAGAAACGTCTGTATACAATAGCCTCGTAATAATCCCCGGCATGCAATCTCGTTTTTCTGGAATTTCGGGGTTTATGCTTCTTGCTTTAAGTACTAATGGTCACAGGGTTAAAAAACATTTTCAAGGCTATTTCAGGTTTCTGAAATTGAAACAGGTTGCTAATTACATTCCGAAATACCTCTATAAGTAAGATAATATTTTGCTGTATCCGCTCTTTGCGCCTAGACTTAATTTTAAACATGTTACTCTTAAAGAATTTCAGTTTCCAATATTTTTAACCTTCCCAGCCATCGTTACCGGCAGTGATATTGTAAATGCAACCTAATCGATTGTATTTTATTCTTTTTGGCTGTGGAGTTTCCCATTCAAGACTCTTTAACGTTTGAGGGAAAATGGTTTTGTTCTGTTTACCGTCGATCAATTTAAAATATATTCTAGAAGAGAAAAACACTCGAAGAAGTATAAAACGCGATTATTTAAAATGAACGTAATACTTACCGAGTTGAGATACTGGTTTTGATATCTTTTGTCATATCTATAAGTGAATGAAGAATTAAGGAAAATTGGCATTTAAGTAATTCCCGTAGAGATGCCCCACCTAAGGAAATGACTTCATAACAATGACATAAGTGATGATAAGAATGTGACTGCGTGATAGAATGTAACATTTATTGATTATGATTAGTATATAAACAATTTTATTTAGAAATACTTCCACCCAAGATATTAATTTTTTCTCATTCGTGCATGTGGCCATCTCTCCCGAGTGTCCGGGTGAGACGCCCCACCTCTGTGAAAGAGATGCCTCATTAACTCATACTGAATTTAATCTGGAAAGCGCTTTTTATATTACGAAATTGTCAAATTGAACTTGAAATTAAGATCTAACTAAACTGAGATGTGAAATACTAAGACATACTAAAACTTTTACTTTACCACAAAATTATTACATAAAATACGACCAGGTTTCGCAGCAGTGCTGCATCATCTGGTGATCATCTACCTGATGATGCAGCACTGCAAAGACACATCTTTGAGCGCAAAAATTTCCACGAATAAAGAGAGATAGAGCTATACTGCATCTTCGATTTTTTCCAACATTTTTTCTCTTAGTCTCTATAAATCAACGAACTTGAATGTTCCTCCGAAAAACCCGAGAGACTAATTTTCTGTGAAAATTATCAAGTTTGACATCCTGTATCTTTTTGACGCCTCACAATATTAAAAAACGATAAACGGAAACATAAAATCTTCCTTCTTTCCTTCCATCCATCTTTTTTCAATAACATTGCGAAGTTTCAAGTCCCGTACTCGAAAAAACAATTTTTGTACCCGATGTGTAAAGTGTATTGAGGATGAAATTTTCTCCACTGTGTCTTGCTAAAATTTTAATAAAATCGTATTACGTTGATTTGATTGAGGATGAGTCAGAAGTTAAATGATAAAATAAATAATTATAACTACGTGTTTATTTGTCCAAATTAAAGAAGGTTTTCGAAATGACGGCCTTCACACACAATGCAATTGTAAATACATTTTTTTTAATCGTTTTTTTCTGCTTCCTTCAATTTTCCTTGCAATTCTGCCAAGTTTTGTTGGAGTCCTCAAACGTTCGCGGGATGCATTGTAGGGAAAGCTTAGTTACGCCGCGGCTCCCAATAATGGCTCATATATTGTAATGCTCGCGAGGGATATTATTGCTGACATCACCTAGTAACGAGGGGGAAGTGGTATTTTTTCATACCGTCTGAAAGTGCCAAAGCGATGCCAATCAGTAAAACGTTTTGTAGTTTGGATAATTTAACACATTAATATCACTAATTTGAGTTACAATGAGGTGATGTTAAAGCTGAGAATATTCGATTTACTATGTTTTAAATCCAATTTTACATATGTTGCCGTAAAAATAGCTCAATATATCTTTCGTGGTAAATAGTTGATGACTTGAGCAAGTTTCTAGAGTAGTCACCAAACATGTTTATATGTCAATTTTTTTTTAATTGACCTTAAAGATTTTGATCAAATTCATGACGTCAGAGTTTTTGAAATTTGAAGATTTACTCTGACAGAATGGAAGCAGCTGTAAAAAATATTTTTGCGTCAGTTGAAACAACTATTCAGTTATTCTATGGAAAAGTTTAACTCTGTTTCTCAATTATTTACGTTGCCAGTGGGAAAATTTGTCTTGAAAGTCACGTTTTTTTTAAATACATAAAAATTCGTATGTCGCAACGAATAAAAAGCAGACACCCAAAGGGGGGTGATTCAGGTAGCCCAAGAAGAGCTATACCCCAGTTCTTCCGATTATCTATACTTTTTGGGACACCCTGTATAATTTTGTATCTATTAATATAATGTATAGTTTAGTAATAATAAAAATATATCATTTACTTTATATAGTATATATTTTATAGATATACGGTGGTGTAAAATGAAGTAAACTAAAGAGTATTTCTTTTACCTTTAATGTGTAAAGAGCGTATTTAAAAATTAGTCAGAAAACGCTTCCCTTTCGTATTACAAGGAAAATAAAATATAACCCTGCAATAAGGCTATCCCGCTTATAACGCGGTTTTCATTTGTTCCTCTAAAAAGTATCCCAGTATATTTTACCAGCATAGGCTTCTGTTTTCAATAAATATGGAGAAAGTGAAGTGTTGGCCAAATCAGATTTTTCTATATACCAATGTTCTTACCATAACCCAAATATAAATTATTCTATGCATTTCATATGGGAATGACAGAGTCTTATTTTAGGACCTTCCAAGTATGATATCGTTTTCAAAATTTGAATTTAATGAATCAACATCTTCTAAAAGGTCCGACACCATGCAGCTCTTCCATTGAAAATGTATGGCGGGAATTCCAAACTCTGTGTGACTGATTTACCGAGATGGTAGAAATTCTATGACGATGCATGTGAACAGAAGTAATGAATATTTCATAATCACAGTTTATCTTATGCCAGGGCATCATTTGCATTCTAGAATTCAATTAATTCAAGTAGATATGTATTCACATATTCCAAAATATGCTGGGTTCGACACCAGGCTTCTCTGCTATTTGGAACGTATCGCGGGAATTTCGAATTACTTATGATACAGTTTCGAAAATATTTTCATCTATATCCCTGTAGGATAGGGAATTAAAAATCTTAGATTTCCCACAAATAAATATATATATATATTAGAATGCAAGCAACTTTTACTCGTATGCATATATATTTATTTATTTATAGAGATGACACTAAAGACCTGGTTTAATCAGAATAATTCTCTTTTATTTTAATTCTTATATAGTTCGCTTTAGACTCATTCCTACATAGTTTCATGTATACCATTCAGTTATTATTCTAAGTACGTCACTTTGTTTGATTTGGTCTGTTTATAATTGAGAGGAAACTAATATAAATTGGAACTTAAATGGATGATATTTAATGATATCGAAGAAGATGTTTGATTGCTCAAAAGGAGGTGGCCACAGTTTTATATTGAAGGGTATAATGTTGAGAAAACTTCGCAAACGAACAAAATTAAGACTAAACTTATCTATGTAAATTTAAATTCATTGTTTTCAATGATAAGTGACCAATAAGGTTGTACGCTTTTTCTGTAATTCTTAAATACAGACTGTTCTTTCGGAATTTTACGGAGGACACTTATTACTTTCTATTTTTAGCCTTGTTGAGTCATTCACAGTAATTTGAAGTATCTTCCATTGCGCAATAAAGTTAAACATATGTGTATACCCACAAGTTGTTCATTCAGAAACAGGGGTTTATGACTGTTTATCGAAACAATCGTCTTGCATGTAAATAATGCGTGCAAGGAACAATTTCTTTTAAATCTCGAGTACTCGCATCCCAAATTGTCACGTCAGTACTCGTATTGGGTGGAATCGACTTCTTCAAAAGGGGAAAATTGTCTCAAAATGTAGTGAATAAATTTTTAATTCATTAGTGATGATGTTATATTAATGGCTAACCTGGTTATTAAAATGACAAGCAAACTAAATAGCAAAAATGCTCTGTAAAAGTTCGATAGCCCTGACGCCGAGTATATGGCTGATGAATTTGGAATATTGCGTATAAAAAGTAAACTGTTTTAAAATAAAATAAAATTTAATATATTAATAATAATTGTTAATTATATGAAATTTATATAACATCTCTAAAAATTAATGCGGAAACAAGGTCAGAAATGCAATTTTTAACGTAAAGGTCTTTCATCTACCTGGCACTACCGCTAAAAAAATTGTTTAAATAATTAAACTTCCATTTCCGACCTGGCGAAAATGCATGGCTGGTTCAGAGCATGCTAAAACTCAGCTACTACGAGAAAGAAGAGGTTTTAAATCACTAATAAAAAGATATGGAATTTTAAAATTCACATGGGTCGATTAGACCCAGACGCGAGTACTCGAGGGTTAATGGTCTTATGAAATTCCTAGAAGTGCAAAGGTCAATCAATTTCTTTATTTTCACGAATTCTTTGATCTGAATTGCAGAATCGGCTTATAACAGCGTGGCAGACTATTTTCGATGTGTAACGATTAACTTTCCCAAGAGGTCATAATTCTCTCCGAAGCCCTTTTCCGACCTTTGAACTCCTCTCCGAAGGATGTCTAATTTTAAAGTGCCCTTCGGAGGCTCGGCCAGTGTGATTCGCTTGGATTTGGGGCCTTTTTTGTAATGAGCAGATCCTTTCTCGGGCCTTTGACTAGTGGCAATGCCCTAGCCTTGCATTCCAAATGACAGAGTGTCTATTCCGGGTGTGGCTATTTTAAATGGCAGTTTCGCAGGTCTTTGAACCCGTTTATTTCTTCTCATACGATTGGTTGTACTATAACGAAAAGAAAAAAGATGTAACACTTCTTCAACGAGGTTTTCCACACAACGTCGTAAGAATTGTCTTTTATTCGTAACCTGTGAATTTTCATCTTGCAGATTCGAATTTTCTTTCGTTTTCTTTTGGCACTGGATTTAGAAAAGTTTAGTTTTAGTTATTTTTTGTCGCAGTCTTGTTCATTACCGTGATAACAGCTATTATAGTACGGATGATGCTGACCATTGGCATTCATATTTTTTTCATCTTATCAACCGTGTTACTCAGTGGTTTATTTAGGTGTTTCTTCCTGTTACGCATTGTGGAAAACACAAACGACCTCACTCCTCATCTTGTCTTAAAGCGATTTCCCTTAGCAGTCGCAGGTAAAGATGGCTGATCGTGGAGGGCATGAGGGCCCAACCAGTAAGAAAAGAACCACAGCAAACTACCTCATTCCTCATCTTACCCTGTAAGACTAACTCCTCCTTTTTGTTTTTGCAAATAGTGTGGGATTTGAGGTTATATTAACCAAATGATGGAAGGAAAGCATTGAATTTACACATAGAAAGTGTGCTGCTGAAACCAAAGTTATACAGAGGTGAAAAATAGTGACTGGGACTCGAACCTAGATCTCCCACTTTCCGGGTATTAATACCTGCCCGGAAAGTGGGAGACCTGGATTCGAATCCCAGTCAAGTCACGATTGTTCACCTCTGTATAACTTTGTTATATTAACCGTCAGATATGCGAGTCTACACTTCTACATCAATAACTTATGCAATATCTGTCACGTAATGGGTCTTGAGAGCCCTTTCCAAGGTCAAAGTCTCGTGAGCTATTTTTACCCCAATCAGAAAGGAATTTCGTAATAGCGGCGTTTATTTTGCGTTCTTCTATTGAGGTCTTCAATCTCCCGTGCCTCTCTCGCAAAACGTCCTTAAGATCCTAATCCATTCCAGGAACAGCGATTTTCATCTTCGTGGGGGTCTTTAATCTCCCCAAGTGCGATTTTTCCCGCAATTCTCTCTTTCGCGTGGGCAAAATTGCCGTCGCCGTGCGGGTTTATGTCACACCGACTACGCCTGCGCGCTGCGGGTTGCCTACGCACGAGGGGCCGTCTTCTCCCGGAATCTGATAGCGTGGTTTTCCCCGGAAGCTGGCATCGCCGATAAATCTCTTAAGTGGGTTATCAGAAGATAGATAATTGTTTGAAGATGCATCTCTCGCTAATTGTTTTCTTGTCACTCTGTTTTTTTTCTTTTCTGTCGATGAAAAAACGTCCTCTTTTTGAAAAACGGTGAGACCATGGGGAACCAGTTATCTTGCTGATCTTTTAAGACATCGGCCGTTTTTACACGTATCTTAGAACTCGGTGATAGTGAACAATTATAACGGAAGAACGGATTTGAAATGTAGAAGTTTCGAAAAGGGAATTGAATTAAAGTTATGTTAGTTTTTTTTTTAGTTCATTGGAATGCCAAGAAAAGATGGGTTTCATTGAGTGCGACCTGATTGAATTTCTCGGTGAAATTACGTTCATCTTATAAGAGAGTCCTTCATTTCGAATTCTCTCCGTTACATTAATTCTTTTTTTTTTCGGTTCCATAAGTCAATTAAAAGCCTCAAAATTTATTTTTGATTATAAATGTTGATTTGATTATTTATCTAATCACCATTTTTATTGATGTTTTAACAAAAGTTGCCGTAGTAACCGTATCTAAGCTCTAATTATGAAAGGAAGTATTAAATACGAAATGTCTTTATCATTCCTTAGTTTTTGCGCTGCAATTTATCTTTGCTTAAGTGTGGTCAGCAGAAATAATCTAATGCAATTAAAGATATGCAATAACACTTTGTGTTCCCTCTTCCTTATGAGTAGTAAGATGTTCAAATCTTTGAAATATTTTAGATGAAGTGATTTCCTCCGAACATAGTGAGTTCACATAGTGTTTTCTTCGAATCGCTATCGTTCTCTATGTTGAGCTATTTTTAATTGATGGTGAAATTTCAAGAACTTAAGGTATTTTCGATTAATTACGGTGTAAATTATCAACCGTTTCTCGCAATTGAACGTGACTAGAAGATATGAGTAAACGAAATTATACGTCGAATGTATTTCAGCTTGATCGCATATCCAAATAGTATCTTCACCGTATTTCTACTTTACAACCACACTATTTCCTCCTCGATGGATCAGGTACAATTTGCATCACTAACTTCGTTAATCGTATTTTAAAGACTATTAAATAGTATTAAAGCCTCCTCTTTGGTGACTCTTTCTTTTTTATCCTCAGTAATCGATTTCATTGTACAAACACTTGATCACATTGATATATTTTAAAGTTCTGCGATTATATCGGAAAATTGCAGCATATTTTTTATTCGTATTATTCCGTGTATTAACAGATTTATATCTCAGCTGACGAGCGACCTTTTAACGAATTTTCAGTTTACCGAAGTCTGCCTCCCTCGTTTTCGAACAACGAAATTTGGTTTGGACCTATTTAATTATAAAAGTGCGTATTTTCTCAATTTGACGATCGAAATTGTCTTCGTTCCAATCACGAACATAGATGACGAACACACAAAATCTAACCGGAGTAAAAGCGGTCATCCGGGATTTGAACGCGGGACCTACAAATGTTTAAAGGGCAGCGAAATCAATCAGAAATAAGGTAAACGTGAAATGGTACCGCTCATTTGTAAAAGACAGCGATGTTCTTCTGGTTGCTTTCAAGTGTACTTTGAAATGTGGTTACTAATGAGAAGTAAAAATACGTCTAACGATTAAGAATTAGAATGAATATAATGTAATTAACTATCTTGAGTAATAATGTGGCGTTTGGACCCTTTTTGACGCGAAGAATGGCCTAAGACGACGAAAGGTCGCGGATCAAGATTTGTTTATTTACTCGTCGCACCGGACACATTGTAGCAACGAATAAACGGCATTGTTGGGAGAGAGATTGCGGCTTTACACAGAAAAGATTCTCTCATTTGTATTTCGCCATTTATTTTACGGATTAAAGTTGTTTTTTGTTCTTTCTTGCTTCTAAGTGAGTCTTTAATTTGTCGGTGAAATCGTTGCGAACCTTCGGAACACGCAACAATAATAAGTTGGCTCTAACGTAGCGTTTATAATGGAGATTTCAACTACTTCAGTGTTGCCTTTAAGAATATCACGCGATTCTGGTGATCTTCATCCTCAACTGAGAATAATGCGATGTCCTGTAGGAAGTAGTGCATCCTCTCACAGTTCATTTCGTGACGCTGCTCAAGATGGAGAATCGACGAAGCCCAAGACGACGACGCGAAATATGTCGAGTTTTTCTAAGGGCGAGTTCTGGAAAACTCGATATCCGAAAGACACCGATATCCTTCCAAGGCAAACGAGATCTTAGCGCCCTGATCTCTGGAGCGTTCTGGGAAATTTTCGTATCGATCCCCTTTTCGTGCCGTCTACAAACGGAAATGCGGACGAGTTGATGATGCACGTCTCTCGCACGCTTCACTCTCACTAATTAAGCCCACCGCGTGGGTTCGGGGGATCGACTTTCTTTTCTGCTTAGCGACCTTCGTCTCTCTAATCACGAAATGATTCGTAACGTGTTTCTGGATGACTTCCAATCCGAGAGAGAAAAGGGACTCGAGCCGAGGGTGCCGTAATGAAAAAAAAGCGATGTTTATGCGGATGAATTGTGATTGACGTTGGGAAGAATGCGCGAGCTGCTCTTTCGCTAGCCCCCATTATATCCCCGTCGCAGTTTTTATTGTGCTGCGTTGCAACCGTTCTGAAAACGCTTTAAGAAAGGTTCGCTACGAGTCCATTGTTGTGCATTTGCATTGATTGCGCAATTGTTTACGTTGTTTCTTAAATTTTGTTAACTTGTTACCCCCACATTGCTGCTTTAAATCGTTTCCTCAGAAGTATCTGATCTTTGGTAGCGTCGAAAGGCGTTTATGAATTAATTTTACTAATGTTACAATTTTGATGACGAATTTTAGCAGAAGTGGAATGTCCCAAAAGTGTTGAATTTTTATCCCAAAAACTTTCAGGAAGGAGCAATTAAAACCTTCAGATGTCTCAAATGAGTTTGAATGAGTTACATTTTAGGCGGACAATTAATCCGTTTAAAAATATAAATTTTACACAATTGCGGATTGTTTAGAGTTAATGGGATCGACAAAATAGGTTATCGACGACCCATTATTGGACAAATACATAATCACTATTTTGGCTCAGCTTTTCTCTCAATCGATGGCTTCTGTCATTGATTTTGTTTGAAATAAAGTTTGGTAGTTTGGCAAAAAAAGGCGTCGGAACAGTTTTCTAATTTGGATATTTCCTTGAATGAAATATATCTGTATCAGCAGTGCTATTTGAAGATAAAGTCAGCATTTGTGAATGTCGAACCCGCGACTGTTTACGCTGTATGCGCCTCAACTCCCATACAGTTTTCTTCAGCCGAAAAATCGATTTGAAATAAAAGAAATCCACCATTTTGAATTCACGGGATTACGTCCAGAAAAAAAATACTTTCGGATGATTTGATACGTAATCCTACATTCGAGAATTTTATAAATGCAAAGATCCAGGATAAACGTCTTATTGATGTTATGAATCGAAAGTTCTTGTTGATCGAGAGATAAAAATGTTCTTTTTCGTCGAAAAAAATGAATGTCATGCTGTGTTTCGTAAGTGCTTCTCGTGGTTTGCAGTATCGTCCCACTCCCTGCAGTTAAAATTTTCGTTTCCACCGATAAATGGCTCCAAGTCGAGTATTATCGAACGGCGCTTTTTTCTCACCTCTCGGAGAGCATCCGAAGGGGAAGGGAAAAAGTGGGAGAAGTTGTAAGTGGCTAGCCAAGACCATCGCATAGATTTTGCGGGAGGGCCTTCAAACGCCGTCACTGCGGTCCCTATGCGACTCTTTAAAACCGTGTACTACAACACACCTTCTCGAACACGAGGAGCTGAAGTTACTGGCGGCCTTCCAAATACAATTTGTAGGCTCTTTCTAACGCAAGCATTGAATCCCTCTAGCTATCCTGATGGCTCATTTCCTTTTATATTACCTTCCATGCTTACTAAGTGGCCTTTATTGCTCCGTTGATATGGAGTTGAAAATCTTTGCACTCTTTTGTAATCAAAGTGCGTGAACATATCGTGAAAGTTTATGTTTTCCGAATTATTTTGACGATTTCGTATTCACAAAAATGAGGAACCAATTTAATTTGTTGTTCTCCTCTTTGGTTCCATTTTTTTCTAAGTTTTCCTTTAATTGCCTATTTATACTGTTTATCTTGCCTAAATTGTCTCGAGATCGTAATTTTCATTTTATATGTGACTTTTTTTACATGAGTTAATATTCTGCCAATCTTTCAAGCATGGTTGTCATTTTTTTAGACTTTTATTTTTTCATCCATAGTTTAGTATTTCTATGAAATAATTGGCTACGGAGAGGAGGTATGCTGGTAAAAGAAAGGGTCCGCTCAGAAAATCTCTGAAAAATTAATTAAAAAAGGGGAAAGAGAGAATGAAATTGCTTTGTGAAAATTTTCTACAAGGTACTGATATACTCTCTATTAGTTGTCTATGAATTACTCTAGATTCGTTAATAATGACTGCTTTGTTTTCAGGGACCGGGGCTGCCTCGTAGGGGCCAACGGTGCCCTTTGCGGGGACGACTCTGAAACGGACGCCAACAACAACTGTGCGGATCACATCACAATGACAAGTGAAGATCTGTTACAGCCAGGCCATGTGGTCAAGGAAAGGTGGAAAGTGGTGAGTTATTGGCATTTGCCTCCAATTTGATATCACTGTATTTCTCGACCTGAGGATGCCTTCCCTGATGGGTGCAGATCAATCCAAAATCATAGCCTTAAAATAAATTCCATCGCTTGTATTTTGTGGCTTCATCACAGTGACCATATTCAAAAGGACATTTATTTGTTCAACTGCCTCGTCTTTTAGATTAGTTCATATTTTGTTTAGTCTTACATTTTAATAGCTGAATAATTTGGCACAAATTTATTTTATTTGTTCTTCCGAAAGCTTTTTTCAGTGCAAATACTTTCTAATTGAGATGATAAATTTAAATTAGATTTCAACCAGGATGTCTTGAAATCTCATTTGATTTTGATGCATAATTGTGTATCATTTTATAGAATTTATGTTTTTAAAATAATAAATAATGCTTCTTGTGAAAACTTCACGTCTTTAAATTTATGTGCATTAATCCTTTCTTCATTGGAAAATTATGATAAACAATATTATTAACATATTCAGCTCACTTTTGTTATAAATAAAAGAATATCCTTGTATATTTTGATCAAAGACATGAACTATCTTTGTCTATAATGTCTCCTTTGCATATCTTTTATCTATTTTCTGCCTGTCTTTCATAATTCTTTTTATTCTTCTTCTTCACAACATATAGTTTTCTATCGGTAGATTTCGCAGGATTTTCACACTCCCCTTCCTGCGAGTGTTTTTCTGCAGTGGAAATTTTTCCTGAGCCCTCAGCTTAGGTTTTTTAAAATCCACATATTAGTTTTCTTCGTGTACTTTTGAAAACTATCTCTTTCTTTCTGTTTTGCATACGACGATGGGTTAGGTGTAAGAAGAGACTTTATAGTCTTAATCTCGCCCGAATAAAGGCCATTTATTATTATTATTATAACTAGCATACAAATAGAAAGAGAGCAAGAAATTGAAGAGAACAATTTCCTACTTGGGATATTAGACAGTGGAATTGAAATGACATTGCAGGATATGAAATATTATAAAGCAATGGGTGTTGACGAGATTTCAGTTGTGTACCTTAAGAACTAGGTGGGTGACAAATGTTCTTACAATTTACTTGGGAGGATTTACGATGAAGGAAATTGGCCAGAGCATTGTATAAAAACTATCCTAATTCCATTACAGAAAAAGAAAAATGTAAGCAAATTTTGGGATACTGGGATAAAATGTACAATTACCATAATATCTCGCTCAGCAAAAGTATTTCTAAGGATCTTGAATAGATGGATGGAAAAATCAAGGGTAAATCGTAGAAGAGCAGTTGAAGGAACTAGGGGTACAACTGGGGTTATGAGAGTTCTTGCACAACGAAGCCTGGAATTTAAGAAGGATATATATGTGTAGTCGCCAAAATCTAGTGGCCAAAAGTAAAATTTAAGTTAAAGAAACTTGGGCTGGGCTGGAAAGATAGGAGATTGGTGCAAAATTTTTACTTGAATCAAACAGTGTGAGTATGGGAAGCTGTCGGGGAATCAGAATGGGCAGAATTAGAAAGGGAAGTAAGACACGGAAGTCCTTATCGTCATCACTTTTGTTTATACATATATGTAGAGGAAAAGGCAAAAGAAGCCTGGGAAGAAATAGATAAGAGTCATTATAGATGTGAGTTTAGCATAGAATGGAAAAATAAGTTGGGTTGATTGGAAAGTAAATGTATATGGTTAGGAAGGAGAGGGATTTAAGTGGAGTTATTAAACATCGACAGAGGAGTTGTGTAGGTCAAATATTGAGAGGAAAGAGACTGCTAAAGAAAGTGTAGAATACAATGGAAAAACAGAGAGAAAAGGCAAAGCCAGAAGATGACCTATAGGGTGGGTTACCAAGAAACAAAGGAAATGACATTGGGAATCATGAACCTACCAAAAGATAGAACACTCATAAATGTATGTTTTGATCATATGCAGCATATTGAAATTTTTATCCATGAAAAGTTTGATTTGTGTATTACTTCCACTTATACCCTACTTATAGATCAAGGATTTTGACCTCTTGGATCTCTGCTACCCTTTTCACTTGAAAGAACTATTCATCTTGTTACATAAATTTGGACCTATTCCATTTTTAATAAGCTAAGAAAAACTTTGGAGGTTTTTTCGAATCTCTTTCTTTATTTTTGGAATTGCAGATGACCTGATGAAATATTTAGGAGCACTTTGGAGATTGAAAAACATTTCTCTCTGAGTTTCACCTTTGTCCAATGGCAAATTAGTAGTGAGGACTTGATGAAAACAATATTGATGTTACAGATAGATTTCCTTGAGGGAAAATTATAATTATGCAGTATAATATCAATATTTAATGCTTTTTACAGATTTACCATGCACTAATTCCACTTGCAATATATAGTTTACTGTATAATTATATTTTATTCTGTTTAGAACAGAAAATTGCATTTGGAATTAATCTGAGATCCCATTGCTTTGGGAATTTGTCCTTTTGCATCCTTGTACTTTTCATGGAATCATTTGAACTCTATTTACTCTGTATTGAATTTTTCAGGTACGAAAGATTGGTGGTGGGGGTTTTGGTGAGATATACGAAGGTCTAGATCTAGTCACCAAAGAGCAAGTAGCCCTTAAGGTAGAATCAGCACGACAACCCAAGCAAGTACTAAAAATGGAAGTTGCTGTCCTTAAAAGACTTCAGGGTGAGTTTCTAAGATTGAGTAAATAATTGTATTATCCTAATGACATTGAAGGTAAATGGGTGCAAGAAAATTTTGTTCAAATATTAACTCTGCTTTCATTAGAGAAAAAAACTTGATGAAGAGCATAGTTCAATCGAATTGGCCGTCAGAATTGTTCTCATTCAGGCTACTAATTTTGGTCTTCAGGTTGAATTATGGTTCTTTTCTTTGTTGCTCCATAATTTTTAAGAAGTATTTCTTAAGTAGTTTCAAAATAATAATTTCATCCATGATGGCTTCTTTCTGGAACGTTGGTGGTCAATCTGGCAATGACATTTCGCCAGCGATGCTGCTGGCTTCTTCAGGTCAGAATAAAATTGACTGATTGATGGAAGAAGCCTGCAGCATTGCTGGCGAAACGTCGTCGCCATATTGTCTTCGAACACTGTGTTCCTGAAAGAAGTGATGTGAGGACAGCCTTCATGCTATAATAATTTCATGTTTATCAAAACTCATCACTACAATGTCTTCTTTCACCGTTAATATAGTATTGAGCAATCAAAACAAGCAAAATGATCCATCAAAATTATTTTATATATCAATTTGTTTGAAATTTTATCATTAATGTTTATAAAAATAACACAATGTTGCTGAAAATGTTTATCATCATATTTGCTATATTTTTTTAACTTTTGAAAGCAGTTATCACTCATATTTTTCTATACTAGTAATTAGTATTTTGAAGCTTTGAATAAGTGAGACTTTAATTTTGCTGAATAAATGACAAAATATGGTGTAATTCTCTGTAAGAATCATATTTTTAACTCTTTCAATACGGTATTTGATGTAACACAACACACATAAAACACATTATTTTTAGTCTGTACACAGGGATGGATCTAGAAAAAATTTTTTTGGGGGTGTCCGATCGAAAAATTTAAAAATAAAAGATATTTTGGCTTTCACAAAATGTGACTTTAGAATTGTGTTAGACAAACTCGAATTTTTTGCTAGTGATTGCTTATTAAATTGTGTGTTTATTTGCGTTATTTGAGTTTCATTTTCGAAAAATAGGCACAAGTGATATTTCGGGGGGGTCTGGACCCCCAGGACCACCCCCTGGATCCGTCCCTGTCTGTACAATATCTTGTGGAGAGTTGCATGACATGAAACATTTATTCTAGGTAAGGAGCATGTATGCCGTTTTATTGGCTGTGGTCGCAATGATCGCTTCAACTATGTTGTGATGCAACTTCAGGGACGTAATTTGGCTGAGCTTCGTCGTGCACAACCCAGGGGCACTTTTTCCCTTTCCACAACCATCAGGCTTGGCTTACAAATCCTTAAAGCTGTTGAAAGCATTCATGAAGTTGGGTTTCTTCATCGGGACATCAAACCTGTAAGTAGCAACCATTTCAGTTCAAATTTGTTTTTCCTAGTTATTATTTCTTTTGCTTTGATTTTGGTGAATGCATATAATCATTTGGGGTTAGCATTTCCATTGCGCATTTGTTATATTATAATGTTAATGTATAGTACCTTAGTTTTATTCTTAGGTATAATGTTACATTACCTTAACATCTACATATTTACTCAGTAAGCTGCCTTCTGGCATGTGACTAGGCATATATGACTCCATTTCCCTAATCAATTTCTTCTGAACATTCTTGGGCAGAAAAATGTAATTCTTTGTGAGACTTGCATCTATTTCCCTTATCATCCTGGCAATATCAAAATGGCCTGTATAACATGGATGCAAATATTGGCCACATCTTCTAACAAATCTTCTTTTTTCTAAATCATGTTTATTCCTATTTGTGAATTTAAACTTTCAAGAAACCCCATTAAAAAAGAAGGGCTTTAAGTTCTGTCATTTTATCACTGATTTTAAAGTGATTGGATGAAGATGATTTTGCACATAAACAAGTGCACCTAGGAAAAATCTGAAGGAATTATGTACAATGTACATCCTTTTCTTGGGATGTAAATAAAAATGTCTGTAATTTGCTAGATCCACCTTTATCTACTACAAATTTTGGTGATACGTTTGCAATTTTCCATTCTTTTTGGATCTTTCCTTTCGACTAATGACTTATTTAGTTTATCTTTAATATGTAGATGTGATGTAGTTTATGTGGATGTGATAGTATAGTGTAAATGTAGAATTGTAATAAAATTTTAAATTATTTTAATTTTGGGTAACTATTATGAATGATATTCTCTCTTACTACTTACTGATACCACTCTTACCTTAACCCTTTTGCTACGGCGAGCATGCCAGCACGCTCTCTGGTTCCTTACTGAGGTACGAAGAGCATGCCGGGACGCTCATGCCCATCAGTTTTAAATGAGTGGGGGAACACTTCCGATACTTGGAAAGGTTTTACTTTAGTCTGCCGTTAACCACGAAGGAATACAATCTCTTTCTCATACATACGGGCTATATCATTATAAATGAGTAAAAATTGCCAATATGGCCGCCGTAGTGAAAGGGTTAACTAGATTAATCTAAAAGATGCAGGTGAGTTTTCTTATGTAAAGATTCTTAAATGATTATATTACGCAACATTGAAAATAATGTCTATTATAACGTTTTACATGCCATTAGTACTGAAATGTTTTGCAAGCTGCATTTACCTGCATTTGCTAACTGTATTTTTTATTAGTACATTAAAATTTTTATGGAGATTATCCACTTTCAGTGCAATTCAAATGAGGAAATAATTGTATTTTCTTTTGGACATTTTGTGGAATATTCTTAGCAAGAAATGAAATCTGTCTATGGAAGAAATCGACTTCATTAGCACATAAGAATTAACAAAAGAGTAAAGTAGCTGATTACATTTTACTGAATATCTCGTAGTTAGTCACTCTTAAAATAATGAATCATTCAGAATTTTTTTTGTGAATTTCGATTTAAATTGTGTTTTGTATCATTTGGTAAGATGTACTCAATTTGTGTTATAAATTAAAACAAGATTTTGCTCTGAGCAAATTTTGACATAACTCCTACATCTTTCCTTTGACATTTGAGTGTGAATGGTATTTCTTGGTTCTTCTACACTTTCGTAAAGTATTATTTAATTATTGTTGTATTATTTTCAGTCTAACTTCTCGGTGGGTAGGCTCCCTCACAATTGCAGAAAGGTCTATATGCTGGACTTTGGCTTAGCCCGACAATATACAACTGTCACCGGAGAAGTGAGGCCTCCAAGAGCTGCTGCTGGTTTCAGGGGAACAGTCCGTTATGCTTCCATCAATGCTCATAAAAATAAGGTGCAAAAACACTCTCATAGCATATTCATATTGCCATAAATTGCGATTGTGTACATTAGATTGAAAAATAATTACCAGTATACCAGCCAAGATAATCTACTTACCTATTATTATTTTTTCTCTTGTGCATATTTTTGCTACCATTCAATTTTAAGAAGTTAATGTTCTGATGATAAACCTTTCTTTGTCTATTAATAGTAATAACTTTTATTACAGGAAATGGGAAGGCATGATGATCTGTGGTCATTATTTTACATGTTAGCTGAGTTTGTCAATGGCCAACTCCCATGGAGAAAAATCAAGGATAAAGAGCAGGTAAAGTACAGTAGAAGTCTTATAACGATAGCTCACAAAAATCGGACAATTATAATGTGTACTCATTATAGCCAACTTCTAATACTAAACATCCTTCCTCTTGAAGTGCGTCAGACTGGTACTGTAGGGTTTTTCATCGTTACGCTAATACTTCAGACTGCGTAATAAAAGTACGTTTGCGTAAAAAATACCCTATTTTACTCGAAAATAACCCACACCCTGTTGGGTCTTTTTATCGGCTCATAAATCTAGTTAGAATTGATGGCATTTGGGTACTCGTTCTCATGTCCTGTAGCACGGGGCCGGCCACATCCTTGGCTAACCCTGGTTCCGTATAACTCATCAAATGATCCACCAATCAACTATCGATGTTTGCACTATATACGAAACTTTAGGCAGATAGTTTTCAATTGAAAGGGAATTGGGTACCCCTGAAAATTTTCAAATAAACGGTTTTGAATTGGCATTAACGTAGGACTTAGTCGGCATAGACGACTACCAGCATTTTGTATAGAATAGAAATGAACTATAGAAATGTTATTTCACTTTATCTTCACTACTTAATAAAGAAAGAAACACTGTATCCTCCATAGTCAGCAATCATTTACTACTCATTATTGTCATCTTGAATGAAATATTTGACATATTGAATGAAACCAGGATGGGTGGAGGATCTGGCCAGCCCTGCGATAAGGGACATATACACAAGTAAAATTGTACCTGCAGCTAGTGTGCCTTTGATTTTAATACACACCCAGATTTTTTAGCCAAAAAAGGACCCAAAAGGGTATGGGTTATTTTCAAGTAAATACAGTAATTTTATTTTCCAGTTTTGTCTGGAAAGCTCTTTTCTACCTTTACTTTTTCTTTGGAGATATTTATAACCGCATTTATTTCTTCCTTATTTTGTGTTTACCAAGACTGAAAAATATTTGATCCAACCTAGGAAAGCATTCCATTAATTATAATATCGGAATGTAATGAAAACTGACCATACCTTGCTTTATTGTAATTGATGGATAAATATTACTGAATTTTTTATACTTGAGTTTGTTAAGTAGTTATTTTTCATGTATCATACTTCAAATATTTTTCTCCATTTAATAAAGAACTATTTTTATTTTAAAAGGTGGGACTAATGAAGGAAAAATATGACCACAGATTGCTTTTGAAACACTTACCCTCAGATCTGCGTCAATTCCTGGACCATATTCAGTGTCTTGAATATGCAGATAAACCAGATTATGCTGTAAGTAAAAATCTTGTCTTCTTGGTTAATTAAATCTTTTTAACTATGTTACTTGAAACAAAACCTCAAAATAATGACCTGTTTGTTTCTTCAATTGAAGTATATTTATTGCAAGGAATCTGTATTCCATATTATGAATTTTATGTCTAGTTAGTTTGTGTTTTAAGCAAACAAAAGTAAAGTAGATTAAGTTTACTGCTTGTCACATACCAAAGATTCACTGAGGATACTGAAAGTTCCCTCACCTGACTTTTTCGGCATGCATCATCCAGATTGTTGCAAGCACAACCATTTTCAGATTCACTTCTAGTATGATTCGCTGCAGGATCCCATGATTGGACCTCACAAACTTGCAATCTTTTGTGTGCATTATGTGACTATGAACTGACTTGCTTGCTTATTAATGTAGCTCTTTCTCAGCCTCTATCTCCAGATGTGATTACAAAAACAAAAGATGTGTTTAAGAAAAACATCTAGGATTAATTTTTATAAATAAGGGTATTGAAGTTGGTGTGTCTAAGAAGAATGGTAGATATTTATCTGTAAATTTTAATAATGATAATGATATCTATTGCTAAAAATCAAAACGCCTTAAATAGTGTATGTAGGCCTTGAATAAATTTATTTATTTATTTATAATTCCTATTTAGTAGAAATTTATAATTTTTTTTATAGATGTTGGCAGGACTGTTTGAAAGGTGTATGAAAAGGAGAGGGGTCAAAGAAAGTGATCCATATGATTGGGAAAGGACAACAACGATTGATAATTCAATCGCACCATCTCCTCCTGCTGCACCAACGACAGCTACCTCGCCAGCAGTTGTGGTTGGTGGAAAAACATCCACTGCTCCTCCACCTGCGCCCACTTCCAGACGAATCACAGACAACATGGTGGAAGATGAAGTTCCTCCTGTAACAAGCTTAGACAACAATCAAGAGAACATTGAACCAGATAACAGACGGGAACTGGAAGCTAGACTTGAATATGAGGTACTTATAGCTAGCGTAATTTCATGCATTTATTTATTATTTTCAGAAAATCATGGGTTTTATTTGATTCTGAATCTTAATGTATTTTCGGCATGTGATATTAAAGTGATTAATGAGTCAAATTTGTAAATGGTTAGCTAAATTATGGTTAATAAAATTTGAATGTGAGATTTCTCCAGTCGTTTAGTGGGGCGCTTCTTTAATGTATAATAGAACTCCAATTATCCGAGCTCCGACTGTCCGAATCGCTGATTATCCGAATCGCTTTAGGACACCATCTCAAATAGCAGTTCTAAATCCGCTGATGTGTTAAGCATAACGATAGAAACCGAATAGACATGCCAAAGTGTTACCATTTTTTAAATTAATTAATATATAGCTCTTTTTTTATACTATATATATATAGTTTTTTTCTCTCGTTTTCAATGTATATACAGAAGTTAATTAATTATCTGAATTTTTGATTATCCAAATGTGATCCGGTCCCAATTTATTCGTATAATTGGAGTTCTACTGTATATCATTGTATTCAAATTTATCAAATCAATTCCGATGAAAGACTCTCAGTAAAAGTTTAGTTCTATCCATAAAATTTGAGTTACTGCAAACATTATAAGTTATAATGGCATTCACCATCATTTTTAACTGGTGATTCTAAAATTTACTGCAATCGTATTCTTCTAAGTAACACTTGAAAATAGAACTAAATTTCTCATGCACTTCATGTTCAGCCGTAAATCTGTTTGGATAAACATACTGTATTAGCTTAAACATAGCATGATCTATGATTGTAGTCAACTTATGAAACAAATGAGGAAATATACTTCTTTACCTATTCTTGAATATGGTAGTTGCATTATGAAAAATGACGAATTTCAATAAATAATCAAAGATCTAATTGCCTTCCATTTCCTAATGTGGATCTGTTTTAAATCAAATTAAATTCCTTTGATTACCCAGCTGATAGTGCACTAACATACTTCCTATCTCCAAATAAAAGTACACCATTAATGAAAATAGTGACTGATGTCACAATTGACTTCCTCAAAATTCGATTTCTTTTAGTCTAAGGGAAGTAATTTGATATTCCTTAGATATTTATACTTCCGTCTTAAAAATTTAAGCCTGTTATTTAGAGCCCAAGTCTTGTTTACCAAAGCATGAAATTCTCCCCTTTTTATTGCAATGAAAGTAACCATGCTATTTTCAGTATTTTCCTAGAATATAGTAGTAGATAAAGTTAATGACAAATTTATGTACAATGATCATATATGTATTTATGTAAAACTGATCATATTTAAACTTTGTAATGGATATGATCAATACTGTAAATTATTTCACATTACTAGTTCTCTAACTTAAAATTTATATTTTTGTTTAAATATTGTTTTCACTGCATATATTTTATACCACCCAAATAGAATACAAGCATGATGGCTTATTTCTTATAGTTTATGTTCATTTTTTATTTTGGTAACACTAACAGCATGCACAGAAACAAACAGTGTTTGTTATAGGAAGATAGAGCTGTACTTAAGTGAAAGCAATTTTTGTTTTAATTTAAACAGAGGTGATTTAAGCATTGTATCACCATCTTTACCCATTCTTACTGCCAAGGATTGAAGAGAGATCTCTGAGGACAATGATTTTTTCCAATGACATTAATCATTCTTACATGTTACGAATTGCTGCTTCAGATTCATAGCATACCAAAAGCAGAAGTTTTAATTTAGGCATTTGGATAGTCATGGTCCTATTGATTCTATTTATCCAGGTTTGTGGAACGAGGAACAATAGGCATCGACGGGTGGATGGGGTTGTTCCTCCAGAGTCTGGGGATACAGAGAGGCTGGTAGTTGACAGGAATTGTAATGCAAGCGTAGTCTTGGACAAGATGGAAAATGAAGTGCGAGGCGATGGAATCGGAGCAAGGACACATCGGCAAAAGAGGGAGGATGATAGAGGAGGTAGTGGTCGTGTGGTAGGAAGTGGAGGAAGGCCTTCTGGTAGGACTGCTACTACTGGAGGTGAAGGGCGAAGAAAAGTAGGCTTGGATACTTCAACTACTGTGTCACAGGTGAGCGCAGTCTGTTTCCTTTGCATGTTTGAATTATTATCTAAATTAGCTGCACTATTTTTTATTTCTATTATTGGCTGTATAAGTTAATGTATGAATTAACACCTTAGTCAATTGATAAGATCATGTATATGAAGAATTTGTGAATAATTTTCTTATTCTTACTTTTATCCACATGCAAGGCTTTGCAAGCAAATTAAACCATGATTATTAGAAATTTTAAATTAACAGGCTTAAATCCTTTATTGTTTATTAAAATTAGCAAAAAGATTAAATGAATTAGCTATGAAAATATTGAATTCGTCATTGTCAATTGGCAGATGAGTCTATGCCAGCATCTGTAAAGTGCTCCCCATTTACTACTTTAGGCCAACAATTCCTGCATTGAAAATTAAAAAAAAAGTGTACTGAAGGTTTCTCAATCGAAAGTTCTATCAATGGAAGGCTAAATTGTTAATGGAAAACATTCTTTATATTCACCAAAGTATCCATGAGAAAATGTAAAACTGTGGTAACCTAAAGACAGCATATTCTTGACCATAGTAATGTGATTGTTAAAGTTTTTATTATTATTCAATTCTTCTTATCCTATTTGTTATATTGTTGCAATTTAAAAGTATGTATTACAAAATTAATCGAACTCTTTGTTAATTCCCATGTGGAAAACATGAACCCGTTACATACCCATTTATTGGCAACATTCTCTCTCCTAAGATTCTGAGAAATTAATTTAAAATTTGTAGTCATTCATTGGGATGGCTGATGCGCAAACAATATCTCCAATTATATTTTTTACACATCAAAGCATATAAGAAATTCTTTCTAAATCACTTTATGCTTAAATCTTTATTAACAAGATGCTGTTCATTATGATAATAATGATTAAGTGTTATTTGTCTGGAAACCAGTCAAAGAAACAGGTACAATATATTGTCACGTGATAATATAAAAACTCGATACATAAAAAAGATATAAATATATATATATATATATATATATATATAAACACAGTTAAACATAAATTATAGAATATAAAAAAGAAAAGAAAAACAATTACAAATTATTATAATTTACATACACCGTCATTGAATTCATTGACAGTATACAGTGGATTTTTGTTAATAGATTACAGATAATTAACTTAAAGTTATTTAAATTAAGATTCTGCACCTGTGCAGGAAGTTCATTGCATAGTTGAAGGCTCTTCACATTGTTATGAAGTTATTTTTTTTACCTAGTATGGAAGCTATGTACATTAGACCTTAGGGCTAGATGAGGAATATTTTCTTTAACATGGATAAGATTAACAAAGACATTCAAACTGTAAATTGTCATTATTTTCAAATTTGAGAATGAGGATCTGCAGGATTCATAAGGTTTGATTCCAGAAAGTATTCTGAGAGCTTTTATTTTGAATAACAAAGATGTGCCTTACATTGGCAGCGTTTCCCCAAAGTAGAAGGCCATGAATAATATGACAGTGGAAGAGACCATAATAAGTTGTTTTAAGGTGCTCTTTAGGCATAAAGAGCCAAAGTTTCCTCAAAACATTTAGAGAGTTTGCCACTTTGAGTCTCAATGTGGCTGTCTCATTTTAGCTTTGAGTCAATCTTCAAGCCAAGTATATTAAAATGAATACCAAGGGAAATTTATAATTCTCATTTTATTTTTACTTACATATTTGGATAGGTTAGTTTTCTAGTGTATATAGAATAATGAAAATATTTCCTTCAAGGAATATATACCGCAGTTTTATTTTTAATATTTTTAATCGATGAATCTATCTGAGGCCCTTTCTGATAAGGTTAATTTGAAGTTAGTTCTGCTTGGTGTTGGAATTAAGATGCTGACATGTTGTTAATTTTATCATATTTCTTACCAGAGTGCACCGGTGAGGACATCTGCAAAAGATGAAGAAGAGGAAGAAGAAGGGGAAGTGGACTGCGAAGGAGATGCAGTGATGGCAGGAGGTGGAGGTTCATCTTCTGCAAGAGTTGAAGGCAGAGTACATGCAGGTGTTGAAACAACAAATGTCCCTGCGACTGGGGTTATTACTGAACTATCACGTCCCAGGGAAGCTCTCACAGATGGATCTCATCACTCCTTTGATGTTGGTAAGTGGTACTATCTTCATTTTGTTTTTTTTAGCAGTGAAAAGATAACTTAATTGTCCATTATTTGTTATTTTTCATTTGTAATAATGAAGCTATCCTTTTCTTGGGCAATCCATAGAGCAAAATGTTTTCTTTGTGCTGAATTTTAAAAGTGTTTTTAAACGATTGTTTTTGAATTCTCTTTTAGATTTTTTACCTTAGAAAACCATGTACACTTTTACTTCATTTGTGCAATGTGTTGTCTCATTTTAACTTTAATGCAACTTTAAATTCTAATGAATTGTTTATGACAAAGTATTAATCCAGAAAAATACAGTTTCACTTAGGAAGAGGTTTGGAGTAGCATTTGTCCCATTCGCCTGAGGTGGACTCTTTGAAACTGGTTTAATATTTATTTTTTCATTGATAGAATTCATTTGTGTTTTTCTTTTTCTGTGTACTGAGTCCACATGCACAAGGAAAAATCCTCGAAGTATTGCTTGCATTAAATTGTTATATTTTGAAAGTTGACAGCTTAGCATTGAAGTAGTAAATATGCTTTAATGCAGGTTTTCTTTGTTCATATGTAGAAGAAACTATATTTGAGCAGATAATTATTCTCAGTGTTTTGAGATTATTATTTATGTTATGAATCTGAGATATTGATTACTAGTGTATAATTCTTCCTTAATCTTATTCTCATCAATAAAGGAATAACAGTCGCTTGAGTGAATTTATTATTCACTTTCTTTAATGAGTCTATTTATATTTTTTTTATTGAACCTCTCTGATTTCATGTACATTACGAAAGAGCTTTGTACTTGTAATTAGGAGCTGTGATATTTATAGTGAAATAACTCTAACCTTAAGTAGAAAAGCCTTACAGTACCACTACTTTCAAATTAAATAGTTCTGTGCTTTTGATGAAAATAGTGACTTATAAGATATACTTGAATGCTAGTAAATTTTAATAGGTGAAATGAATAGTAAATCAGTCTAAGAAATTCATAAGCATCGAGGGAGAATCTTAACTACCGAAAAAGTAAATTTTTAATTTGTTATTTTTTACAGGCGTTGTTTCTCCTGGGGAAAGGCATCAAGTTCTGCCTCAACGGCAGGGACGCCAAACTCAAGGGCAAAGAAGAATGACAGGGAATGAAAGGAGAGAACCAAGAGTTAGACGGTTTCACTCTGCAGGATCTGGAGCATTAGGAGTGGTGCAGCACGGTGGTCGTCCTACGCCACCACCTTCATCGAGGTATCACAGGGACCAGTCCATTACACAGTTTGCAGTCATGGACGATGATAATGTTTCAGCACTTCAGCAAGTCACTAGAGGAGGAGGGGGTATGTAAAGCTTTCATTTCAACACCTTATATAAATAGCTGAAGAGTAAAGTGTTAACTGATCGTGAAACTTTATATTTCCTTAGTTAATCATGGATTATTTCTCTACCTCCCATTTATTCTAAAACATGATTTTTGCTGTAAGTATTGCTAACAAATTTTTAGCTTTAGATAATTTAACCCAGATTGGAAGTCTGTATGATTAGCATGATTATTCATAGAGCGGTACGAGATCCCTCTTGAGTTGTTTTATCTGTGAGTTATTCGATGTTCTTTAAAATTCTCTCATAAGGACTATTTCCATTAATTTTGATACCTTACCAATCCCTTCAATGTATCCAATACCTATTATTATATTCTTCTTTATTTTGTTGGCAAAATTTATCACTCTCTTTCTTCAGGAATACTTCCATTTTCATATTTCGACCCTCCATAATTTTCAGGATATCTCCTTAAATAAGTTAGCTATAGATCAGTGCATATATTTGTAGGCAATCTAATTTGATGGCCTGACTGCTACTTTATTTATCTCTTATTAAAATCTCACTTCTAAAAATCATCGCCATATCAGCTTTGTTATTGGTAAAAATATGTCTCTGTCATACAATTGATGAGATATAATTGATGCTCTAAATGTAGTTTTATTTGATAATCTACTTAGGAATATAATATCCTTCCTAAAATTTTTATTGAGGCTAATATGTTCTTTTTTACCTTTGCTAGCTAAAGTCCATATTTTTACGTAATAGATTAGTGTTAATAATCTAATTTTCTATTTATATTCTTTTTTATGCTTATTCAGATTTTACATTCCTGATAGAATTCAAAAATGATTTCAAGAAGCTAACTTTACCTAATTAATTTAATGCTATTTCATTTAGAACAGCACCTACTAATTGAATATGTGGTCTTTTATTTATGAGGATCTGTTGGATTCAACCAAATTTACTGTTTGGCTACCCTGAATAATCTGATTCAATATTAATGTGAAGAATTTATTTTTCTTACTCCCTTGACTGGGAAAATATGCAAATGAAAAATTAAATGCATATCTAATTTTCTTTACATGTTTTATCAACTGCTCTGAAATATCCTTGAGCTATTTAATAATACACTCGTATATATTTAATTACTAATCTGTTGATTAAAATACTAATCAATGACATTATTAAGGAAAGTAACCCATTATTTTGGTAATTAAAAATAATTGTTGGTGGTTGCTCAACATCTAAATCCTTTTTGGCTTGTGTGACCTTTTCTTAATTCTTAACCCAATCTTAAATTCAGAGGAGTACCCATTGGAAAATTTTAACCTCAGCTCTTTTTCTTGTTTACAGAATTAACTTTTAAGTAGCATATCCATAGAAATATCCTTTTTGAATCAAAGGTCATTAAGTCCAAATGCTTCCTCCATCTTTAAATCATTACTGATGAATGATGAAAAATTTTATAGGAGTTTTCAATGCATGCTCTCTTTAAATGGAAAGTAAAATATCTCAGAAAGGGTTAGCAAATGTTACTCTGAATGACAATTTTGATATTGATTATCCTTATGATCATTTCACTGCAATAAGAAATACCGTATTTTCCGGTAAATAACACTCACCTACTAGATAACACGCATTATAAAACGCGGATGCGCACCGTCGGCTATTACATTTCTTCTTCGTGAAAAATTATTGATAACAAGCATTTAAAAATAGTATTGTTTTTCATAAAGAATCGCTTCAAAAGTCATTATTTTGCTCTTTAAATTAATTCAATCTACCTCTCCTACCTTGTTAAATATTCAATGAAACAAGATTTTCCGTTGTATATCACGCACTATACTATTTTTATAATTTTTTTGCATTTTTGTGTACATAGCAAGCGGGTTATCTACCAGTAAATACGGTATATAATATCTGAGTTATGTTTAAAATGGATACTCTTCTCTTTCATCTCACTCATTAATACTTTACAATGCAACTCAGTAAATATGCAGTAATAATGCTGTTATCTTACTCTCTGAATAAAAAAATCAAGTAACTTCTTAATAGTATTTCTTTTGTCTCTGCTGATATAAACCTTCTTACATTAACTTTCGAGTAGCTATTGAAAGAAAACAAGAGAGCAAATTATCATGTACTGATAGCTGTTTCATCCTTCATTTGGAAATTCATTGCCAAATAGTTTTAAGATTTTCTCCAGTTATTTTTCTAACTGAAATATTTCAATTGTTCAACGCTTAAAATGTAATTTCTCACCATAATTATTATGTTTAAAGCGCAAATTTAATTTCCTCATAATTATTCATGCTATTGATTTACTTTGAGCATCCGCTATATTTGGTGCTCATTATTCCACCTTATGCTTTGCTTCATTAAATCTCAGAGAGAAATCTAGTTTATAAAAAATGGATTAATAATTATCATCATAATTAATTGAATTTTTATTATATTTTTACGTTATGAAAATATTAAATTATTTACATTTTCGTTATTTTTAATGTGAATGTTAAACTTCAGTTGATTGTCTGTCCATTACCAAAATTTAATCAATAATATCACATACCTCTGAAAATATATTTTTCATGAAACTTTTAACTCAATATCTGTTGTGAGTTGGATTTTTTTCTAAATGAAACATGATAAAGATTTAAAAATACAAAATTAAAATTATTTCATTATTTTCTTTGGATTAGTGTACATTAGATACCAGTATCAGCTTTTTAAGTAAAATGATAACATTTTAAGGAAAAAATTTCTCTTCATCATCATTGATTAATTTAATGATATTCATACTATTATAATTCAAAACCGAATGAATGTGGAATCAAATTTATTGATTATTCATTTTGTTTCTTTGTATTTATTTTACTTTATAATGATGCAGGAATTCAGGGAGTAGCTCTTCAATTGTTGATGTATTCAGAACAGATTGAAAATATTGTCACCCATTGAGATGAATCAGTAGTCATAATTTTCTCTTTCCAGATTCCACAGTAACTCCCTATTGGTTTGTGCATAGTCAGATTCCTTCCAAATCCCCTGACTTCAAATCCAAGTTTTCCTTTGGAGGTGTAGCAATTTATGAAACTCTGGACCAGGTTTCAAACTTAAAAATATTGAGTGAGCAAACGTGCATGCCAAATTTTAGGGGTCATTTCAATAGAGAAGAAAGCTCATTTTTGGCTTTTAAATTACGCTACTTTGTCCTCATTGTACGATTCATCCATGTAGAAGCTTTTAGTCAGTTCTAGGGAAATTAGAATTTGCATGAATTAAGCTTGATTGAGTGAGGGAAAATTTTAAGGAAACTTAAGAGTTTATTATAATCGATAATATTGTGACCAATCAGGGAAATTAATCATAAATTTAAGTACGTTTTCAATTTATAAAGATATCCTCTATTTCAATTTAATTTTCTTTCTTTTTGAAACCTCTTTTCATTGTTACAGAATTTAAGTGTATATGCTTTTGAGGATACTCTTTAAATAATTGATGAGAATGGGTGCTGTGTTTGAATTTTTCAGTTTCTTTCTCATGTATTGAAGTCACTTATTGGCTCATTGTTAAGGGTAAAATATTTTCGGTAATCTTGATCTCATTTCAGTTTTTTATATATGTATTAATATGGTAGTCAATAGAAGGGATCCCTAAGAAACAATTTAGTTTGGAATTTTTTTTTAATTCTGCATTAAAAGTTTTATTTTCTCCATTGATGCTACCCAGACAGCATAGCATAGGGTGTATATGTGATGCCTACTTTGTCCATATGCATACATTATACTGTGTATCTCTTGTGGATACATATTCACAACAGATTAATTACTGCTACATAAATTATACAGTATCTTACATAAATGCAAATATATGCATCATATACACCAAACCAAGTGCATACATTTACACATGAGATTTGGCAGCTCCTGTGTATCTATTTATGGAGAGTGATGTGTGTACATTGACTATCTTTTAAATTCCATAAAAATACGCTTTCTATCATTCAATATTTTATTTATGACTCAATTATCAAAATTCAATAACATAAAATAAGATGCATCATTATGTTAATACTAATGTTCATTAGTACAAAATCACATTCATGACATAGACATGAAAAAAAGAACTCGAGGCAAAGTTGAGAGGTAACTTAAATTTAAGTATTTTATTCAATTGTACTGATATCATTATATAAGCATAGTCAAAACAAAACTTAAATATATTATATTATGTAAATTTATTTAGGATTTTATTATGGGATTATGAAGATATAAGAAGCTTTGGGATGCTTTACAGTATGAAAAGGAAACATATCCAGGGCTTCATATACACATTCCAAAACCTCATAGACACATTTCAATCTGCAGCACAGAAAATGGAATTGATAAATGTAGAGAATTAGATCTAGAATAAATCTAGAGGAAACTGAAGTGAATAAAATGATTTTATTCTGGCTAGATGAACATGACAGACATCAGCAAACACTTATTATCATAATATTGATAAATTTGATGTGCTATATGGAAAAATATAATTCAACACTCACAAATTTGTTCAAAACTTCATATATACGTATCAGCATCATGCATACAAATGTACTATTTTTTTATCTCTTGTAAATACAGATACACACTTCACTATGCAGTCGGGCTAGTTTTAAGAGCATAGATTTTATGATCATGATAATTTGTGATAGAAGTATTTTCACCCAGAGTATGTCTATTACTAGATGTATCAATGAGTTTGTATGCCATAAGTTTATATGCAAGGCAAAATATTGACGAAATATGTGGTGTAGTGTGAATTAGCATCATACAGCAAAAAGAAAATTTATTTATTTATTATTATCTACGGGATGAACCCTTTTGCATCAATGACATACATAATTAGTTATAAACCAATTATAGAAATATATATTTTTAAATGTTTTAAATTTGTTGTGATTTGATGAAATAGAAATAATAATTAAATTAATTAAGTTACCGTAGATGCTGGCGTATAAGTCGACATTTGAAGCCTAAAAATGTCTCTCAAAAACCAGAGGTCGATTATATGCCGAACATACCATTTAATCCTTTACCACCAAGGGGTAATTGAGTGAAACTGTCTGCTTAACGCTTATTGTACACAAACTCTTGCAACTCACTACAATTATTTCTTACTGAAAATAATTTTTGGCAAATGTAATAAACGCTAATTATTCATTATATTCATTTTTTCACATGTATTTTTATTGTACAAAAATCGATATTTTCTGTTTACAAATGAAGATCAATAAACACATCATGGTTTGTTTTTGTTTATATATTTGTTATATAACGAATATATAAACTTATACATGACTCAACTAAGCGTTAGGAGTTAATGGAAGTTGTTTCAGCAGTGTAGTGATTTGATATTACCACTCTATATTACCATTATTTCCATTATAAAGTTTAAAAGCCATTGTGTTTCTGTTTCATAACGCATATTTGTGTAGTCTGAGTGATACTAACAAAAGAAACTTGAGTAATAGTTAAGCAGAGGTGAGAAATTGACATGGAGGCTGAAAGAAACAATTCTAGCATCTTAATGTTATGTGGTAAATATTCCTTAAGCTATCATTTATTTATGGATACCGTAGTTTTTCTTCCCACACAATATAGCTGGGGAATTGGTGATGCCTTAATTTTTGGGTCAACTTATACCCTGAAGATAGGCTAAAACCTGAAATTCACCTCAAAATTTTAGGGGTCGACTTATACGCCGGCATATACCGCATCTATCATTTTACAATTATATCTTACAATACTGAATGGGATTTGAATAGATTATTGATAAAGTTTTTAATCAATTACTTATTGTCACTCTCTTGTATTGCAATGGAAATTTTTCCACTGATATCACATCATTTGGCATTTTAATTCTCTTATCTAAATGTTCAAAATTATCTTTTTCATTTTTATTCTGTCTCATGCAGAATGAGTAATGAAAAGAATGTAAATATTTATTTCTAATGATAATTGACATACTTGGTTGAGAATAAATTTCATATTACAAAATGTACCCCAATTAAAGTAATTCTCAAAATGAATACACTTAGAAGACCATTCCTCTCATTTTTAGTTTTTTAATTGAAAGATGCAGCTTCCATGATTCAAATGTCTGTATATATAGGCTATCAAAGACAAATTAATTTCCCTCTAATTTTCAGGAGGATCCATAGGCATCCCACTAAAATTTGAGACTTCAATAACATGAAATCATAATTTTTAAGTTTAATCTCTTATGTAGCATTTCAATGGGTAACTAATCAAGTAAATTATTTATTTTCTTAAATTTATTGCTTCTTTTTGTGTATAAGTGTAAAAGTTAAATAATGAGATGCTAAATTATATATTCGAAATTGATTTTATTTGGTAGCCCTCTGATAATAATTTTATTTGAATTGTAGATTTATTAGTGATAATAAAAATTTTACAATATTACTTTAGCTATCATTAGAATTTCAGTAGTAGGTCTTGCTCATTGAAGTGAACAAACCAACTTATAGTTGTAGTTAGGTTTACTGCGTTAAATTATAGTCACTGCAATCAAATGCTGTAATCAAATTTGCTCATTTGATGTACTGTTTCGGAGAAAGTTCCCACCAAATATAATTAATTCTATTAATTTGGAAGTTAATCAAAGTGATGGGAATATCAATATTACTTGTTCTCCTCATATTTAAAATCAATTCCCATTTTGCTTAATTTTGTTGCTGAGTGTAAACTCTTATTTTCCATGGAAGTAAATGGTAGCTAAGAAAATATTACTCTTTTTCACCAAAGAACAAATAACCGCAAGAGAAGTTATAAATAAAATATGGCAAAGAATAAAATATAGTGAGATATAAAGTTTTGAGAGGCATATTCTGCCAGATAGATAAATCTAGATTGTTTCAAATACTGCCATGAATGTTATATTTCATCCCATTTTCTCAGCAGGCCTCACATTAGCTTCTCAATGGAAATCACAGTTTGATGATTCAGAAGAGACTGACAACGAATGGAAGGGAGAGAACCTACAGAGTCCTGAGCACAGACTAAGCCTTCATCAGGTAAGAATGGGAATCCTAAACTTGCTTTCTTATCTCTCTTTGTTTTGAAATCAGCATACAGAAATTTAATCATTAGTAACCATTGAAGAAGAGGTCAAGATATTAGTAGATAGATCAAATCTTCCTAAGGAATTTGCAATTAAAATAAATCCATCTAGTTCCCAAGCACTTGTTAGTACCTATATATTCACTTATGTAATTGTGACTTCATTTAGATTACTTTTGTTTTCATTAAACATTTTAGACTTTTCTTAAATGAGACATAATGTAACTTTATTTTTTCTGTATTCAATTAATAGTCATATTAAGGTCTTTAATGGTAATTTTTAATCGCCCCTAGGTATGGATAAATTCTTCTTTGGACCTCCACCTGGCCAAATGTGTTTCCACTGACATGGAAATTCATTTAACCTGGTGGAGGTCTCAAGAAGAATTTATCCAAATCTTACACCAGGAAAGATTAAAATCTTATATCACTCCTAGGTAATTTGAGATTATCTGCCTAGCTTATTTATGAAATTTTAGGTTATTATTTTTTTTAAGTGCATGGTATATATGTGTATATGTTTATTTATCCGATGTCAGAAACGTTTAGGAGAAATTTTTGAACTATAATTGCATGCACTTCTGGACGTGATAGGATTATAAATTTTTGGGAGACATTAAAGATACAATGAGGTATTACATATAGATATTGTTTGTCAAAAGTATCCTTGGTTCGAGTCTGGATGACTCAAATTGTCTTTCATAAGAAATGCATGTAAAAATCATTTCGATTGATTGAATTGCATTGCAGACATTTTTTTTTTTACTGAATTAAATTATAAATAATGGTTGTACAAAATCAAGATAAGTACCAAAAGAAAGGATATTCAATAAAGAATCTTATTATGGTCATAGAATATCATATTCAAGTCGAAATTTAGAGAATTCAGATAATGATGAAAAATTTGTGTAATTTTGTGTGCGTTAACAATTCCCTAAGGAAAAAGGCTATTGTTGAACTCAACTCCCTTATGCATATATGGAAAAGATAACCTCATAAGTAATGTATAAAGAAGAAGAGCCGACATGTTATAGCAATTAAACCATTATAGTTCAGTAAAATTAGACACCTAAAAGGGCTCGACCTTGCAAAAGGTCATAAATGGCTTATTATTTTATGTGTTGTTATGACCAGTAGTATGAGACCAATTTTGTAGCTTCGAAGATCTATGAGGGCTGCGCAATTCCCCCATAGACACAATTGAAATTTGTGCGATGTTCTTCAATTTTGTTCAGTGTGTTAATTTAAGTGCAAAATTAGCTCTGTATGTCCAGAACCCTTCGAAAATTGGCAATTTTTTCCAAGAAGTGAAAAATTCTCATTTTGGTTGTGTATTTTGGTAAATATCGTGAAAAGTACTTATACCAAGGGGAAAACTATTCTTCTAAATAAGCAGTATACTTATTTAGCTTTAATTTGAACCCAAAATGATGACCGTACGTCTACAAAAATTCTTCATAAGACGCTAAGATTCCTTCCCCTACACTCACAACTGCACTACTACCCCTCCACACACTACACTAACAATGTCTTTGGCAGTTAAATGAGACTGGCCACGTCATACCCCTTCTCCCACAAAGTATCGGGATCATCTATATTTTTGGTAACTATATTTAATTTAAATCCCATCATTTTTGAGAGGAGAATTCACTAGTGCAGAAATAAACTTCCCATAGGAATAGAAAAGGCCTGTCAAAAATTTGTGTTTTTAATTTGTGAAGTAAGTTAAACGTTGTAGCATAATAAATGATGTTTGGAAAATATTAATGACAAGGTAATTTGGGAAGTTATATTTTTGTAGGACATTCTTTGCCATCAACCCATGGTGTTTATGAACATAATGCAAGTATAAGGCTGTAAGGTGATTTTGCACATTGAAGCATGCACATATTGAAATTCCCCAATCCTTGTTTACTAAGTCTCCAGAATGGCAAGTAAGACTGTTTTGGCCATATAGCTCAATTGGCAGAGAAATCAACTGGCAATTTGGATATTGTATTTTGAGTTCCAGTCCTTTCAGATTTTTAAAAAGTCTATTCTTCCTCAGGAATTTCATAATGGTTACGGTCATATTCCATTAATCTAACCATGTTTCTTTAATGAACCTTAATTAACAATAGAAGACATTAACTTAAATTTACTTATCTTTGTCATCATGATTACACTTTTGTGAATGAGTGAATTTATAACTTTGTATACATTCCAATCCCAAATTTATATTCTCAGTATTAGATATTTATACAGATTTTATATCTGACAAATTCTGTTAGGACTTACATCTCAACTTGAAGTGAAGGGTTATATTTTGTGCTAAGAGGGGATTTATAACTTAACTTTCTCTTTGGTGTTTATCATCTGAGATACATATTTGGCCATCAATAGAGTGTACATAATGGTTTCCTTCAGAACTCTGTTAATAGGTTTTCATTTTATTAAACTAATGCCTTGTAATATTTGAATCTAAAAATTTAGTTTCTTTTATACTTATAAATTATTTAACAATGCATTAAAGTTTATCTAACAACTTTAGAGGCAGCTGTAAATACCACAGATTAAAGTGACTGAAGCCTAAAAATTATTACTGAAATGTTGTTTATGTAGGCTACTAACAGTTAACAAAACTCATTTTATTTAATGAGTTTTTAAATATAATTTGGTATTTAGGGTTATTTTTTCTAGCTCTCTGTGCATAATGCTGGAAACAATAGTACCATCAATCTGTAATACTTGGATAAATATGCATTTAGCACTCTATATATGATACTCATCTAAGTTGGATTTCAGAATGTATATATGAGAGGATAAATACTTATCATTAGGTATCAATGTGCACTCATGAAAGATTGAAGATCCATTTTCATTTGGCTATTAATTGCTCTTGCTTATTTCATCTTTGATAGCAAGTTTTTGAAAGTCATCTTAGGGTAGATTTATGCCTTTACTATCTTAAATTTTTGTCCCCATTGTAAAACCTAATAGGGTTCTGGAAGTAAAGGCCTTCAATAGCCATATCACATTTTTGTATGTTTATATCTATTGTATTTTATTAAAGTACAATAATCTAAGGATATAATAATTGTAAAATAATGTATATATCGTACATCTTACATGAAAGAAAAAAATGTGATGAAATGATGTGTAATTATTTTATATTTAGGATGAGAATTATGGTGTATCTGTTGTTGTAAAGATCAATATTCCAAGAGATCGCATTTACACCCTGCAATCCGCCAATGGCGCATGGCAGGAGGTGTAAAACACTGACATCCCTATCTAACCTGGAGAGCTATTAGCTTCTCTAAGCTCCAAAAGATAATCTAAAGATAACTTACAAAATATAGATGAGTAAGGTTGAATGTGAAGTATTTTTAAGATATGAAAAAAGCATAAAATATCAGTTGTAGCTGTTGCATTTTATTCCTGTCCAAGAAAATTAAATAATATCTTCTTAAATATTCTTTTAATATAATGCACTCTAGAAGTAAAATTCAATTATGATAAATAATATTAATAATATTTATTCACGGGGAGCGCTTTTGCATGATAAAATAGAGTAAATTCAGAAATCTATTATATAAAATAGAGTGTGGGTGTGTGTGTATGTATGTATGTATGTTCGCTAAAAACTCGAGAACCGAGAGTCGCAAGACTTTGAAATTTTCTACATAATTAAAAATCAACCCCGCGCAGAGTATAGGCTACTTTTTATTTCCCTAAGGTCCATGGTTCGAACCCAGATGGGTCAAAACATTTCCATAAGAAATACTCGTAGAGGTCAGTGAAATTTTACCAAAATAAGTGATAGATTATATGAAGAGGGAGAAATTTAAGGAGATATTAGTAACTGCTGCTATGAACGATATACTCTGAAGAATCGAGCATACAAACATACGAATACCAGTATTTAAGAAAGGTTTTAAATTTTATGGAAGCGTCTTTTTTATTTATATCAACGTAATTACTGACTATTTCGTAGGATAAATGGGTTTATAGCTGTTTTTTTGATGAAATTGCTTTCACGTCAAAGAGTCAAAGTTTCAAAGAGTCACTATATTACATTTGTTAATATTTAAGTGCATGTAATTTGTATTACACCAGCCAAAAATCCTGTTCAAACACTGTGGTAGTTCAACCGTATTATTGAAGTTGTCAATTGGATGACAAATCTTTAGGTCATCTGCATACAGCAGATATTTAATAGGTCTTAAATGTAAGCCAATATAGTTTATAAATAAAAGCAACAGAAGGGGACCTAAATGAGGTCCGTGAGGGATGCCTGAAGTAGCCGTAAAAGTATAAGAAGTGGTATTAGCCAACTTAACCAACAATTTTCTGTTTGCCAAGTAACTCCTAATCAGGGAAAGAATATTTCCAAATATGCCATAGGCTTCTAATTTAGATAACAGTATTTGATGGTTAACTTTATCAAAAGCTTTGGTTAAGTCAGTGTAAAAAGTGTCAACCTGACTATGCTGCTCTAAGGCTTGTCATTCAAAGTTATGAAATACAAGAAGATTAGTTGTGGTGGACATGCCACAAGAAAAGCCTTGTTGTTCATCAATTAAGATTCTGCAAAAGGAAGGAGACAATTTTTCTAATAAATTACTTTCAAGAACTTAAGGCAGTACAGGTTGGATGACAATAGGTGTATAGTTAACTAACATCATGTTTATCACCACTCTTGGAGATAGGAACAACAAATGCAGTCTTAAAGACACCATGTTCAAGGAATTTGTTAAATAGAATAAATAAGGGGAACAGCAAAACATTACGACATTTACAAATAAGTAAAGAAGATAATTTGTCTGGACCTGGTATTTTATGAACTTCAATAGAATTAAGTTTAACCAAAATCTCAATTTTAGTAATTTTCATATTATTGATATGAACAGAAGAATTAAAATTGTAATGAGTCGTAACATCCAGAGTATAATTAGTATAGACTCTTGAAAAGTAATCAGCAAACAAATTGCAGATATCCTGTTTGTTATTTTGAAAGATGCCATTATAATGCATTTCATTGGGTACTGTATTAGAGCTACGTAATTAGTACTCTTTAATTATAAGAATTTTTTATAACTGAATTATATGGAAGCTATGCATTCATTGCTTTTAAATTATTGCAATTTTCTTAGATAAAATCTTTCCAATTGTAAAAATATCATTTATTTTGCACAAAAGCAAAATATATAAAAGTTTATCATCAATCAGGCATCCTGTAATAATGTTACTTATGAACCTGAGATAGCCATCTTCCAATTCTTGTGTAATCTTAAATTTCATATATTCTCAATGATCAAAGGGTAATTGTAACTTATCTTTGGTATCCACTTTCTAGTTATTTTTTTATTACTTTTAAGTTTGCATATGTCAATTGTCAGACAATATAGTAGATGTCTGTTTTTTTATATTTTGGTGTAATAGCAATATGTCATTGTTATTCTCTTAACATGTCTTTTCTTTGCTTAAATTGAAGAAAGAAGTTAAATATTGATATTTACCTTTGCTCAATTGAAAAAAATGGAGAGGTAAATGAAATGATGAGAAAATTTGCACTCTTTCAGTTATAAAGATGTAATATTGAAATCATTATTGTACGAGGTATGTTAAAAAAGACGGGAATATTTATTTTTTGGGAAGAATTTTATTTGTCCGTCAATAACAACTTTATCCCCTTCAAAATAGTCCCTATTAGATATTATATTCCAGCACCTAATCCCCATTTCTGGATCCCCTTCCTCATAGTAGGTTTTAGCTTACTTGGTGATGCGTTTTTAAACTCATCTTTGCACAACAACAGGCCTTTTCAGGTTCTTGGGAGGCTGGGGCATCAACACAGTGTTATTTTTGGCCAAAAAATCACTAACAAGCAATGAAGTGTAAGCAGATGCATTATCGTGATGAAAAAGCCATGAATTGTTTTGTCACAAATCCGGGTGTTTGTTTTTTAATTGTTTTATGCAAACAGCACTGAACTTATAAGCAGTCTACTCCATAGTACCATATGCCATTCTTTATATTACTTTTTTTTCATTTTTCCATAATTTTTTCACGTTTTTAACAGTTTGTGATTTGTTGGGACATCCAGGTTGCTCGGCATCTTAAACTTCTTTACAGCTCTTTTGGAAAGCCTTCTTCCCCTCATAAACTTTTCTTTTACTCATGGAAGACCCGAGAAAAGCAATATTTATCAATTCTTAAACTTTCCAGTACTTTAATTCCATTTCAAAATCACCGATCCTACCAAAACACATGTGAGCTTTTTGACAGCTGAATTTGACAGCTAAATAGCCTATATGGCTAACACAGTGAAGCAACTTTTCAGACTTATTTATCAACGCAATAAAGAAAAAATTGAGGTAATCAGACAAATAGAACACGAGAAATTACATAAATTCCCATTATTTTTTTTAACACACCTCGTACCTGGAAATTATTGATGATAAATAAGTGGAAGATATATATAATTGGCTGTTCTTCCATTCCTGCACTGCAGCCTACAGCAGATGCAAGTTTAACGTCAGCTGTAGACCGATCACACCACCATCGACACAGAGGACAGCCAACGTCAGTGAGTGTTGACAATGCAAGAGGAGCACAAATTTCAGCCCCTCCAGTCTCAGCAGAAGCCGTTAATGAGAGGCCACAGGTAAGGTTCCATGGCCTCGCTTTGACCTCCATTCGCTGGTTCCCTACTGCGTAGAGCTTAAAACATATCTTTCTCTCTGAAAAAATAGACTATTTTTGAGAGTGAAAGGTGTCATGAGAAAACAGTGAGAAAAGCACAAGGTTGTGGTTCACAACTGAAATCAATCTATGGAAAGGAATTAAAGCAGTAGGAGTAATTTTACCACTTTCTTAACCAAAGTGTTTCCTTTTTCTAAGGTTCATCATCGAACCTTTGTAAAGAATCTTTCAGGAGAGTATTTGTGACTTGTAACTGTGCAATTAGTCATTTTCTTCTATGGAAGAGTGTGTTTATAGTGCCAAAGAAATATTGACGTATAAATTTTTACTCGGTATACTATGTGATATTTGTGAAGAATACTAGCTTGGAAAATATCCATGTAGAGTATAGACTATTTTGTAACTGAGGCTTGTAACTTCGTATGTTTTACTTTTGATTGTGATTCTCATTGTCTTCAATCGATGTACTTTCACTAAAATACATCTGCGATGTATTTCTCCATTCTCATTCCATGAAATGCTTTGGATCAAGTAGTCTTGCAGAAAGCTTTTTATAATTGAATGTATTTATATATATATATAGATTACAGGTTTACTGGAATTATGTAATATTTTCTATTGAAAATCTCTCCTTGGCTGTTTGAATTTGTTAAACAGTTGTTTTTGTTTTACTTTAACAAATTAATGCTATAGCTTGTTAAATATACATGTCTGAGTCTCTTTTTATATCAAGTTTTATTTATTTTGTGTAGCTTTTGCAATTGGGTATTTTTTGTTACATTTCACTACAACTTTATTGTCTTAATTTTGTGGCACAAAAATGAATTTGGGCTACTTTTGGTTGTTGATTATGGTAATAAAGGAAAGTATTTAAATTACCATTGCTTTTTTCTTTGCTTTTTCAATGCACCATGGTTAATAACCCCATTATATTTGCACCAACATGAGAAGATCCTTTAACTATAATTACCTGCTAGAATGAGCAATTAGATATTTCCTGCTACCAAAACCATCGCTGTGACCACTGACTTGCTGTGACACTTTAACTTTTATTTATTTTTTTCTGCCTTGGAAAATGCTAATCACTTCTAGTTTTGTATGTTTATTTTGCTGAACCATTCATGATCTGAGCAATGCAATTATTTTATTTTCTTTATAATGCTACTTAGTTAATTTTATCACAATAATATCTCAACAATATATCAAGTATGTATTGCTCCTTTATAGCTTATCTTTTACTCAGTGTAAGCACTGTATAGCTATGAGCCAAACGTAAGCTATTTAGACGTAGAAGGCATACTGTATTATATTATGAAGAAAAGAAGTATTTTTTTACCTATAATGGATCAACCATGGACATTTAATTTAATTATATATCTCAGATGATATCTTCCGATAATATTTCATGAAATTTCATGAGTTTAAATTCTAAGATATGAGTAACACTATAAAGTTGCTCATTCTAAAGCAATATATTTTACGACGATAATTTTCAATAGAATTTACGTCAAATTTGCAGTATTTTAGAAATAAAAGATAATGTTCAAGAAATATTTATATAGCCATTATCTTTTCAAAGTTGATGTAATGAATATGAAAATATTAAAAAATATGAATCTTCGTTTATAATAGTCATTCTAAATAATACTCTGTCAATAATTTCCTTTGCCATTGATGTTGGATAAGCTGTTTAGCCACAAGCATTCATATAAATCTAAAATTTCTCATGTAGTGTTATGTTGGTACTTAAGTAATATCTAAGAAGTGATTTGCCAAGTTTATTGTGACCTTGACCTAAATTTTGAAACCTTGGTTACAAAAATATACTGGCAAAAAAACTTCAATGAAAGCATCTTCAAAGAAATAGGTGACCAAACACCTCCACAGGGATATACTTTCAATCCAATTTTAAACATAGCCTATCAACGTAAAAAGTAGCACAACCTTCACTGAAATAGAAGTGTTTATAAATTCTTTATAATAGTTTTCAGAACATGGCTATCAAGGAGAATTAATTGCATATAATTCAAAGAACAATGAATTAACCAACAAATGGGATAAAAGTCTTAGTGCATGGATGATTCATAAGCTTTGTTTCAATTAACTTGGAGCTCTGAGATTTGCATGCTTTATAAATGAATAAAAGCAACTTATTAGATATTTTTGGAAGACTAGAAGCATGGGCATGTTTATTATCTTCAAAAACTCATTAAACATAGTGCATTTTAAGTTTAATCTCTTACCAAGAGCATGTTCTTCTTATATTTTGGTTTTATATTCCAACTTTGTTTAGTAATTTTATTTATAATAATTAACATTTTACAAATACTTGATAAATTATTCTATGGATATTAATTAATTTTATTTGCCAAACAAATTCAAGCATTCAATGTAGTATTTCTTCTTTTATAAACCAAGACCTGTAAGGAATTTGTTCAAGTTAAAGTTTTTTGGCAGCAATTTAAATGGAAGACAAATTCACTGGTGATGGTTTCTGCAAACGTTACTACGTACTTCTCTGTTCCTATTGTCATAACATAAGTGTAAATTATTTTCAACTTCATTCCTTTGATAGATATTGTCTACTACTATTGAACTAAATAAATAATAAATTTACTTATAGTGATGTAATCAATGGTAGGCAGTCCTTACAGATGTATTGAATCAATAAATAAATTAACTATGATAATTAATTATTGTTTATCAGAAATAGAGTCTTTTCAGCCTTCTTTCTGATTTACTGGAAATACTGGTATTGCAGAACTTGTGCAGAATACTATCTTTAACCATTTGATGCTCTTGTGCTGTTTTGATAGGATTTATTTTTTATCTCTTCATAAGCCTATGGATTACTTTGCCCTCATTCTTGTCACAAGGCAACATTCACCTGTATTCTGGCATATATCTTCAGATTCAAGATCTTGTACATTGAAGGTCGAAGGTAGATTTGATTTTTTTTTGGAGCAATTGTTGATATAGAGGGAAATCAAACTGTTAGAAAATTTTTAATTCTTTTTTTACTTTCAATTCTTAGATATTAAAACGTTGATGAAAAAGTCTTAAAGTCTCAAGTCAATAATATTTTTTGAGATTCTGGAATCAATAATATCGTATTGAAAGATTGATTTTAGGAAGTTGAAAGAGGATCTTTACAAGGGATTTTTGTTCCCATCACCCATTTATACATTTCCACTTCTTTCATCTTTACTTTTGTTGATAAAAGTAAAAAAAGAGAGTTTGATTTACATATGTATAAACAGCAATTTTTGAGTTTTAGGCTCAATCTTAAATGCATGTGTGTTAAATTCTCTGTCCTTGAGTTAATCCTTTTTACTGTGAGCATTTAGGAGTAAATTTTGTTCAATAGCTCTTTCCCCGAGCAGATTGTTTGAAGTTTGAAGATACCTGGCTGTATACAGGAGTAACTGCTGGAATACTTTGATGTGAAGCTTGTAAAAAATCTGATGTAGCATCAAGTATAAGGAAAAGAATTCCTTTATATTTGCAGATTAATATATAGAAAATTTTCATTATAACGTCTAGAACTTTAATCACAGTTTCATTAAAGAGTTAAAAGTATCTCAGTTTATTTTTGCAATGCATTTCCTAATTTTCATTCGTCATTTGTAGGATTTAGAAAGTTGTTTACGTCAACTCATGGTTATTTCTATAATTAATATTACTTCATGTGAATGCATATGGGAATATTTTAGAAATGGAAAAGGCTAAGCATGAGGTGGTTGGGTGTGGAATCTCTTTTCAGGAGGAAGTTGCTGCACCACCACCTGTGGCTACTCCTACACCTCGAGTTCGTTGCCTACACATTGCTGGCATTGAAGCGTTTGAAGAATTGCGTGGGACTCTTCCGAGAGCATGGAGCCTTCCACAACTTTCTCCTCATATCAGGTAAATTCATTTTTTTCTGCTTTTGTAAAGTTTACATTTAACTTAAAAGCAATTCATTTTGTAATGAGTGTTATTTTAATATTTTATTAAGGAATGGTTGAAAGCGATCATCTTTTAGTTATATGCGTAACTATTGGATCCATGCAGGTAATTCTGTTAGTTATTTTGTTTAATCCCTTGCTCCTAAATAGGTGACCCTTGAAAAATTGCAGTGTTTTGTGTCTGATTTTCATTTGCATTTGTGTTATTATTGTTTTGTTAACATTCAGCAATCAGTAACATTGTGAGAAACTCCTAAAACTAACATAAATATCATCTTATTAAAGATGCTTAGCATGGTTATTGTTTAAGAATTTTGAAACAGTTGTTGAGATTGAAATGATAGGCATGTGATTTCTCTTTTCCTAAGCAAAATGGAGAGCCAGGAAATTGATATGCACACACAGAACACTAATAGGATCCAAGACACACAAACATTGAACATTCATAGGAATCAAGCTGTCCGTGATGGGTAAGGTTTAATTTGTTGAATGCATGAGCATGACTTCTGTGGATCTCTATTCTTCCTATGACAGTCTAAATCTGAGGTACAAAATATCTTTTCTTCTTTCTGTCGTATGGTAAAGCAGAAGTTTGGTTTACCATTTTCCATTGTCTATAATCTGCATTTGTTATAGTTGCAGCCCTATTGGAGGCTATTTACCCAAGTAATTTGGTCTTTTGTAAATTTAATTCATAATTCAAATTCCACAAGGATGTTTTACGTGAGCTTCATTTATAGGGCTAATAATGAAGAGAGTGAAATATTCTGATTGAATATATAATGCAAAGATAAGGCAACAGTGGATCAGAAAGTTAGAGGAAAATAATAAATCGTTAAATAAAAGTGCCCAAGAAAGGGTACTAAGGAAAATGAATGACCAAGGAAGGAAAATTGAAGCATATTTGAGCATAGTGGAGAACTTTTGATGCTGACAACAAAAGTCTTCGCAAACATCTTAAGTATGATGGAATTTGAAATTGATAGTCCACTTAAGGGGAAAGTAAGATCTATTGGACAAATTGCTTCTGTAATAATTTGAAATCTGATAAACTAGAGTCTTACAGACCTTTATTACTGTTTAACTTAATTAATGTGAAATCACTAGATAACATGATTTATAGATAGCAAGGTCACATCAAATAGGCGATTTCTCTCTCAAAACATTATTTCCCCATGTAAACATGATAATAGCCCATCTTTTGATGCATCAATACACACACACAAAGCAAGGAAATTATTAGCGATTTGAGCAATAAGAATACCTAAAATATCTTCATAATAATTTGTCAAAGAATAGTATTACTGACTAGTATAAATAGTATTACTGACTAGGTTTTCTTCTCTTTTTTACTTCTTTATTCTTTTGCACATAAGCTGGTATCTCCAAAAGATTGCTAACATAGGTGTGCACAGAATTTTGCTATTGGGGGTGCCAATGATAAAAATGCCACCATTCTCCATTGCCAAGTGCTCGGTTGAAAGCCAGCTCCATAAAGCAACTCCCACAACAAAATTAGATGGTCCCAATATTTGTGTAAAACGAAATATCTATGTAGCATATTACATTTCTTTTTTAATTTTCAATGCTAGGACGAGATATTTCTTAGTTAATATTTAAAAAACTGCAATTAAATAAATCTTTATTTGGATAACATAGCTTTATTTGTCAGTTACATACTTGCTTTTTATCAAATAAAAGAAAAGCAACTACAGGGTATAAAATTCAATAAAAACATCCAAAAAAAATCGCAATTAGTTTTATTAGAATGATGTTTTTAATACTCTGATAAATGGTAATTAATTTGGTAATATTGCAACAAATTCAAAATGTATAAATATTCAATTGTGGTGCCCCTCCAAATTTTTTGTGAGATCCGTGGCACCCACTGTGCACACACGATTGCTAATGCAAGTCAAAATAGTAATACTAATAACACTTTTGTATCTATTGATAATCATAGCCATACCATGATCGAAATAAATATTTTTAAGAGAGAGAAATTCTTTACTTGACTCAATGAAACATCTTATTTTACTTGAGTGTGCATTATTAAAGTATTGTAAATCGCAATTAGCATCATTAGCAAATTTTAAGGGTGATTAATCTCAAACTGATTAAGAGCTAATTTAAAACTATTGTTATTGCTTTTGTGGGCAATGAGAAGTAAGGTGTAAGCATTTTATTTGCCGCCAGTTATGTCCAATAAGCCTTTATAATTAATTTTATGCAAGCTCAAGTTAAAGTGTATACATTCAATACTGAAAATATCATTTTACAAAAGATGTATTGTCTTTCTCTTTATTTTTCCTTACTCTCAATGCAATCTTAATATGCATGCCTTATTCTGGGAATCAAGTCATACATTGTCTTTATAAAAAATATTATAACAAATTTGATCATTCTTTTCATAAATAGGGAAGGACTGGAACCTCCACTTCTTCAAGTTGTGGCATTTGATGAGGCTTGTTATGAAGTTGATGTTATGAGAAACATAGGAGTTTGTAAGACACCCAAAGAGGATGAATCCAAGAAGAGGATACGAAGTTTACCAGTAAGCAAAATTACTTACAAGTGATGGAATCAATTTTGGTCATTGTTTTATTGCAAATTTAGCTTTCTCATAATAATTAGTAATTTTAAATATTTATTTATTTATCTTATTGTAAGGGAGAATCCCTTTATTTGAATGCATATGTTTGTAGTACAAGGTTTAGCAAATGTTTTCATGAGAATAAAGGCATAAAGACATATAAATATATATATAAGTATATAAAGACAAAAAGTATAAAGACATAAAACACAGCTTAAAGAAAGGAGAATAGCATATCTATAATAACAAATATAACAATCAAATGATATAAATCATATATGAAAGGGGCTAGTGAAGAAATTTTCAGTTAAAGAGAAAAAAAGATAATTACTATTTACAAAATTAGTTAAATTACATAATAAAATTAATTACAATTAATATTACAAAATAAGGATTACATTTTTAAGGCCTTTTCAATACATTTCAAAAAAATCCATCATAGTTTTTCATCCCTATTTCATTATCAAAGAAAAGTGATGTGCTAGCATATCGTCTACTTATGTAGTTGAGTTATGTTCATTTAAAAGTAAAATCACTATATTGTGACATTTTACTGGCATTTGCTTTAGTATGAAAAGTAAACTGTGTCACTTAAATTAATCTTGATTAATAAAATATCATATATATATGTGGTATTTATGTACATTTGTATCTACTATGACTTGAATCAGCTTTGAATCAAAGGATACCTTTTTATCATCCTCAAAAATGATTCAACTGTTGAAAATGCCTCTGTGCTATTCTAGTCTCTAAGTCATTCAAACATAAAAATAAATATCCTTTAAAAAATCACTATCCCGGAAAAAATAATTCCAACTGAGATATAACAATTTCTTTAAAGGCTATCCCATTCCTATCATCCGGAAAAGAGGAGGGCACTAGTAATGGTGATGGAGATGCAGAAGAAGTGGAGGAAGCAGTCGAAGGGCGCCTTGAGATTCGTGTCCTTGACAGGGTAGAAGGATCAGCTGTGGTGGAATCATGTGCTGGGGGAGCTAAGTCAGAATCTGCTCCCCGTCAGCCCAGAGGAATCCTTAAGGCTCCCATGTCAACATCTCCAGCACCCCCAACCCCCAAAACTCCTGCCCATGAAGATCCCTCTGTATACTTTGATGCAGTTGCACGTCTGGCCTCCTCACGAAATGGAGCCGACTCGTCGCCAGAGGAAGAAGGAGGGGCTGTGTTTCTTGCACCCCCCCCTACTGCTTCTCCTGCCGTGGCTGCTCCTCCACAAGAGACTCCAGTTATTCGAAGGCCTAAAAGCAAGATTCCTGTTCCTGTACGCACTAGTCCAAGATGCAGCTTATGTTCAGAGAAGGACGAGGATGAAGGGAGAGGAGAAAGTACATTACGAAGAAGTGCTACTACAACAGCTGTTCCTGGTTAGTACCTCTAGTTATACAGTTGTGGTTGGATTTCTCCTATGGTGGTTTAAGTGAAGGCTTATTTCTATGGGCAAAACAGATTCATTCTTAAAATCTACATTTTCCTCATCAATTACATCATAAGAGATATATTAAACAAACACAATGGGGAAGAAGTTTCAGCATCTTTTTCATACTATAGACCAGTGGTTCCCAACATTTTTCAGCTGGCAACCCACCTTTCATTATCGAAATACCTCCATGGTCCATTGGTCCATGGTAGAGTAATAAACATTATTTGCATCTTATCCCTTCCTTATGTATAAATAGTTTACCATCAAATATTGCTGAATTAATGAATGAACAGCTGAATAATAAATCGAAAATGGAGAAAATCTCTATTACACTGTTTGAACTGTTAACTGTACGTAGAGACTATGGAAAAAGCTGCATTTACATACTGTAATACTTAATTTATCTCACTTAGTAAGCTTAGAAAGCACTGGAGTGGGCAATTCACCGTAATATTTAGGTTTTGAATTTCTCAGATAAGCACTGACATTGTGAGGCCTAAGAGGCATAGAGGAACATTGAACACTTCTGTAACAAATTCTCCAATTTGAAGATTTTCCAATTGAAAACCTTCTTATCGAAAAATAACTTGGTTTCTGTATTTGGCAATTGACAGCAATGGTGCCCAAACATGGCAAATTGCTTGATGAGCCAGGTAGCATATCACCTGAGATTGGGTTGGCAATGATGCGGATATTCAAGAACATACAGTATTTTTTGACACTTTTGCACTTCATGATCCATTATCTCTTTAGCATTAACACTTTGATGTGAAATAAGCTACGTGATAGGATTCCTTCACAAGATTGCTATTGGTCTATGATTTTTAATATTTAGGTTGCAAATGAGCTCGTTAAAAGAATGCAAAGGGCCAAATTTGACATATGGGCTGAAGTTTAGGCACCTCTTCTCAAGAGATTTTCAAATTGGACTAGAGGGTGTGCTATTGTGTTTACTGCTCCAGGTTCATCTTAAATTAAATGATTTCATAATATTAACTATAACTAACATTGTTATTATTAATGCCTTGCCTTTAAAATTGAATTGACACACTCTGCACTTGATAGTGGAACAATTTTAAGCAAAACAATTTTAGGCACGAAAAAAATTGAAATCACTTTAAAATGATATAGTTGAGGTGTTGTGCATTAGTATTTTTAATTTTTTCATTATATAGTTTGAAAAGTTGAAATGTTTCTCTTTATCATTGTATCATTATCAAACGATACAATGATAACAATGATTCATCAACCAAACATCTGAATCAGTGGTATGTTTGGTCAAGGCGCAGTGCAATAGCGACCTGGTTACCCGGAGTCGCTTGGCCATTTGATCTCTTAAATTTTTACTTCAATTTTGGTTGGTATTTAAATGAGTGGTTGTTGATATAAAAACGTTTTTGGGATTCTACTTTGCAAATTTATGATAAGTTTGTAATGAAAACTGGTGAAATTTATAAAATGTGTCAACAGAGTGACCTGATGATTCAATGAAAAGCTATTCTTTATTCAAACAAGTGCTACATAGCTCTAGATTGCTTTCCTTGTTTGACTCTCCTTATAATAATTATCGTATATGGCATAGAAGTCTACCTTTGAAGACTAAAAAATCTCTCAAAAACCAGGTGTCGATTTATACGCCGAACATAAAATTTAACCCTTTCCCATTGAGGGGTAAATAGGTGATACTGCCTACTTTACGCTCGTTGCACACAAACTCTCACAACTCACTACAATTATTTCTTATTAAAACTAATTTTTGGCAAGTCTGATTAACGTAGATGTCGTATAAAACAAATTTCATCACGGAGTACAATTGTGGCTGAAAGTATGTTATGTTATGACATATTTTCATAATAAAAGAGTTAAATTAATAAACTATTTTCATATCTTTAAAATAAATTTGACGCATATTTGCAAATTATATTCATTTCTTCATGTGTATTTTTATTTTACAAAAATTTAATATACATGTCGATGTTTTCTTTTTACAAATGAAGATCAATAAACACATTGTTTTTTTTTGTTCATGTAATGATTATGATTATTATTATTATTAGGGGTCTTTATTAGGCAAAATTGAGGCTATAAAGTCTCCTCTTCCATCTAACCTGTAAATGATTCGACTTAATGTTGGGGGTTAATGGAAGTTGTTATACCAGTGTCGTGATTTGATATTACCATGCTATATTACCATTATTTTTATAATACATTTTTAATACCATTCTGTTTCTGTTTTTAATTATAATTTTAATTAAGTTAATATTAATTTAAAAATTCTATTGGTAAATTCAACATTCATTACACATTTACCTTTAACATTATCTTTCAAATGTCACGTTAAATTTTCTAAGCATATTTTCAAACTTAAATTCACATCTTGACTTCTCAGATATTTTTGTTCAGTGGTTTAAAATGTACCTCTGATGACATCTTCTCATCACACAGTAAGTGTCTTCTTGGGATATGATTTGGCTTTATACCTCATCTAACAAGATTTATAGTTTTCTTGAGTTAGGTCATGGAAATTTAATAGTTATGGATTTAATGTTTTGGTGTGATTTGCTGCTCTCTTATTTTATAAAAGGAATTAATTAACTTTTTGGCTGTGTATTTTTAATAATTAATTGTTTAACTTATTAAGATTTACTTCTTATTGAGAATTGCATGCTGATATGAATAGTTTTTTCTTTCCCTCATTTATGGTTCTCTCTTTAAAATGACATTATGGCTATTAATTTGAAGCCAAAGGGTTCATATCCTTATAGATCACTGAAAATATAGTTCTCTTGTTTACGTCACATCTTATGTTAAAGGGTATTTGCAGGAGTAATACTATGACGAGTTTAATGTCCTACTTTTAATGTATAATTATTTTTTGGTTTTATTGTTATGGATGATATGTAAACTAATAAGAAATAAACTAAGTGTATATTAAAAATCATTAGCTATCTAATTGGATACAATTAATACAGTATGTTAATGATTGAATAATTAAACACAAGGAGTTAATTTTTATGAAATCACGGTCATTTAAAAATGAACTATCTATATTATTAATAAGGATATAGTTAATCGTAGTTATCTTATTAATATCTTTTTTGAGAGAAATAATATTTTGATATATTTTTGCTCATTTATAGCGAATCCCATTTTGTTGTCACATTTCTGTTGGGTTTTCTTTCGAGTTATTATTATAGAGTAATTGATAACTTAAAAGTCAATATAGCCTAATCTAGCGTTTTTCTCAAAACTTTTTCATAAAATAAACTCTTATTTACCAATCTTACCCTATCATACATACATGTACTCCAAAATACTAGCAATGTCTAGCGAGTGTCTACATAATTATTTCTAGTGAAAGCAGCCATTGAAAACATGACCTGAGAGTAATTAAACATTTTAATGAAATTCAACTTTTATAATCATTGTGATATTAGGATAGTCAGTACATGCGGTGTTAGGTAATAAGCTAGATTATATTTATGGTAGGACTGCTTTTTTACTCTCTTTGAGTTCTTTGAAACTACTTCCATGAGAATAAACGTAATTGGCCAATCAGGGTGATGAAGAGATGACAACAATTTCACTCTGAGATTCTCAATGATTTGAAGGAGGGGATGCTGAAGGGGAGGATGGAAGAAAAGGAGTGGAAGGACGTGGGCCTGCTCCTATTCAGAGGAGTAACACGGAGGAGGACCTTGCAGATTGCACACCTGCACTTCGTAGAAGCAGACGTCGCCGAGAGGAGAAGTATGCTACGGATGAGTCCCAATTGGGCCTTCGCTTCCAGAGGTGGAGGCCTCGCGCCGCTAATGAAAATGGTCCCCGTATAAGGTGCCCATAAATTCATTTGGGCATGCGTAGGAATGTTATCTAGACTTTTCTTGCTTTGGCCATTCAGTTCTCTCTGAAAAGGTGTCTGTTTATATTGCTGATGTGTTGCTAGGTAGAGTGGCATAAGAGTATTTGTTACCATTTTTGTCATTACTCTTCCCTTTTGTTTAACATCTCAGTAGTCTGGTGACCTTCAGTGTAATTGAAATGTCTAAAAACAACACTTTCTGGCCTTGGAACTTCATGAGCATGTTTATTTGTGGGTCCTTTTCCTTTGAGATATTTGTTGTCATGGTTCTGTTTAGATTAATCTGTTTTATTGTAATGGAGATGAAGGATTAGTGCAACTTTTTACCTCTGGTATCATTGGATAATTAATTGTTTTTATTTTGAAAGACAGGGCTTAATTTCAATCCAGATTAATTCAGTCCAATGTTGCTGGCTTAACTTTCTCTTAAAAAATAAAGAAAAACATTTGTAAATCTTTAAACATTTTCTAAGTTAGTTTTGATTGTGGCTGACAATAAAAATATACTATTCATGGGACGTGTTAGGAACATTATTTAGATAATTCTCATGAAATATATAGTATGAAAAACTTATTCAAATCCCAAAGATGATAAAAATATTTACACTTTGTTGCATAGATGTTCATTATGGCAACAAGTTATATATCTAATGGCCTTAAGATACTGGTTTCATAAAATTTATCAGTTAATATATATAATTGTGATGTTGATCAAGCAAATTTAAGGTATATAAATCATTTCATAATTCTTTTGGTCTTTTGAATTTCTCTGCTCACCAAGAAAGCAGTAAGAATCTTTGAATCAAAGAATTCCTTAAATTTCCAGTTTGACTCTACATGTTGCCATTAAGTTTATTCATGATTATTTAAAATAAATGTTAACAATTTACAGAGAGTTTTTATCGTGAAAGTCTGCATTCAAATATTGCATTCTAAAAACTTCTAAGTATTGTTTTGATTTGATTGATTATAGTAATCTCTATTCATCCTGCTCTTAGGTCATTGAATTCTCTCAATTTAGGGTAAATATTTTTTATAGGTTTGTCAAATAGTAATCCTCTTGCAATATAATTAATATTTTTATAACTAACTTTTAATAAAATTCGGAATTAAATTAATTTTGACCTTGCTGTTTTTAGCTTGTATAAATATCATTATGTATCTATCATCCTTTTGTGGAAATATATCTGTAAATTTCCTAAATTTGCTATTCTAACTAATATTATCCGTAATAATCCAAAGTATGCAATATCATTAAATTTTTATTGACAAGAGGGGTAATTTTCATGGCATGTTTACACTAAATTTTTGTTCTGTTGTGCATGCCCTTCAGTGGCTGCAAATGGAAGCATGTTTCATATTGTTTATTAAATTAGTTGTGTCTGCAAATTATTCTCCTTCCAATGTTGTTAAGTCCTTTGTCCAGTGTCCTGAGGAGAAACTTTAACTCCCCTTCAGGCCGCGATCCTCCGCAGCCTCACTTCCTTCTGGCTCTCCAGTTGAAGTGACCACAAGATCTGGAAGAGGCATTCCATCCCAACTCCTAGCTCCCTCACCTTCTGTTGGCATGGAGGATAGTGACGGTGATTCCTCTGGTACCCCAGCTGTTGAACCCCCTGGCCCTCCTCCTCCACCTCTCTGTGGCCGACCCCCCCGTTTGGAAAATGGTGCCAGGTTGGTTTTCTACCTCTCACTCTTTATTCACTCCAACTTTCACCTCAGACAGGTAATGCCTTTATAAATTATTCCTTTTTTGGGTGTATTTCCTTGGAAAATAACTTGTTTTTTCTGTACCTGGCTATTACCATGTGCTTTTTTCTAACATTGTGAGCAATGACACAATTTGCTGTAATATTTGTTTTTATTTGTGTAATGAGCTTGTTATATTTTGTGAATCAGTGACCTTGTCTTAATCGAACTAGACGTTTCTTCTATGTTTGATTTGAAGAGCTTTTGTGTTTTCTTTGTTGCTGTGAGATGTTTATGAATTGCTAGAATCATTAATTACTCTGATACTTCTTGTGTGATCTGATACTTGAACTGAAATACAATTTTCATGTCTTAAAAAGGACCATTTTTTGCTTACAATCACAAATTCTTTGCAAATTACTAAAGGATTCTGTTGTATTTATGTATGCACCTGAGTTCCCACATAACTGATTGAGGCATTTATGCGAATGAAAGATCTCAATAAAGTCAGTGACATTGGCAGTCAAGATGTGATATTTGCTGTGCGCACAGTTTATCTTTCAATGATAGTTTAACTGGCATGGTAGGGTATTTAAAACTCAGGGAAGTTATGATTTGAAACCTCTTATTATCATTCAGAAGAAAACACAGTACAGAGATCTGTAAGGCATTGTTCCGTGTTAATCATTAAATATGTTTACAGAAAATTCAGTGTAGAGTAATTTAACATGGATGAGTCATCTGAATAATTTTCCATATTCTCACATATTTTAATCTAAAATAATTTTTATCATAATAATAATAATATATTAACCATCCTCATTTACTTGTCAGGCATCTGTTTGCCCCTCAAACGTGAACAAAATATTTTCAAACCTGTTTCCTTAAAACTCTACCACTTTCCATTCCTGTTATGGCTTATGTCAGATTGAGGATTTTTTCGTGACTTCCAATATATTTTTTAGGTGTCGAAGGTTCCACCCCTTACCATTCGTTGAGTCCCCAACCCAAAGGGTTGCAAGGAGATGCAGTGGAAGCGAGCGAGAGTGAAGAAACGGACAGTATGATTGAGGATGGCAGTAGTGGTTCTGGACATTGAATGGACAAGGATGTCCTCCACAAAGCCATGGGTTAATGAGTGATACATGGAGTGTTAGTTGTATGAATGGAAGATGTGAAGAAGAATGGTGAAGATGCTCTTGCATCAGTTGGTGACCTTGTGACCTGAATACTTCAGGGGAAATGAGAAAAATTATTTCCTCTCGTAATGAGAATGGAGAAGAATGCACTGTATGTTAAAGACTATTGAAGGTGCTTTGTTTGTAATATATGCTTGAAATAATTTATTATCCTCTTAATTTATTTTTGGGAGAGTCCTCGAAATTCCACCAAAAATGATTTTGAGAGTCCTAGGGAGTAGAGGTGATCTTTTTACGGATCTCTTTCTGTTCCCTTAGTCACTGTCCTGCAGGGTTCCAGTCCAAATGGAATTTATGGATTAAGAACCAGTTCCCCTTCTCTGAGTGGGATTTATTTTGCTGATAGCTACTGGATAACTCATTGAACCCTTAGACATCCTGGTGCAAAGGTGATGATGCAAAGGTCAATAAAATTCAAACTTCAAAATTTTCCTGTGTTTAAATAATTGAATGAAAAAGAATCTGTTCCTATTTGATTGACATTTGAATTTCAACATTAGTGACGTGCTTAACCCCATGCCTCTTATTTGCGTTGAAGAGAATGATAATCACCTCGCTTTGTAGTGGAGTTCAACAACTATTTAAACCATCAAGTTTTCTTGTGAAAATTATGTTTTTGCAAAATGAGCAATACCATTAATGATTATTAAATCTTTCTATAAAATACCAATTGTTAATTTAAGTAGGGAAACATTGATCTCTGGAATGCAAGTTTTGCTTTGCTGCAAAATGTCAATTTATTTAGGCAATAAAAGGAAAGGGGTTAAGAATGTTTATTCGTATCTCCCATGGAGTGATGTTTGGTTATTTAGCAAATCGACCCCTTTTATTTTTACCGTATCTGGCTCATTTTGAGTTAATTTTTTTTATCAGCCCAAGATGTTTTCATTTTCAGATAATTTTATGGATTTGAAAAAGAGGCAAAGAAATTTTTTCAAAAATCCTCATGTTTAGCACTGTGTGTATTACCGATAGTGGCATGAAAGTTGTTCTAAGACATACTGTAAATACTCATTTTCTGTATATTATGTTCTTATTTCAAACTGACTTAGCCTTGGAAAAAGTTGAATAAAATGGTAAAACTAGTATTAAAACAATCAATTTTCATTGTGATATTAATTTAAGAGTGAACAGTATGCATGAATGTGATTTTTACTTGTTTAATAATCATAGCTGAAATGTCAGATTTGTCTTCTGAAGCATTCACAAATACATCTAAAATAAGAACTTTGCATGTTTGTTATTTGAGGTTGATTGACACTTTTAGTTAATCGGAAATTATTCTTCGTGCCCAAAATTAAAGAAGTTATTAATGAATTTGACAACCACCTTTCCTCTAATTTCCATGGTTGGTGGTTATAAATGTGCAAAAGTATAACTATCTACTTTTCCGCAAACAAATGGTTGCATATTTTTATTGCAATATTTTGCTGTCTGAAAAAATAAACTTTTAAAACCACTTGTTCAGTATTATTTCATTACCTATCCTTTTCAATTTTCCCTAACCAAAAAGTACTACTCAAGATGAGAAAATGTTGCATTGAGACCAGAAAAATTTCTTAAATGTTACTTTTGACAATTACTTTTGTATCAACACAATAATATCCACTGAAGTTTAAGAATGATAAGTTAATAATACCACTTAGGTGTCACCCAACTTCAAAGATATAATGCATCAAACCGGGCTGGTGCATTGCAGTTCACCATTGAGCTATATGCTGAATGAAAAACATAAGCTTGATTATGGAAAGTAATTTCAATGGAAAAGACAGCCTTTGCTGACTATTATCAAGTACCTCGATTTTGCTATGCTTTTGAGCCTTCAAATAAATCATTCAGATATAGTTTTTACTTGGGGTTACTCGTTGTCCCCATCCCCCATTCAAATTATCAGCTTTAGTAGTACAAAGTAATAGTAAGTAATCGTTATGATGCAGGTTTCGCTAGGTCCTCTTCCAAAACTTTACCAATTTCCCGTTTAAACTTTCTAAGATTCGACTACCAGTAGGTTTCTCGATATTTGGCGCAGTTTTTTTAACGATCTAATGTCGTGGCAACTCATCAAATCTCATAGCATGCCTAAGCTCAATATACATAATTCTCCGAATAGGAAACCTGTAAAAGGACCTTGATGTTAAAGTTACTGGTAAATTTCTAGAAATTTACCAAGTTACTATTTAAATTTCAATAAATATTGAGCGCCAAAAACTAGGATAAGAGTGTGATTGAGCTAACTCGACTGTTAATTAAATACTAGTTGAAAATAACGGTGAAATTTTCGAGAATTTTAATTCTCGGTTAAAAATGGTAAAATTTAACCGAGAATTTTACCAAAATAACAAATCATTAAATATAGTACTCGTACATAATGGCTCAAATACAAAAGTCTAATAAGCGCCCGATGATCCCGTTCAGCCTACTCCCCCATTCCTAAGATTCCACCCAGGCGCATGAGGTGTTTCGCCTGTCAATTTTAATTGCAGCCAGCAACATCAAAAACTTCCGGTAAGTGGATGGAAATGTTTTCTTTACGGGAAACAGTCGTCCGTTTAAACTAGTGAAGTCTGAATGCAATAGATATTTATTAAGTGTCATTGCCTGAGACCAGATGTAAATTGGAGTAGTCTCAGGGTACTTCCGTGTCATCTTCGTCAATCCCGTTTGAATAGTCATCCATCTCACTTCAGAATACTTGTTTTATAAAGTAGCTGTTAAAGGGTGTCTATGGTTGTGTGTTGTCATACTTGTTTATCATTGATACGTTTGTGATCTTTAATTATTGCTTGAATTTGAGCCTGATCTTCATTTCCTGAAGATGTTATTTTTCGGTATTAGCTTTGTGCGACAAAGTAAGTAGTCCATGAAATGCATATAGGCAGAGCACATCACGGCCGTATTTGATAAGAAGTCACGATAGAAGTCTGACTAAAAAGAGTTGAATCGGCTAAGTTGAGTGTGTCCGTTTAAAGTGACGTTTTCGTTGTGATTGAATTCTTTGCTGGTAAATGTGATGTATAATTCATCTCAAAATATCAAGTAATAACGAAGATATAGGAAGAGAAAGTTCCGGTGTTCTTCCGAAATTTTACCTCTTTGCATAAGGTTTCAAATCTGTAAAAATTGTAATGGTCATAAAATTTTGCCCCTTTAGCTTTAATTCAGTAATCATTGGGGTAGAAATATATTAAAATTTTGATGAAATCTCAGTTTACTATGCTTAACTTACTTTATATCTCTAATTCTACCATAATTATTATTATAATTATTCTTCAGTGATAAAAATTATTTTCAGTTTAGGTTTTGCAGTAATTTAGAAAGCGGATAATATTGATACCATTATGGATGAACAAGATCAGCCTCTATTGGTGTTCAAATTGGATCAGAGCGGTAGAAAGCTGATTGCGTTTGAACAAGATTCAAGGAAGAGGTGAGAGTTAAAAAAATATGTAACCAAGTATCCACCTTTCTGTGGATGTTGGTGACGTCGGTGGATCTATTATTGCCTCTATAAACATTTCATGGTTTATTTGTACTTTATTAATTGTGCTTTATTATATAATATGCTCTATTCATTACTCTTACGTTAGTCCACTTAATTGTATTTGAATTGTGGAAATGGAAGCATTTAATGTAATAAAATTCTTAAAATATTTGTTTGTAATATAATAAAATTGTATAAATGTAGTTTCAGATAATTTCTTTCTAACTCTTGGATTATTAATGTATTTACTTTCCTATTGGTATAAAGTCTACACTTCTTTCTAAATAATTTTCAGGATCCACGAAAAGGATGTGACTGTTGAGGGGCCTGTTGACAAAATTTTGAGGGTTGATGTTGCTGATAAGGATGATGGAGTACCTGTAGTAGTGACAGATCATGAAGTGGGCCATACGTCAAGAGAAGGCGAAGTTCTGGATGAAGAGGAATTGGAATCATGGTATATGATTTGTTTCATTATTTATGTAATATCCCATTTATTTATTCATTATAACAAATAATATTTCAGTAGCATCCTCTTGAACCTCTTATGAACAGGTAAAGAAATTTATGCAATTGTAAAATATGAAGTATAACATTTTCATTCGTATGATCTTTCAAAAAGTACTATACTTTGAAGAAGGTATAATTTTGATCTATAGCTGTTTTAATTAGCATAGTATATTTAAATCTAACTAATCAGTTCAGCCTGTGTATATATTCACTGACAGTTATGAAGGCTTTAGAGATTGATTTTTGTTATCTTTGTTCTTTTTAAGTGAGGAATCTGGTCTCATTATGCAACACATGGACATAAGAGAGCCTCTTTCTACCCTTCGAAGTCTCCTCGAACAGAGGATCGGAATGGACCTCAGCGATTATCAGTTCTGGCTTCAGGATGCCCAAATGGTATGAAATATTTGCTATTTCTTTTATATTGAGCATTATTCTATCCTCAAGTCCGAATTGTAATTCAAAATGAAGGTGTCTGGATTGTAATAGAGTAACAAACATGGTTCATTTTGAGCCAAGATTTGATCTCAGATAATTTGGTTCAGTGATGATTGCATGATGATATACTGATTTATGATCATGCATATTGGTGAAAAAGGTGGTCAGCAAGATTAATTGTTCACATCAGTGTCTCAACCTTAGTCAAGATTCTTGAAGAATTAAAGAGAAAAGAGATCGGAACTGCAAAAGAACGGTTTTTATTCAATTAAATTCTCCTGCCAATAAGTGAGTCTTCCTGTAGACATAGGTACCCTTTGGTAGTTTCATGTGCATTAAAAATCCCTATTCAATGCAATTACCTTCACTTCTTGGTAGCTTGCTTACCCTTTAAATCATCTACTATTTTCTGTCTTTCCCTATGTTTTCTCCCTTATATTCCACTCTCAGTTACTTTCTAAAGCATTCCCTCTCCTCACAATATTCGACCCACCCATTTCAAATGTTTTGTTTTCCATGCCTAGCTGCTGTTACCCTTCACCGGTGAAGTCCCCCTAAGCTCTACTGAACTTTTTTTCAGGAGGTGCTTCACCGAGGCAACAGCATGTTGATGCTAAGTTACTTCAATTAAAGCCCTATCGTCCCCAACCATCTCCAGCATCTCCATGTTTGTTTTCTTATTAACCTGGCTAACTGTTATGCCACATCCACGTCTCGAAGGCTCCAAATGTTTGACCACCTCCTTTCTTAAGGTCCACGTTTCACACCCATGCAGAAAAACCCTCCACACTGAAGATTTTACCTTTCCTGGGGGCTATTCTGGATCTCCAATCCAATTGGTTGGTTGAGACCACAAACCAAAGTCCGAGAGAACTACTGTGCGATTCTCTATTCTCAAAATAAGTGTGATGGTGAGCTGCTATTTTTGGATTTCGCCCTCACAAAAACAATATAAGCAGTGCAGGGAGTTAGCGGGAAAGCAGATGAAGAACTGGCAATTGTACACAATCATTATCACCAATGAAAATGTGTTAATTGAATGCCCCTAATTAGCAGAATGTTAAATAAAGTCAGAATAATACTTACGATTGCATAGAATGAATGCTACCCTTGCACTCTAAGACACATACTGATGTATGTACTAAACTTCACTCTCACTTGCCCTCTGTTAGTGGAAATGAAATAAGTGACTGTCATCTTTAAAAATGCTCGGGAATTTCCCCTTAACGTTGGTTAGGCCCATAAACTGGCATGTTTTGCACCCAACTTGCTAACTTCCCAAATTTGAGATAGACCATGTGGATATTAAAGTCATTGGGTGAAAAGTGGAACCAATTGGATTGTTACTGACAAGATACAGAATAACCTCCCCAGATTCCTTTATTGAGACTTCTATTCATCAATTCCCTTTGCTTCATGGCTTCCTTGTCCAAGGCTATTCTTATAAAATCTCATCTATGCATCTTCTATCCCAAGTAAGAGAATTTATCCACCTGATTTAATTTTTATCCATCCACCGTAATTATCAACTTCCCTTGTTTGCTTTAATTTTCTTTCCCTTTGCAAACCTCATTACTTAGAATTTTAAACTGTTTACAAAATCTCTCACAATTGTTTTATTGTCTGCATACCTTATAGACTTCACTACATCCCCACCAGTGTTTTATCCTTTCCAGTCACACCCCAATGTCCACTTCAGTTTAGGCCACTGAATTCTATCGAGGCCTTTTCTAAATTGGAAAATATAAACACACATCCTTCTTAAATTCCAGGCTTTGTTCTGCAATAGCTTTGCATAACCCCATGTACCCCTTGCTCCTTTCCCACTTCAACTGCTCTTCTCTGATTTTTTTCCATCCAACTATTCAGGATCTATAGAAGTACTCTTGCTGTGTGAGATATTGTGGTAATCAATCATACAATAATACCAACATTCAGTTGCATTGTTCCTTTTCTGTTACAGAATCAGGATAGTTATAGTAAAATCCCCTGGCCATTTCCCTTTGTCATCAATTTTCCTGTGTGTATTATAGAAACATTTCTCATCCTCAGGAGTTTGTTAAGAATCCCCAGGTTCTTACGGAACTAAACTGGGATCTCATCTCCACTGTTGCTTTATTCCCTTTCACATCACGCCCATTCTATTTTACTGTGCATTATCCCAGGTCCAACGTTATCATCCTCACTTTCTATACCCATGCTGGTGGGTTTCATATTTTTCCCATACAATTTCTGAAGGCAATCTTTCCATGTTCACCTTATGTTGGCTGTCTCCCTTATGATGTTTCCCCTGCTGTCCATCACCATTCTAGCACTAATTTCATTCCCCATCAATTTATTTTCCTTTCTATACATTAAATTGGCTCTCCCACTTTCCACCAGCTTCTCCATTTCATTACATTACCTTCCATGCCGTTCCCTTGTCTTATTTATTCCCCTTCTTACCTCTTTTTTTAGTGTTGATTCTTTGCCCATGTTCGCTGTTGACACTTTTCTATTTCCTTCTTTCCTTATTTTATTTAACATTTCTACCATTATTCTTAGTTTCCTAATTTTGATGTTTTACCCTCCCAATAAAAATTAAAAAATCTGATGTGGCCAGCACATGACTTTCTCCATATATAAGATGTAAAAATTTGTCTGTGACAGTATTTTCGAATTCTATATTCAATCTAAACTTGGAAGATATATACAAATACATTTTTTGTAATTTTTGTAGATAACTGTATATTTCTAAATATCATGAATAATAAGGCAGGGCTGCTGATGGTTATAACATAATGCAAAAGAATTTCACCAAAATCAATCAAAGACTACTTACAAAGCTTATACGTATATATTACCTAAATATCAGATTAATGTAGGAATTTTGCAAAAACGGAAACGAGCTTTGAATTATAAAGCTCAACTTCTGGATAACTGATTTACTCCAAAAACTAATCAACTCTAACGACACCAACCAAAGTGTTATATATGAAATTTGGTGTTGATACAACAAATAGTTTTCATGTTAGAGCGCCCGCAAAGTACATAATCAGCAACTTCCGGTTAATCAGTATTTCACAAATAACTCCTAAACAATCAGTGATACAAAAATATGTTTCATACAAAAGTTATAGTAAACTACATTTTCTAAAACTTTTATTAATAATAGTATATACCTAAATATCATATTTATGTAGATATTTTGCAAAAACAGAAATTTGCTTCGAAGAATGAAGCTCGACTTCCGGTGAACCGATTTACTCCAAAACCTAATTAACTCTGACAGCACCCACCACAGTGCTATATATGAAGTTTGGTATTGATACGACTAATAGATTTTACGTTAGAGTGCCCTCGAGTGTAGAGTGTAATCTCGAAGTCGATTTTTTTCGTGAAAACAATACTTTCTCTATACTACGTATATGGGGAAAGTAAAAAGTTTTTGTCGGATGTAAAGGATTACTATGGTTTTGTGTTAGATAATGTGCAAAAATTAGTTTGCTGCTGGTAGTAATATTTTAAAAAGACTTTAATAGCTGAGGTCATTCCTCACATTTGGGCTCACTCTGGGAGCTGAACCCAGAATCTCTATCACCTCTAGCAAATGTGCCACCCACTCTGCTAAATTACCCTTTCTAATAAATAAATCTGCAAAAGATGGTCAAATTATGTTTTTGTCTACATTTTATTTATGCTGTTATTACTTATTATTTTACTAGATGTAGTAAATTCCATAGTTTTGTGTAAAACATTCACAAATCAGTATTCGAGAAGTATAAATAGATAATTATTTTGGGCCCAGGAATGGAGTAATCTAATTCTCATGATTCCTCTTACAAAAATATTTTGATTTATAAACATTTTGTATGATGAACAGCATTCAGGAAAATATTTGATTTAAGAACCAAGGTTGTACTATATGAATAGGGTGTCCGACAACCTGGAAAACCTGAGATCTTTCTTCTTCTGGAATTCTAAGGAAAAAGTCAGGGAATTGGGACAGTAACCTGGAAAAATAGATATTTTACAAAAGATCTTCCCATGACTTTTGATTTTCGCTTCGTGTTAGTCCAGTATTTCCCCTTATAGGAAGAATCATTTCAATAACTGTTGTCGTGACCAATTTACAGTTTATAATATGTAACTATGCTCTTTCTTTCCACGGACTAGAGTTAAAATTTTGGCAATACTGCAAATACGCAGAATTGGACTGTTTGAAGTCGCAGTTTCCAGGAGTGCCCTATTTCTGTTTAGGTGTGAAAAACAGTGAATAGAGCATGATAAGAATGTTTTTGACTTAGATGGTTTCAATCATTAGTTGGCATCACAGTTTGTAGTTGGAATTTCTCAGTAAATGTCCTCATTGAACATGTAAGTTTTTAGTTTTCCTATACAGATTAGAGATCTGCATGGGCCGGGCCCAGGCCCGTGGGCCCAAGTCCGGCCCGGCCCATTTCGGCCCATGCAGACCTCTAATACAGAGACTACCCTCTATATTCACTACTTAGTCCTTCGTGTATTCCAGGGATGCATTAAGAAAGTAATTGAACCATCATCTGGTTATTAAAAATTTTTAAAACACCAAAGGGATTAACTTAAAATGGAAAAAGTTAGTTGGGTTGATAGGAAAACAAATACGGAGGTGTTAGAGATGGTTGGGGAGGAATTGACGTGATCGTCAGAAGAAATGGGTGGGCCAAATATTGAGGGGAGAGGGATTCATAAAGGTTGTAATTGAGGGTAGGATTCAGGGGAAAAAACGGAGGGGGAAGGCAGAGACAGAAGATGTTGGATGATATAAGGGGTGGGGTCAGCTATAAGGAAATGAAGAAGATGGCGCTAAATAGGGATTTTTGATTGTGCCCTACCGAAAGGTAGAACACTCATGAATGAAAGGGATTAACGGAGTATTTCAACCAAAATTAATGTTTGGGAAATGTAAAATATTGATGTGGGAATATAATTTATGTCAATTAAAATAGTTATGAACTGCTCTTTTTACTGGCCAATTAAAATGAATAGATGCTAGAGTTCGGAGTTGAACTAAAACTAAACTGGTCATCCCATAGTGGAAAGAGTCGCACTAAACTTTAGCATGTCTCATCCTGCGTTTAATCATATAATTTAAAAAATTTTTGTGTATATTTTGTATTTTATTGAAAGTTACAATGATAAAAGTTTTTGTGCTCATTGAAGTACTCATTTTGAAATTTCATTTCTCAAATAGTAATCCATCAAAACCAATCAAAACAACATTTTAATACTGTATTTATGTGCTCATTTTTGACTGAAATTTTTTAGATTACTTCCATTACTTTTCTTAGAAATGGATTGACGTGAAACTATGAACTTGTCTCGATATGTAGGATTTTTAATAGGTTGTTACTTACAAAGAGTACCAATTTACTTCAAACAAATTTATATTGAACGTTGAATAGGCACCCCAAATGCGTTGTCCGGGTCGGCTCTATTAAATATCATGATGAATCTATTAACCGTTTCTCACCATTTTGTGGAGCCTCACTGTGCAATGATCTTATTATCACTACATGTCTAATATTTGGCTGAGATCAGTGGCGCAGCGAGGGGGGGGTTTTAGGGGTTCAAACCCCACCCAAGAGTCAAGTCCTATGACTAACTCTGGGCTTTTTTTTCTGTTGAAGAGTACAAAACCCCAATCATCACGCAAGTCTTAGAGATAAACTGCTTGATAAATTCAGCGAAATCTTTTCGGTAGCAGAGCAGGCCTAGAGCCGATATCGATATTAATGGGACACTAAGATACGAGTGTTTTGCACTCAATGTTCAACGCGTGCACTTCTTATGCCTATCCTTTAATATTATGACTCACACCATAAGATAAGATTCCCATGAGAAATAATTCGAATGTGCTGATTCGTTTACTCCTCGCAAAAACACAAAGGAGCATTCGAGAAGTAATTCGAAACTTCCACACTGAAAACAGAGATTAGGATTACGTTTATGAGACAAACAGATTGATAAAACGCTCAGATCTTCTGCATGTGACTGTTTCAAGGGTGTGAATGAAAAGCTAGGCTCGTGATTAGTACTTTTGAGAAATTCATAGTGAACAGTTTGAAGGAGAGTTTAGTTTGCATTTCATAAGGTACAGACGGACATCCGAAATATTTTTTCACAATCTGCGAATAGCTCAAGGCCTCTATCGGAAAAACGTAAGTTAATGGCTATGTGGTTTTTTGTGAAATGACCATTATAAGCTACATAAATTAGGATTGCCTTTTCTAGGGCTGTTATCGGAGGGCACACCAGAAAATGAGTTTAGTGATAATTGCAAGTGATATTGCTACTTGTTCCTTTATTAAGCATTCTGGACGATTAAAAGTCTGTACAGTAGACTCTTCATTACTCCGGATGATAGAAAATATACTGATTCTTATTCTATGATTACCTGTTATTTTGCTGTATATTTACGAAAATAATTCGATAACCGAATTTCCGTAGAAATTTGAAGAAATATTGGAGCAATAAAAGATATCACTAAAATATAATTTTCGATGATTTTATTAATAATATACCATTTTGGAAGCGAATCAGTCAGCTGAAAGGTATAGTGCGCTTAGGTATGTACGCACAGATTTATTGGAACAGTGACTTGATGGCTTGAAATAAATTTGATGAACTGTTAAAACTGTGGCTTAAATTCTCCAGCTTCCTTTTTGCTCCTTCCACCAATTTTTTCTCTGGAAATAGAATCCAACGAACCTCATGACTTATTCTGTCAACCACGTGGTCATGCAATGCCCCTTCAAAATTTCAGTTCATGGAAAACTTTTGTTTTCTTTGAACACAATGCGTAAGACTGGGTTTGCGTCAGCTCTCTGCTTGTTAAACAACCTAACTACTTCTTGGTTTAATAATTGTAAGTTGACGACTTCATTTTTTTCACCTTGGTGTGTAACTTTAATTCTGCAAATTCAATTATAATATCAATTATAATCAAGAGTAAACTGTATTTTTTAATGCAGCCGAAGTTTTAATGCTCGGTTTGTGACGCATTCAACTGAATACTTAGCTAATCCATAATTAACGAAATCAGGCTTAATTGTAAGCCTACCAGAAAATTTCATCTGATATAAAAGATTTTTGGTTCTTAGAAGAGAAGTCAATTTTAAAAACAAGGGATGAAGTCACTCCTAAGAAACCTGCTGATTATATAGTCTAATAACGAAAGATATTCAAATAAGCATGGGCAATGTGGGGATCTAATGAGTGGATATCACGTTTTATGTCACTTGCCAAGTAATCGTTACTAATTTTTTTCCTTCTCACGCTTGGCTTGGCTTGGCAACCTCTTGGAAGAAAGAACTCTGAATGACTCGGGAAGATTATATCTAAAACACTAAAAAACTTCAAAATGACTTTTTAATAGATATTGGATGTATCCAAACAACACTTATGATAAGTTTCCAATAGTTCGCTTATGTAAACTACTATCTAGGAAACTGTAATTAGTTGGCTACCTAAGTGTTAAACTCCTCTATTTTTTAATATATTTAGTTTTTGAAAGAATTGACGTATTTGTAATAAGTAACGAGCATGAATATACTAGCCCCTGTAAGTTAGGCATTTTTCGTTTCCTTGGACCCCTCCCATTGGCAAATCCTGGCTGCGCCACTGGCTGAGATGATATTCCTGTGCAAACCTGGAAAACTTAGGGAAATCCGTAAATGCTGAATAGCAGACAGCTTGTAATTATTCCTTATAAAGGAAAAAATCCTATCCTAGGATTTTCAACTTAGAATTCCTTCTTTCAATCAAAATTTGCTTAAATTTTCACCAAAAACCTCGTTTCTTTGCATGAAAATGAGATATTTTCTTCAATAATATTTCATTAAAAAAAATTCCTATGATTCTTACTTAGAAATTTTCTTAATTTTTAACCAAAAATCTCAATTTGATATAGTATATTCAAAATGAATTATTCTCCTTAATAATTAGTACTTTAAAAAATATATTATGATTCTTACTTAAAAATTGATTGTATCGATTTAAATTCCTTTCATTTTTATAAAAAAAATCTCAGATTTCTTAATGCAAAACAAATTATTTTCTTCGCTTATGATTCCTTTTAAAAGAAAAAAAATCTCAATTTCTTAATGCCTAAATTAATTATATTCATCGATAATTATTACACTTAAAGAAAAATCTGGCAATTCTTACCTAAAATGTTCATAACTTAAAATTTTATTAATTCTTAACCAAAATTCTCTATTTCTTAACACAAAAATAAATTATTTTTGTCAATAATTTTTCCTTTTTGAAGAAAAGATCATAAAGCTTTTGTATAAATATTGATAATAACTGTTGCAATATGCATAATTTTTTAAATCCTACAATATTTATGTAAATATTGATTATAAAAATAGAAATTTACTTAACTTTTTAAAATCCTATTTAAGTTATTTCCTATTTAAAATTTCCTACGATTTTTTTGTAAAATTTATTTTAATCAATCGAAATTAGGGTATGTAGAATTAAGGAGATAAATGCTTTAAGTTTATGGTTTCAATAGGAAGAATATGCATATGTAAGAAAGAAATTGGTTCCCATAAGTTTACCATGCATAACTGTAATGAATTTTTATAGTGAAATTTTGCTGAAATACAATTTTATTGTCCCTTAGGATTTGTTGACTTTTGGATGAGCTTAAAAAGATGTAAGTTCTGTTGGATCTGAGTTTAATTTCTTTGTAAAATTTTCTTCCTTTATTTTCAGTTGGAGTCTCACAAGAATTTAGTGGACCAATGCGTGCAAGGAGAGGGTATTGTTCAAGTCAACGTGGAGATTAAAATATTGGGAGACATAAAGAAAATTAATATAGTTGATGTCCTAAAACCAGCTGATGAATACCTGGAGCTTGCAGATGAAAGTAACGATTACATTAATTCAAATTCAATCAGCTCGACCTTCACCTAGTGGAATTCCATAATAAATAAATAAAAGAATAAAATAACTAAGTCTATATTCCACAGTATTAAAACATACAACACACGACCGGTTTCAATGCCTAAGTGTCATCATCTGGTGTCCTGGTCACCATCTGGTCATTCCATTAATTTATCAGTACTTATTCTACTAGAGGCCCATTCAAAGAATATTAACAACCAGAAGTGTCTTAGTTCTCTGCAATCTTTCTATAAGGTATCTTTCAATCATTGGGTGGAAAGGATATCTATGTGATTACGTAGATTGGTTATGTATAAATATTACAAAACCCTGATTTTACATTTTTTTCTTTGGTGTTTGTTAAAAACTCTTGCAAAATGACAAGTTCATGCAAACTTAAAAAAAATATCAGTGTAAACTAGAGAACCCTCAATTGAAAATTCTAATTTTATTGTTATTTGGTATGAGTCATATTGTTTGGATTACATGACTTTTATTTCTCTCAAATTGGTAGTTAATGATGTTGATGATACCTCAGCTAATGCTCCTGAACACGTTGTTAGATGGATAATGGATCCTCAATTCCGCAAAGATCAAGAAAGGTTGAGAGTCCCTTTTGGTAAGTCAGTTACATTTTAGAAATTTTGGTAGAATGTGAGGGACTTCAATTAAAATTTGTCTACTCTAAATTCTAAGTTTAATTATTCCAAATATTGAATTAGATCTTATAAAAATTCTTATTTGGAATATTTCCTCTTTTGTGTATTCCATTTTTAGTGTTATCTGATTACTTTAATGTACAAAATTTCATTAAATTTCAATGCCTGATATATTACTATGATATTACAGTTGAAGTCTGTTATTACTAGTACAGCATGTAATGAGAGTTGCATTATAGCAAGTGATTTTTAGGCTGCTGTCTGTCTCACAGCAAAAAGGATAGGGAGTTACGTCCATTATAACAAGTGGTTATTTCTGAAGTACTGATATAATGAGTGCCACAATTTCATATTTGTCTTGGAAGAAGCATACAGGCATCCCTTGTCAAACGCGGTTTCGCCAACCGCGGCCCTTGAGTAAAGGATTTGCTCTTATCACGCAGTTAAATGTAATAAGCAGTCTTACTCCGAGACTTAATTTAAATCTGAATGTGAAGGGAAAATGCAATTTTTTAAAGATATTTGAGCAGAGCTTACTGTTCATCCCATAAATTTCATTCAAAAATCAATATATATATTTTACGAGTAAAATGTAGTTTGCATACTGCAAGCAGATTAACAACATTAATTTCATATCGGTATCATATTGGGACGGTCCTCAAAAGAAAAAAAAAGGATTGAAAATATTCTTAAAATTTGCTGCAATTTAATTGTCTGGCATCAAACCCGGGTCTTTCTGGTGAACTTACTATGCAGCACAACAAAAGATCACCATCTATAACTATGTGTAAAAATTCAAGCAGAAATATTGGTCCCAACTTCCTCAAACGACGTTCTACTTTTTACTAATGTAAATGGCTCTCTGGATTTGAACCAAGGACGATCTTGGAAATCTAAAACATGTTTCTGAAATGTATCTATGATCTCTATCTATATGCCGAATTCCAAGTTTCCATCTTATCGGGAAGTGATTTAAAAAAATCTTTAAAATCGCCATGTAAATTAAATGGGAGAATATTTGCCCTGACCTAGCGTCGAACCAAGGATAATCTTCGATGATGTCTTAATGGTTTTCGTCGAATACGCACGGTTTCCAGAGATCCCTCGAATTTCAACTCTCTACTTTTCCGGGAAGTGCCACAAAAATTTTTTCGAAAATCCCCACCATGTATTCTTATGGAGAAAATCGCAACTTTGGGGCCTTCTGGAATCGCACCTATGACAATGAGGTTCAAAGTCGTCTTTTTTCTTGAGGTTGCACGTTATGGCCAATATGTCGTAAAAATTTCAAGTCGTTGGCACTTGTGGAACATGGTTAGAATTTTGATCCCCAGTGAGTGTATATATATCTAGGTATATCCGGAGAAGCATCTACATATAATAGATAGAGACTGGAATTTTTCAGTGTTTGAAAAAGCAGAAAGCGGTGATTTAAAATCCAAAAAGCGGTGCTTTCCAATCGGTGCTTTTAAATCATGCTTTTTGGTATCCTAACATCTCCTTTTTCTTTTATACTTACTTTTCTGATATAATTTTGGTACAAGGGATATCACCAGCACCTAAAATAACAAGTATAAATAATTTAAAATCACAAGGAATCCAAGCAAATACTAGAATATTATGAATTTTACTTTTTGCAACAGAGCTGGTAATAGAAATTATTTTACATTCTGAGAATCATAATTGCTTTAAGGAAATAGCTTTATAATGATATTTACCTTCAATGAATTCTCCTAAGAATCGTTGTACATGCTCATTTCCAATTTTTTCCAATGGTATGTTCGCCTTCAGAAATCTTTCCGTGATGCGTTTCCCAAAGTACTCAGTGGTTTTTTCATGATCTCTACACTGTTAAAACAAGTGGCGATTGAAGACTAATAATTAGTAATTAGTAATAGAAGTAATTTCTTGCTCTCGTTGGTCGAACCTTTGGCAGTAACATGTTTTGTGGATTTCAAATGTTTCTCGATCGAATCTTTTCTTCCCCAAGAGACTTGGCAGTTGCAAAATTTGCACATAACAGTACTTCTGTCAGTGCTATAAGATCCTTGACTTTTGTACTGAAAGGCCCTATCTTTCGCGCTTAGTTTTGATTTAGACATTTTTCAAAATATTTGCCCTGCGTGAAACGATTTATTTCTTCGGAGAAATAAAATATTAAGAGTAGCACTCACGACGCATTTGAATATCGACAGATGAAACTACCCCCTCTAAAATCAATCCCCACTGCCAAAATATCACCGAAGTTATCAATGAGTGAAATATAACAGCTTTAATTATGTAGACAAAGTCAGTGCTCTTTATATTTCTAGTAAAACATTGCGGTCACTGAATTCGCCAACCTTTCCGGTGAGAGCGGGGAATACAAAGGGAGGGAGAAGTTCTAGAGAAAAAGGGGATGCCCGGAGGAGTTACCAATAATCTCCTTATTACTTAGCGGATTAAGTATTGCTGTATCTAAAATGACTTCATCATCACCGATTGTTAAAGGATAAAATATAAACAAGCTTTTAGTAAAACATGATCAGATACATGAGTGAAATTACGAAAAAGGCAATATATATTTTTTCAAATTTTATGGTATTCATTTTGGTGGGTTCCCACTTTGCTGCTTTTACTCAATCCTGAATACTTTTAAGGAATGCTAATTGCCCCAGCCGCTTCCTTTTTCATACGATGTTATAAAAATGTTCACAGTCTACGAATGATTTTTATATTTCCCATCTACAGAATAGATGGACATCCAAATTAACTGCAAAAATGAAAATTAAATAGCAAAATCAACTAAACTTAGCAGTAACAAAAGAGCCATATACAAGAAAATAACTGTGATCAGTAAAGCGGGAAGGTGGAAACAAAGGCTGTGAAGTCAGCCGAAAGAATAATCAAAAGTCTCACTCTCACTCTGCATACACTTCCGATTGCAGGGGTTTCCTTCCACATAAAAGTCTGCTCTGAAAAATCTAACGATAATTTGCCAATTTTCTATTCTCTTGAACTGCAGATTTTTACAAAACCTTACTGCGGAAAATTCGCAAGATTCGCAAGAGAAATTAGCGCTTTGTAACAAGATATTCTTTTTTTATGCCAATTTCACATTTTAATGTAAAATTCGCAATTTACAGCAAAATTTGCGTTTTCATGCCAAATTCGCGACTTAACGTGAATCGCGAAAAATTCCAGACTCTAATAATAGATGATCCACACAAAAAAAGGTTAAAATATTTTACTAGATGAGGCAAAGATGTTAATTAAATTGGTCAAAATTATTAATGAATGAATGTTTAGTGGTTGTTTTTAACGATATAACAGAAATTAATATCCGGAAAATTAAGTCTTTGCGTATAATTATCAAGGATGTATCAGTGAGAAACCAAATACCTCATGTTGATTGGAATTTTGAAGCTGGATGTGCTTTTTGCCTCTTCAAACAACCGAGAAAATCATTCCCCATTTAATGCATTAATTAAAGCTTGCCAAAAGTTTCAAAGAAATGTGTGGGTTCTGGTAAGGAATAAATGCGTCAGATATATTGGTAGTACATAATTTTCTGTGTTAACCACTTTAAAATTGTAGTTTTATTGTCATTTTATTTTCTTTGGTTCTGACATTGAATTCCTCCTGTCATATCTAGACCCAGTGGAATGGACTGTGCCTCACGTCAGACATTGGTTGCAATGGGCTGTCCGTCAATTTAATCTTGTAGGAATACGTCTGGCTGACTGGGGAATTACTGGAGAAAGGCTTTGCTCCCTTTCAGTCGAGGAGTTTCAACAAATAGTGCCTAATGATCCAGGAGATATATTTTGGACTCATTTGGAACTGCTGCGTCGATGTAAATTTGTTGGTAAGTTTCTGCAAAATTTATGTTAAAATTCCTCAACATTGCAAATTTTTCAAAATGATTTCTAAGTATCATTGGTATAGAAAACGATCTGACTAGGAAAAAATTTACTTTAGAATTGGAATAATTGAATGTTTAAATACATAACATCATGACATACACAATCATGTTCAAATTTTGTTTCTTGAAAAATTAGAATACTTTAACATTTGGCAATAAACTATGTTGAAATATATTGGCATAATTTTGTAAAAGTTTCTCTGAATGATGCACAAGTCTCCCTCAATTCCACATACTTTTGTGTATCCACTCTGTTCGTATTTTATGATTGAGTTTGGCTGTTATGAAAACTTACTATTTTAGATTGAGTGAGATTTATTTTGAAATATTTGTATGTACATATTGTACTTATATACCGTGTCTTTATCATTCATTTTGAAAAGTAATAACTTCACTGATCAAGTATGATCTAAATACTACGTTAGCTAAGAACTATGAGTTCTCAGGTTTACTAATGAATTACTAATGAACTTGCTGGTTTTTCTGCTTCATCTAATCATAATCCTGTACTATTTTAACATTCTACAAGTTGTTTGTAAACTTAAAGTTGACTGTTATTTTCAATTATTATAGATTTGATTGATTATCTTTTTTTGGAATTGTCTAAGCTTCTCTAAAAAAACTTGTTTTATAATATACCTAATTGAGTTGAGCTTGCTTAAATTAATTTACATTATTTTACTTTATTTCTTTTTATCTGAAAGGAAATTTACATACCTGAGTGTTCTACATTTAGTAGGTTCATGTACATCAAAATCAAAGCAATTTTATAAACTCTTAATTTTTAATTTTGTGGTTATCTATAATAAATAGTAGTAGTATTCTTTTTTAACTTATTATTATTATTCTTTTCAGAGTGTGATGATCATAATTTTTTACTTTATTAATTGCCTATTTCCTTCTTCCATTATGCTTAACATTTTAGCTGTTCTCCAAAAGACAGAAGAAACACAGTTTGTGAATACTGAGAACATCAATCAAGCTGCAACTACAGCTGGTACCTTAAAGTTGACCAATAGGGTTTACCCTTCTAAGGCTAAAGTTCAGCGTCAGCCCACTCCCAAAATACCGGAGCGCACCAACACTGTTCCTCTTCGCACAGGTTAGTAAATTATTTTTTATATTTCAGAATGCAAATGAAGTATCTGATTTTTATTTACCAAAGTAAATTTTACTTAGGGAAAATATGTCAGGACATATTAATCAAACGATAATGTCTTAGGCTTCCTTTTTCTTATCATTCCCTCTTTCAGAAGTCTTTTTTATATGATGTATCACTCGAATCTACAAAAACTGGATCATTTTCACTTAGCAGATCCATTTGAAATGCTTTTAACCCTTAAACTGCGGGGAACGTATATGAATGTTTTCCAGCCGAAGTGCGAGAACTGCGGGAAAAACGTTCTTATATGTTTAACCTGCTCTTCCTTGCCCAATCTTGGCCTTCTCCAATTTTATGGCGGTCCTGTGAATGAGATGCACGCTCACAAAATCTTTTGCATTGTCCTAAATGTGGAAAACCCTTCCCGGGGGATCTCCGGTCTCGGCGTAATTCTTAGATATGCAGTTCATACGTACTTTCATATTTCCTCACTCGTTAAAAATCAATGTATCTACTAACTGTTTGTTATCAAATTAATCAGCTAACAGCAAGGGAAAAAAATAAGACAAGTAAATAAATGGCAATTGCTTCCACGTTAGAGGAGCAACCAAAACTCTTGAACAATAACCGCTGACCGCGGGCATCGGAAAAAGGTCTACCCGGATTATGGGGGTTTTCTACCTGCTGTGCAAGTCCGACCCACCAGGAGAAGGGACCGATTCTCTAAGTTTCCTCCCGCACACGACTGTCGCAAAAGAAAAATACTCCAGCATCTTAAGGGTTAAAGGCTCAATGTAGAAATTTTTCAGAGAAGGGAAGTCTGTGATATTTTTGGTGTTACAGAAACCTAAATGTCTCAGAAAATGTCAGGTTTGGTACCCCCTCTCCTCTGTGTAAACCAGTGTTTCTTAACCGAGGGCACCCCTGGGGTGTCCAAGAGAGCATTTCTAGGGGTGCGAGAGAAATTTCTAATATTGAATGAAAATTACTGCCTAACTGCTTATCAGAAATAATGTAGCCATAAATGATGTACATATTGTTTTATATCTAATAATATAGTATGTATTGTAAATGTATTAATTTGTTTATTTAATAAATAAATTACCCAAAAGGTGTCTTATCCTTAATAAAAATTAGTAACCCATTTTTCAAAAGGGTGCAATAGCTTATTTTCAGATTCAGAGAGGTGCTGAATATTAACCCTCAAGCTCTCGCGCCCCATGGCGTAACACAAGCAGTCGGGCCGGTGCACTCCATGCGCCAGTGATTATTTTTTAATTATTTTCTTCAAATCAGATGATTTCCATAAATTTGTAATTTATAGCCATTAAACAATAGTTTAAGCCTTGAAAATCGATTGATCACATTTATTTTTTAATAGATATTTAATGATAAACAGAATAAATCACGCTTTAACATTTTTAAATGCTTGAAACCTTCAAGGAAATAACTAATGTATAAAGTTTTGCACAAACCTTCACAGTTCACATTCATTTATTATTACACAGAAATGGTCTTATTATCCCAAAAATATTACTCCTCTTTGCAGAAAAATATTCAGTTGCACCTGGGCACCGGGTGCGCCAGTGCTACATGAGCTTCAAAAGAGTTTCTTTGTTGCCTTAAATTGAACCCAATTTATACAAAACTCAGGTGGTACATGGAGAACATTATTGTAGGAAGACTTGAGGGACACAGAATGATTATAAAGGCTGCTATACATGGGGAAATATTTCCAGAATAGAACATGTTCTAATTTCGGCCAATCAGGAAAGAGTGTCGGCCATAACTGGAAATTATTTCCAGGAAATATTTCCCCGTGTATGGCAGCCTTAAGGAAAGATAACAAAGATACGAATGAAACTGTATACAATAGCGCACTCAGTGCACCAGTGCGAGTGCTCGAGGGTTAATATTGTTAAGGACCACTGGTATAAACCTTGATGTTGAATTCCTAGAAAGTAATCACTCCTGTATGATCTTAAAATTCACACTATATAACGGCTGCTCTTCAATTTTTATCTATTTTTCTGAATAAAATTTGAGTAAATCTCAATAAGTTCCCATTAATTCTTTTTCTTGTTTGATATCATTATGTGTTCTGGACTTTTGGAAATTTTTTTTAGGAACAAATGGCCCGGTGCAGCTTTGGCAGTTTCTTCTTGAGCTCCTCACTGATAAGGATCATCGACATGTGATTAAGTGGCTAGGTGATGAGGGAGAGTTCAAATTAGTTGACCCTGAAACTGTAGCTCAGTTGTGGGGAGAAAGGAAGAATAAGCCAACAATGAACTATGAGAAACTCAGCAGAGCTCTGAGGTATTACTATGAAGGAGAGATGATTGCTAAGGTGAGTTGTGGTAGTCTAGAGCGGTGTTGCAAGAGAAAAAATCTGATGTGGCCAACACATGACTTTCTCCGTATTTATTGAAAACATAAGCCTATGCTATATATAATATGGTAATATATAAATAACTCTAAAACAATGAGTGTTACAGGAAAATGTTTCATACAAGCTTTGTAGTAAAAAACATTATCTTCAACTTTGGTACATAATTGTATATACCTAAATTGCATTCTGATAGATATATGTATGAAAAACTTCCTTTTCTGGGTAAACAACAACTTCCGGTTAACCATTATTGAAGAATAACTCCTAAACAATCAGTGTTAAGAATGTGAAAGAATTATCGCAATACCTTTTGGCATTAGAATGTGCATTACATGGGAACTAACTGAAACCACTCTACTTCCTACATTGCGGCGATTCTAAATAGAGCTAGTTAAAATTGACAATATTTTAACTCCTTACAAATGGGAAATCGATTTTGACTATTGTAAATATAGGCATACATTTAAAGTCCACATTTGCATAATTTCCTAAGAGTGCCTTTGCATCATTGCGTTTTTTATTTGCCATACGTCATTCAAAGTTAGTTGTGATCAAAATAGTTGTGGAGATTGTCATTATAATACCCAGAGAGATAGTGACTAACAAGATTGTTTGATGGCTGTATATCAAACAGTAAAATGAACATTTTGAGGAATAATCTTGAAAATTAAATGTCTAAAAACTAGAATTTTGATGGAAAAGAATTCTTGCCTAGAAAATTCACATATTAAAAGTAAATGCAGAAACCACTAGGGTGTCCTATTTTTACATTTGATTTTCTTTTGAGCAGTGAAGTTTTCCACAGCATAAGGTATTACAAATATCCTTTTGAGAAGATCAAATCTAGTCTGTGTGTTTTATTATTCTGAGCATTTTTCCGCAATTAACATATTGACTGGAATTGACATCAGTATTGGCAGCTTCTAAATTCTGAAAATGTTAAGCAACAATTTTCAGCTTCCTAAGGATGTATGTAATAGAGTGCAAAATGTATGTAATAATATAATGGTGATTCTCTTGAGACATTAATTCACATTTACCATACTGACTGAAAAAAATTAGAATAATCTGAAACGTTATCACATCTACGGATGTTGTATTCATACATCACACTATTCATAAGATTCTCCTGTTCAAAGAGTTAACTATTCTACAATATGTGAAAGGTAGTCTACAGTTAATCACAATGTAACATAGCCCAGAATCAGATCCTATTTGATTAATTAATTTGATTGTAATTGAAATTGGTTTAAATATTCTTCACCATACAGAAGATGACTCTACCATGAATTCCAATTTTTCCCCCGTCTTTCATACAAAAAGTAGTTAAAACGTTCTCATGCTCTGGTGAATTCATCAATAATTATCTTCATTGTAAGATTGTGTGCTACAGTTGTTACGTTGTGGCAAAAATCATATTTCAGATATGATTCTATGTAGTTGATCTTGACTTTTCTAAAATTTCCATGAGGCTGCCATTCACTTGTCTACTTCTTCCATAGCTATGAATGAAATTTTTCACTTCTCTTTTGATCGATCTCGCTTCCTTGCTTAAATACTTGCCAAGACTACTATGATCCAAATATTTGGTGCCATACACAACCATTATTCGCTGCTTTTACTAACCATAGTGTGCACTTTATGGACTCATTTCCAGTTCCCAAAACACTCTTGTCCCCCATTCCCTCCATGAGATCCAGCCAGATAGTTTTAGTGTCAGATTCATGTGGTTTAAATGAGTGTAAGGTTATACAGACAAAGTTCTTCTGTACTTCAGTGGCAGAAATAATTACCAACACCCTCGCAAATAGGCAACAAAATATGCATGAGCTTAACCCCAAAAATAGAGAAAATAGCGATGGTGAAAAAGAAAATTTCACTTTAAAAACGTTAAGGTTATTCCTAAAATAAATCCAGATTTAAAGTGCAGACTGAGGGATCTAAAAATGATAGTTGTGAATTTAAGAAATTTACATAACAAGCAGACGCAATTCTTTAATTATGAGGAACACCTGCGTGGATATCAAACAAGGAACTGAGACTTGGTTAAGCATAGATACTGCCTCAAGCAAGATATTTTTTCCAGGTTATGTGGTATACCAAAAACATGACTGTGTAGATTGAGCGGTGGAGTTTTTATAGCAGTATAGGATCATTTATTAGTCAGCACAATGATTTTGTGGAAATATCACCAGCAAAATGATTTGGTGCTTGATTCAAAGACAAAACATAAGTAAAACTTATTTTTGTTCTTGATATCATCTTCCTGATGGTAAAATTGATCATATTGATTATTTATCCAAGACCTTACTCGTGATTAGTGAGAAAATAAAAGACCAATCATCGTTGGAGATTTATGAGGAGATTTTAACCTGCCGGACATCAATTGGCAGAATTTGACATGCTCCAACACTAGCAGAGAGAGAACAATTTCACAAGAATTAATTTATACTTTTTTGTTGCATGTGTTATAACAGATAAAAATGATAAAAACTGGAACAACTCATGCTGGTCAAGGTAACATTCTAGATTTACTGGCCAATTCCCACCCAAATTCCCACCCCAATTCCGAGGAAACACCGAGGAAAGTATATGTAATTTGCAAAGCTAATTTTTAAAATTTAAGGGTTATATTAGCTTTTACTTTGGCTTTTGTGGGTAAAAATACAGTAAATGATAATTCAATAGAGTTTCTCTGGATAATCATTGTAGGTTTAATTAAATACGTTCTTACTAAAATAGTGTTTGAGAGTAAAGAGCCGCAGTGAACAAAGACTGAATTGCAAGCATTGCATGGGAAGCAAAGAGTGATTCACTTTTGATTGAGTAAACTCAAAACATACGGAGAGGACCATGAGCTTAAAGAACAAAACTATAGAGAAGTGTAAAACCTAGTTAAGGAAGAGTAGCGAAATGAATATCACTATATATAGAGTATATTTCTCGTTCCGACTCAAAATCCATGGGTTTTGATTGTATCTCACCTCTCCACGTTGAGAAATTTCTTCCTCAAATACAACCAGCAATACTAGAAATTTTTAATTATTCTTTGATGAATTCGGTTTTTCCATCCAATTGGAAGTTTGCTATTGTCCAGCCCATAAAGGTTAGAAATCCTACTCTATCATGTCACTATAGGCCTATTTCTATTCTTTGTTATCTCTCAAAATGCTTGGAAAAAATAGTTCACAAACAGGTTACAGAATTTCTTGACTTGCGAAATGCATGGGATCCCTATCAGTCTGGTTTTAGGAAAGGTTTTAGTACTCAGACAGCCTTATTACGGGTTACCGATGATATTAGATCTGCTATTGATAAGGGTATGATTACAATTTTAGTTTTATTAGATTTCAGTGATGCATTAAATCGTGTTAATCATGCTTTACTGCTGAATAAATTGAAAAGTTTAATTTTTTCCTGAGGTGCCTTAAACTGGTTTCAATCATATTTAGTTGGGCGGTAGGAGGCTGTAAAAGGACCCGATGGTAAAATGTCCTCATGGTTATCTGTTACTAGTGGAGTCCCACAAGGCTCTGTTCTTGGTCCGCTGTTGTTCTCTCTGTATATTAAAGATCTTCCAGGCAATATTAAAAATTGTAATTACATGCTGTATGCTGATGACCTGCAGATATATTGCCATTGTCGTGTGGATGATCTTGTTGATTCTATTGAGAAAATTAATGTTGACATTCATAATATCTCTCAGTGGGCGAACAATAATAACTTTAAGCTTAGTAACGAGAAGCTATTATAATTGGTAACTCTTGGCATATAAGTCGTCTTAACCTTGACCAGATTCCTAAGATAACTGTCTGTGGTGCTGCAATTGATTATGCTACTACTGTTCATAATCTTGGCATCGTCATGAATTCAAATCTCACTTGGAATGACCATGTATCTTTTATTTCCAATAAAGTCAATTCAATTTTGTATCAATTGAAATTGCAGAAGCATCTTCTTCCCACACATATTCGTAAAAATTTAGTTATGACTCTTGTTTTTCCCTCTATAGATTACTGTTGCACGGTCTACAATGATCTCACCGTTAAACTGGATACACAAATACAACGATTAATTAATAACTGTGCTAGATATGTATGTGATGTTAAGAGGTACGAGAGTATTAGCCCTTGTCTACAAAATTTATGCTGGCTGACAGCTTCAAGAAGAAGGAAATATTTTATCGGACTTCTATGGTTTACTATTATGAATAATAATAGGTCCTTGTATTTAGTAAATGATTTCACTTTCCCTCCTTCTCACTTATCTCGTCCTGATTTGAGACAAATTCACGTACTTTTTACATTCCATCTCATAGATCCACCACCTTTCACAAATCTTTCACAGTATCCGCCATCAATTTCTGGAATTCCCTACCAATAGTAATCCGTAATGTAACAAATATAAATAGGTTTAAATTTGTATTATTTGTTTATTTGTTTAATTTAAAGATTTGAATATTTTGTAATTTATTTGTTTTGACTATTATGATTTTGTACTTCTTTTTTAATTTTATTTGTCCAATCTAAACTGTTGATGGTAGTATTCACAGATTTTCGACTGCTTTTTGTTCTGTTATTTACTGTTGCCCTTAGGTGGCTTGCCACAGGGCATAATAAAATTACATTTATTTATTTATCACTATCATGGATCTCAAACCCTGTTAGAATCACTAGCTGGCGATCAGAAATAATTTTGATCATACTGGCATGAGACTCATGGAACTCAGTTTTCTGTGTTTGGCTTATAAGTGAAGAGGAAATTACTGTGTTTGAATTAGCAGAAAAAACAAACTTACTTAACCAGTACTACCAGAAATGTTTCACAGTAGACAAGTTAACAATTTTAACTTGAACATTGATTCAGAGATGAGTCCCATTAACATATTATTTGATGGAAGAGGAAATTAATTGGGACTGATTGATAGGAAGGAGATGCCAGGACCCGAAGGTAATGCAACTATTGTGATAAAAACTTTAGCTCATGACCATGCTCCCCTTCTTAAGGAATTCTATCAGAAATCATTGAATGAGGGTACTGTCCCAAAGTTGTGTAAAAGAGTAAACGCCACTCCGATGTCTAAGAAAGGACTTGCATTAATTCCAGACAATTATAGGTCAATTACACTAACTTTGAGTATTTGCATAATAATAGAGCATATTATAGTAAGCTCTGTTATATGCTTTCTTGCCGAGAAGGAAGCAATCAATCAGAGCCAGTATGGATTCTGTAAAGGTAGGTTTTGTGAGATGCAGTTAGCGTTTTTTTATGAATGATGTATCTAAAGCAGCAGATATGGGTGTTTGATACCATCTACAAACGCTATTTCTGCGCTGTAAAAAATTTCAGAACATCCCTTTGAGTTAATGTGTGAAAACAAATACAATGGAGTCAAAGAAATAGATTATATCTTTCTCTTATTAGACCTAGCCGAATGATTATATACTTCTGTGCAATTTGAGACATATGAAGTAGGTTTAGTTTCAGATTTAGAAATGGTTGAAGTTAGAGCAGTTTGTTTCATAAGAGGGCATTTCTGGTTCAACAGCAGTATTACGGCTATAATAGAGTCCCTCAGTTGAAATTCACTCCGGGTAAGAAGATCTAATTATTGATGGAAGCTCTTTAAAAGATTCATCAGTTCAGAACTTAAAGAAAAGTAAATGAAATATTAGTGCCAGTAAAGAATGAACGCAATCGCCGAGAAGTATCGACAAAACATTACAAGAAGTAATCGCAAAAACAGACAATAACTTTTTGATGTTAGGCTATTAGAGATGCTGATAGGGTAGATTAAGTGATGATGGTGTTATTACATCCCCTGACATATGCCTCTGGTGGCTCGGCAAGAATATATCTAAATCTTAAATTTAAATCTATATTATTTGTCTGGAACTACAGCCGAGAATGTTGGCAAGTGTGAACCCATGAACTGTTGTTGAAGAAAAATGATTAATTATAAGCCTAAGAATATCAATAGTTCTCTAGGCTGTTGTTTATATCCCAGAAATACAAAAGTCTACTGGCTGTTCATCTATCAAAGTGAACTTCAATGAAATAATAATCACCAATAAGCCTGAGTAAAGCTCCTATGCCTTACCACCAGTTTGTGGTTATGAATGATATTATGATGATGAGGAAAGGTTCATCATGCTTCGAGATATCAGGAAACCCTGTCAAATACCTGTAAGTTGTGAAAATACGTCAAAAGACACTTCTTTCCAGTGAAGGACCTCAAATCTATCTAAGTAGAAGAGGTATTACCACTGACATACTCTTGACTGAAAATAGCGAGAATTGGATCCGTATCCTTCAAGTCAATTGATTATTTTTTCATAGTGAATTGCATCCCTCTGGTAAATCTATAGATTCATCACGGGGGTATATAAATATATGTGGCAACCACATCTTACATTTGTTCAGTACCCCAACAAGAGAAGTTTAAGATAAAATCTCATTTAACTTGAGCGGAATTTGAACTCAAACCCTTCATATGCGGATCAGATACATCCGGAAATTGCGCAATCAACTCTTAATTAGTAATTAGTTACATTTATGACATTTCGACACAAACTGAGAACCAGATTTTCACAGCTTATTAAGAATTTTATTAGGGCAGCATAACCTCGACTAATGAATTTTATAAAGTCAGATGTTCAATAAAATATCTATTCATACTAAAACAGGGTTGGTTAGTGGGTTTTTTTGGTAGGAAGTCTTCATCAACTAAAATACGCAAAAATATTAATTTTATTTAGGAATATATTTTCAAACCTTTTATCTACCGTTTTACACCCTTTTGTGCCTGAGGTCATCATTCTCTGACAGAGAAAATACGGAAACAAATTTCGTGTAGAGACACCAGAGTTTTTCTTACTTAAATGAATGTTTTGTATGTATGATGCGGTATAATGATTGTTGAAAGGAGAAGCCAAGCTTGTAGGTAAACTATTTTATCCTATTAAGCCTTTAACTGCAGGGCTTCAGACCCGTTCTTCAGCTACTGGTTGGGGGAAGGATGTTACTCGAGCTAAATCCGAGACTTTTTCGCTAACCTAAATATTATTGGAGTCACTTTGCTATAGAATTATTTGTTGCACTCATTGTCAATATGATCTTGGAATCAAAAACCTTCCAAATACTGATAAATATAACTTTTAAATAAAACTACCATCAAAATTAATGTTTTTATCGTACTACCATAATGTTGATGAGTTTTCGGGGATATTCTCTAATAATTTGGAAACATTTACCAGTAAAGGTTTGTTTCAATTTTTTAGGGGAGGATCTTGTGTCTTGAGCTGATAAAGGTACAAAAAGGAAAAATATACCTGGCACCTGCAATACTTTGAAACTGCTCAACATATGGTTAAATATTTTCTTCACAAAACCTGAATGCATTTCTACTTCTAATTCCTCTGGTGCAAAGGGTACACAAATGACTAAGTACGAAATGACCGAGGTCACTGAGCTCCTGGTTACAAAATGTAGGACAAAAACAAAATACGCGGAGAAATTATTTAGTATTTATGATATCATGTTTGTTTTAATTTCAGAAATGGTATTTTCTCCTATTTTTCCTCATAATTCTGGACAGAGAAAGATTTCGCGTATTCTAGGTCAAGAATGGTGTACATTTATTTCTATTGAGAATTTCCTCAGTCTGCTGGATTTTATTGGGGAAATTTTTATTCCGTAGACAAAAGAAACGCTTTACATTATGCTATGGTTAGTATCTCAGTAATTGCTCTGAGGACTAATTGATTTCAAATCACTTAATGAAAAAAGTATAAGAAATGTAATTTAAAATGGCCCTTGGAAAGTTTGATCGCAGTAAATGAATATTTCTATGTCTGAACTGGATGTATAAAGATTTATATTTTCATTAATATCCAGCCAGCGATCGTGTGGCCATGTGAAACACCAAACTATGTAATAATTGCATGATTAGTCCTTCTTTTATCCAGAAAAAGAGACTATAAACCATGGACTCAATAGACCATCTTCTTCTTCTGTTCTTGCTTTAATCTCATAAAATGTATTTTTTTTGCTACTTTGCTACACATTTTTCTACATTCAAACCAAATTGTCAATCTTAAGGTCAAGTCCAAATTATTGTTCATACATTTTTGTGAATATAAGGTTTAAATAGGAATTAAAATATGTTTAACATCTCGTTCTCTAAATATGATAACTATGTGTGAAAGAGAAATGCCGAAATAAACACAATGAACTCTGGGAGAGATTGTGTAAAGGATTTAAGGGAAGTTCAAAAGAGAGGAAGTTTGAATAAGTTCTAGGCTCCGTCTTGAATTTTCAGTCTGTCGTAGTAAGTAGCTTTCGAAATAGTTCCCGTGAGTGCTGACTCTGGTGCTCAAAAAATGTTGCGACATTTCTTTCCACCACTGTACTTATTCCTAGTTTCAATTTTTATTAATCTCTCGTAAATTCCACATTCTTTTCATTGTTATTCTTTTAAATGAAGGATACCTGGGCAAACAGCAGCATGGTAGTCTAACTCATCATTTGGATTTTATAAATTTGTGGCTAAACTGTGTTGATTGAATACATTTTCTTTTCTTTTCAGGTTCATGGAAAACGTTTTGTGTACAAGTTTGTGTGTGATTTGAAGCAGATGTTAGGATACAGTGCAAGTGAATTACATCGTTTGGTTGAGGGCTGTAGCAGAAGAAGTACCATGTCCATCCCAGTCTCGTCTTCTCAGGGCCTTGAGCGTTTAAGCAGGACTGTTCCTCATGATGAAATGTCATCAACTGAAGAAGATCATCCTGATGATAGTCGATGACGTGATCTTGACTAACTTTTCTTGCCATTGAGTGGTGAAATCAGTTTGCCAAGAAGCTTCTGGAAAATGATAGGGGAATTGGATCTATTCTCCAGTTGAGTTGGTGACATAGTGATTGTGAAGTGTGCCTCTAAAATGAATGTATGATGTGTCATTATGGACAATTGGTTTCAAACATTGTACTATAAAATGGTGTATTTATTATTTTGATAAATATGATATCATTATTGAAGTTTTTGTACCTAATTGCATTTCTTGAGTTTTCTCTTAAAAATAAAATGACTTGAAGAGTATTTTACTATGATGGAAGATAACTTTGGTTCATCAATGTAAGTAATATTACTGCAGTTGTGCCACCTTCTGTCCCCCTGATAGATATATAGAGGACCTGATAAGGTTTGAGCCATAAGAAACTCAGTCATAGTTTTTAAGAACATTTTTAATTTTTAGACATGAACACCTGAATACTTGCTCAAAACTGAAAAATGTCACACCTGCCACCTCATGACTAAGAACATGAACCCCAAAATAATTAGTGTATGGTTGGCTTAGTTAACTAATGTAGCTTTTGACTTAAGCGCAGCGAGTCTCTTTTGAACTCATAATTTGTAGCCTTACATTGCAGATTCATTGTTGTTACACTGTGCTTGACAGTCTTTAAAAGGTAATCAATCCTTTTTCTGCTGTTGTAATATTGCTACTAAGTTCAAAAAGTTATAGATAAAGACATACATTGTAGATACAGCTACCTACCACCTACTTACCTATCTACTATCAAGATTATACATTTCTCCTGCTCAGCATTTTCACAGGAAAAAAATAAGTCCAGGAAAAATCCTAAAGAAAAACGGGCTTGAAAAAATTCAAGGAATCAAACAAGAGCAAGTGTGGTTGTGTGGCATCATCTACAGCCACAACCTCATCAAAGCACCGGCAACGCAAAGTAATCTAAAGGAGAAACCCACCTTAAGGAATCACAAGGAAAGGGTTAAAGTTTCCTTGCACATTAGTGCATGCAACCAGGAAATATCCCAAGGAACTTTTTGAACGTATAGTAGTATGTCTGCAATACTTGCTGCTTATTTTCATATGTTTGAATTAATTTAAAAATTCCACATAGCACATTTTAAATTATCAACAATTAGTTTGTATTTTCATTCATACTCAAATTGCTTTTCAGCCATTTTCAATGCATTATTTTGAAAAAAAGGGTACATAAAATTTTATTTGCTCAGGCCAAAAATGTTTTACTTCTTTCTATTTTAATCCTTTTCTGCCATTTGATGGTAAAATATGTGAAAGAAAATTAAAATCAATTAAAAAATAAAGAAAATAAAAATGTACTGAAATATTGAAACCTGATATGGCCTAACTTTATGGAAAGTTATTATATTTAAAAAATCTTGTACTTTCTATAATATTAAGTATTAAATAGAAAAGTATAACTTACTTTCATATAATTAACGCTGTACTGAAATATGGCTTGAATCTGATGTCCTATCCAAAACTGAACTGAATAACTCAAAAGTTCACTTCAAACTGGATTTTTTAGTGATCTCCTTGCAAAAGACCAGATATGCCGTTAGAGATTTTCCGCCTATGCCTTTGCAAAAGATAAACAATTAGCATAACAAAATTTACGGCTGACCTCTATACGTGTTCTTAGGTATGACACCAAAGAAGACAATAAGTGGGAATGGCAAATAGTTTTCTTTTTGATAACCAAATAGCTTAGTTGTTTTTTGTCAAGATTCATCATTAGATTATATATTGACTACTCATTATGATGAATATACGTATTTCAGCACCTGCATTGTGTGGCAATGCTTCTGGACGATAGTGTTAAGATCTTAAGGCTCTCTTCGAAGAGAGCCTTATTTGAGATGAATGGACAATAGCAAAAATAATCATGTCAAGGTTGTTGGATTGATAGAGACAGACCATATCTTGCTGTCTATTTTATGATAATTCTATGTGTGATGGCAATACCGCCACAAAGGGATGAAGATAAGACCATAAACATTGAGAGTTTGCAGACTCTCTGTTAGATACTTCATTCCTAAATGGCCATGTTTCGGCACCCATTTCTTTCATCCTAATCCACAAAGGTGATGTAGCCCTAATTCTGAATTTCTTTGATGATTCAACCTTTGGATGTTGCACCCAGGTACAGATGTGCCCTTCCCTAGCCTCTGCATTATCATAGCTTAACACTTAGTTGTAAATAATTATTTAAATTATTTTCTCAATGAAAACTTATATTTCATATTATCTCTATTAATTAGTTAGTCTGAAAGTTAGTTTGTTGAAGAAAATTCAAGCCATTCTAACTTTTTATGAATTAAGTGACTTTTATTTGCACTTCTATAAGAAATAATTACATTATCAAATATAATTGGCAACTCTGCAAGTAGGATATTTTGCCCCTTATTTCCTCTTTGATGCCAAAAGTGGTAAGCTTTCAATAAGAAATGACAAAGTGAAGACCTTTATTTTGGCTTTCTCTGCTGCCTCAGCAGCTGCAATATTGACATAATCATGAGCAAGGCTGAAGTAAATGAAAGCAATATTTTGCTAACCTAAACAGACAAATGAAAAACATTCCATCCTTTAAGATATGCTGGAAGGACCATCATCTGCTTCAGAAGGTAATTTTAGGCTATACCATTATTTTTAATCTGATGGTAATTTGTTCCTTAACTTGCTGGATGGCACATTTGCATGAGATGTGATATTCTGAATATTTTTTGGAAATTAGTCAGGCTCTTTATTCTTTTTACTAATTGCATTAGTTATTTAAATTAACATTCTATGTCATTAAGAACCAGAAATACTTAAAGGAATATTCTCTTTCTAAAGGCAGTTAATTTTGGGAGGTATTCTTGATAAACTACTGTTTCATATTCCTGGAATTAATTTGAATATTTATCTTATCAGACTACTAGTTTGCTACTGGGTATTAGGCATTGTATGTACAGTGATGCTTTGGTAAGAGCATTGAATTGCAAGGGAAGGATTAAAGGTTCTTTACACATAAGGGCATGCACCCAGGAAAAATCCAAAGGAAAATCATACTTGAAAAAAGTCTTACTGGGCCGGAAATTGAATCTTTCTGGCCAAGTAGCCTAGTTGGTTAAGGCAGCCTCCCAAACAGAGGAAGATTCTGGATTCAATTCCTGGCCCCGTCAGTCTTTTTACAAGTCCATTTTTCCTTGGGGTTAAAAATAACCCCAAGAATTTAATGCACAGTATACTGTGCATTAAACTGAATCCATAATATCTGGCCTCAGTGGGACTTTCATGTTTCAAAAGCATAATATTAAACACTTTTGGGTTCTCTCAATGAAAGAATGTGGTCTTATTAACAGAAAATCTACCAAAACTATTCAGGCTAAATGTGAGCTGATTTGAAAAAAGTTAGTCTCAGACTTTTTTGCCCTCACAATGTCATGATAAATTGGGCGAATAAGGACTGGGCTCATTGGTGGGTGGGCCAGACTTCCAAGACTAGACAAGAAATGATGACCAGTACTGCTTCCAATGTCCGTTTCTACATATGCTTATTTCAAAGATATTTTCTTGTTTAATAAGATTATACCCAGAAAATTTGTCAATTCTACCCCTAATATTTAGGAACATGAACTATCAAACATATGGTTTTATTAACACAAGAAAGTCTAAGAAGAATAGAAGTTTAAGCTAATTAGCAAGCAATTGAGATTAATGATTGAGAGATTACCTCATCTCCTCAATTGTGTTGACTCTGTGATGGTTTTTATCAATGATCAATCCTATTTTACTCATGAAATGATAAAATCACAGAAGAGAAGGAAGATGTTTGCTTTTTAATTATGGTAATGAAGAAAAAAAATGGGATGAGGAAGAAGCTATATAGTATATGGAAGATTATGCAGTACTGTCTGTAGGAAAGAAAATGGTAATGATAAGAGAGAATAAGATTAAAATAAAGATAAGGTAAGAGTGATGGCGTGAGTGTGGTCAAAGCACTGCTAATAGAATTATGTTTTCTCCACGTATCAATATCCAACCAAGATCAGAAGAAGAAAGGGTGATTTTGCTTGTAAATAGGAAAAAAAATCAAGGAAGAAGAGCCATGAAAATGGTTGACAAGACCTTGACTCAAACCACGAAGGGTGGGAGGAAAGATAATCTAAATGATACAAAAATTTTATTTATGAAGAGGTATTAATATCCTGCGAGTAAAATAGTTATTTTCCATGCATGGAAGAAGATTTATGGCATCGTAAGGTAAGTTCCTTGTTAGCTGGAGTTTCATGACACTGGAGACCTTCTCTAGTTTTTCTGTACTTCACGAATCTAACGAAGTAATACATTGATTGAAGAGCGATAATTGGCAAAGGTGCCACAGCGCGTTAAAAGTAGCGCTTTTTCAAACTAGGAGTACTCTTGGAAGTGAGGCAAAGCGAGTTAGCGGTTCCGCCATCAGGTAGCGGTAGATGACAGCGATAACTTCAAAGAAATACCGAAGATGGCGTCATGGTTTTGCTAGCACGTTGCAAGAAGGAGCATTTTCAAAAGGAGTCATGGATCGGAAAAAGAAAGCTTTATTAGTTACTCAAGAATTGTTCTTTGCTAAGACGTTAGCTGGAAATGACAAAGCAAAAAGGGATCGTGCTCTGAAAAAACTGCATCGATGGCTGTACTCAAAAACACACGACGCTCTTTCTGGTATGTGGGTTTTCGTTTGATTAGATTTGAATGCGATGTAGGCATTAGTATGCTAAGTCTTATTAAATCATTCTTGTAGGCTTTACCGAAGAAGATTTTATGAGAATATGGAAGGGACTGTTTTACTGTATGTGGATGTCCGATAAACCACTTGTTCAGGTACTTAATTTAGTTAAGTTTAATGCCTCTCCAAACTTTTATATTCATGTATAAAAAATCCTTATAATTATTGTATTCACTGAGATATTTTATAAGTTCAAAGTGTCATTTATCGGGAGGTACGTTTGTAGATGCAATCAACTCGTCTCATCTTGTATGTTTGAATATTTTTATTTATTAAACGTAAGCTCTTTGACGTTGCTCATATTTGTGTTTAAATTACTGTTTAAGATTTCCATCTCATTATTTTTTTTAATTTACAGGAAGAAGTTGCGGAAAACATAAGCAAACTCGTACATTCGGTCGGGGAAGGAGACAGCTGTTTTATAAAATGCTTTTTTATTATTATGGTGAATGAATGGAACGGAATTGACCAACACAGATTGGATAAATTTCAAATGGTATATAATGTCTCATATTTTCTTTTAAATTTGGAAGCCATTCTTGCGCTAAGGATCTTAACATTTATTTCTGTATTTCAATCATTCTTGGATGTGATTTAATGCAGAAGATAAAAATATTGAGAATTTTAAAATGGTAATTGTGTTTTTTATTCTTAAAGTAAAAGAAAGTGTCTCTTGTAGCTAGTGAGAAGATTTTTGCGGCAGACTTTGGAATGGGGCCGTAAGAAAGGTTGGTCTGATAGTCTTCCTACCCTCGTGAAATTATGGGAAGAGACAGTTCTCAAGCCGGTGGGCACCACTCATGGTGTGCCTATTGGGCTCCTGCTGCATTTCTGTGATATTTTTCTGGAAGAACTAGCGAAGATTGTTGATGAAAATGGATTGCCACCTAGCTCAGAAACTGTGATTCAATTTTTACGCCCATTTGCTCGTTTAATAGCCAAGAATGATGATCCAAGGATATCAAAATCCTTGACAGAGACCGTCTTCAATCATTTGATGAGGCAGAGTGACGTAGGACTTGATTATGAAGAGGTAAGTTGAATGTAATTCCTTGTCACGGCATTATTCATTAGTGAATTTATTTATTTATTATTATTACTTAAGGTTGAACATATTTTTTCATAGTTATATAAATGTTATATGGTGTCTTATGTCACATTCCTTAGTTATTTTGACTTTATTATAAGTGCTTGAAAATGGACAGGGGATCCTTAGTTCCTTTTAGTGAAACTAATATTTTTTTGTTAATGAAATACTCCACAGAGAAAAGGAATTTTTAACTGGTAATTTTTGCACTCTCTTTGAGAGGTTCTTGAGTCAACTTTCTTACCTTGTCACCTATTCTTGATGATGTGCTAAACAATCTTTAAATACTCAACTGAACTACCTTCATATTTTTAAATTATTATGGTGGTTTAAATGTATTATGGTATAATAATCGTTGGGATAATATTGAAGTCACAGTCTGAAGCTGTTACAATTGGGTGTGATAATTAGTATGTTTTATTAATTAATTTTATATAACGGGATTGATGCAGTTCACGAAATTGTATTGTTACCTCCTTGTTATTAAAGTTGAAGCAAAAAGGATTACATCTGAAGGAGAGGGAACTGATTGAAGAAGATGAAGGAATAGGCGATGAAGATGGGACAGTTGAAGAAGAGGAAGAGGTGGAGGAAGAAGAGGAAGAACCTGTGCTTGGTGCAAAAGATCCTCGAGCTGGAGGAGTAGATGTGGTTCTTCCACAACTAGATATTGACTTCAGTGATGTGGCTGCTATGCTAGAGGAACAAGCTAAGGAGCCTTCTGTTAGACCAAAACTGAGACGCAAAGTGGAAGGCTTGGCAAGAAGGTACTCTTCCATAACAGTCAATTCTCAGCCTCTTAATAATTAAAGCAAAAATAAAATTATATATATACACACACACGCATACATACATACACAAAAATAAATATATTGTTAAGATAATCTGATAGTTGCATCGATATACAGTAAAACCTAAGGTGGGACCTGCATAACACTCACATAAATCTGTATTCCTTCAACCTAACTAACTACCTAGTATTTATACCTGTATAAGACAGAACAATTTTTTGCTTTCAAAACTATTTAACTACAGTAGAAGTCCATTATAACAAGAGCTGACAAAAATAGGAAAAGTACTTGTTATTACACGTACTCGATCTAGCCGATTTCTGAAGTCCGTCCTCTTGAATCCAAGTGCGGCAGAATGGAAGTAGGGTTTTTTAATCCTTATGCCAATGTTTCATAATGCGTAAAAAAGTATGTTTGCATCAAAAATACCATATTTACTCGAAAATAATGCACACCCTCATGTGTCCTTTTTCTTTGTCTCAAAAATTGGGGTGTGCGTTAGAATCGACTGCAAAGTAGATTTGGGTGCAATACTTCTTGTTGGCATGGGGCCGGCCACATCCTAGGCTCACCCTGGTTCCACATAACTCGTCAGACGATGTTTGGTCGAGTTTTGGACTGTATACCTGTGTTTATACTGTATCGATGTTTGCAATACATATGAAACTAAACTAAAATACGGAATTGGCTACCCCTAAAAATTTTTAAATTAACGATTTCAAAGTGGCACTTACATAGGACTTTCAGCGTATAAGACTACTGAAATTTTGTATAGTTTGTGTTTGTATAAGCATATATGGATTCAGACAAATTATTTTTAAAAAATATGTCATTTTCTTCAAGATTTTTTGGGGAAACCATTAAAACATCACCGTGCATACTTTCTCGATATTTTTCATCCACACCCTCCATAAGCAATGACTGAGTCATGAAAAAGGGGAAAAGTTACCCTGGGAATTCAATTCGGCACAACTTTTGTCTCCTATATTCCCACTGATCCTGGATCAGACAATTTGGTGTCAAGTTTTGAATGAAAACAAATACCACAGGTGGATGCCATTATGATGGGAACTCGATTAAAAATTTTGGCGCTGACTAGAGTGGTCATCGCCGAAAAGAAACGAGGTGATAAGATGTACCGAGGGATAATGGGGAGAGTGAAACTCGTGAGATGTGTCTAATCAAAGCTCCATGAAGCATCTTTGCCGAGGAGGGGGGAGGCGACTCGTGGAAAAAAATGTATAAATTAGGTGACCATAATGTTTGCATTCAATATTTTTCTGCTGTTTGAAGAGATAACACACCTCAGATTACTGTTGGCTTGTCGGACTTTGTCCCTCACGTCAATTGACGATTCCGAGATATGCCTCGTGCAAGACAAGCATGGCACTTGTTATAATGATACTTCAGAAATGACCACTTGTTATAATGGACGTAACTTCTTATCCTTTCTACTGTGAGACGGACAACAACCAAGAAATCACTCGCTATAATGCAACTCTAATTATATACCATACTTGTTATAACAGACTTCTACTGTATTAACTTGCTTCTCTCACAAGCTCATTTACCATCTTGAACAAAGAATGAATTCTTGGTGCCTCTACTCAGCGTTTTAAGGGTTCTTCCCTATTATATCTGTTTTCCCATAAACAGTGCTTTTAAATATCTACAATAGTGTCCACATTTGCAGCCCTATTTCATCAATGTTCACACCCAGTGGCCCCACATATTCATTTACATTCTTTTTGTTGGCCTCTGGAAAGTGCGGAACGTTTCATGGTGGTGTTGCTCTTTCTTACAGTAAAATGAGATATTTAAATAATTGTAGAGGGCCTTTGTGGTGGATTTTATTCATGATGGAATGTTTTGAGTCAATGGGGTGATTTTTGCAGGGAAAGGGAAGGAAACAATTTTTCTTTGTTTGTATGGGTCCATTATAAAGTATTTGCTTTTTACATTGCTTGGAGTCTTTTATGCGGCAGTTTTTTTCATGGTAGTATTTATCACTACTTAGCATTATAATCATTATTTGTTAAAATTTTATAGATTCCGATCCCTCATTGAGGGTCAGTATCCTCTCGGAGTTGGGCCACTTCCGGACTTAACCTGGAAAAGATCCCAGCGCTCCAAAGCAATCAAGAATGCTTCGTTAGACCTTATGAATGAGGAAGAACAATTCCTGAAATCAGAGCTTGGCCATTATGGACCGGTAGAGGAAGAGGAACCGAAGAACAAGTGTAATGGTAATCAAACTTTGATATATTCTGGTAGCTCTGAAGCTGTCAGGCTAACAACATTTTTTGATTCAATTTCTCTGAAAAATATTTTTTGTTATCATATAATGCTTATACATACCACATTTTTGTGCATCCATTTTTATACAGATACACCAAAAGATGTGTCTTAGAAATGTTTATCTAAACATGTCCTTAATTAAAGCTAGACATTCAAAGGGATTGATAAGTAATTCCGTATCTTAGAGAAACATTATGGGGTAGTTGTGTAAGTTGAAAAATAAGTTATGCACTCATTTCATCAGAAGTTAAAGTAACTGATTTTGATATTTATAAAATTAAAAAATATTTGGAGGATTGAAGTACAAGTGTGATGTCTTGAGAGTACTAGAGAAAATACCGTGGATGATTGTGCTTTGAAATAATGGTGGAAGAAAAATGGTAATTATTAACATGTTATTTTAATTAAGTCCAAAAAGAGTTTTGGTTATTTTGAATCAAGAACAAACTTTGATGGCAATAATATTATGAATGTTTTGAGTTTGAGTGAACTTCATTTAACATTAATTTTGAAACTGATTTATTCATGCATTTCTTCCACGTAGTTGCAGAAAGTATTTTATTCTTTGGGTTTTGTTTGCAGATCTGAAAAATTCAAAAGCTGTGTGAACTTTGATTATTTTGAGTGAGCATTGCATAGAAGTTGGTTTAATTTTTGGCTCATCTTTGTACATGTTAGAGAATAATGAATGAAGTAGCAGTGCTTCAAATGAATTGTTACCTTGAGATGATTCAAATAAGTTTCCTGTGGCCTTGCAAATGCAAACATGAGATATTGGATATGAAAGTGTATTGACCCCTGCCTCAAATAACACAGGCCGACAAGCTTTTGGTAACATCGACTTAGTTATGTGATTCTTATTGTATTTTTTGCACTAAATTCAGCTGTTTGTGAAAATAGTCAACGACGTACAGTTTTCTAGATTTTTGCTTAAACATTAAATTAAGTAATTTCTTCGTTAATTTTTATCTTTATATTTTTATGTTGGCAACTCTCTTAATGTATATCTAAACTGTTTATGAGCTCATTAATTCACCATATTTATATTTAACTAGCTGAAGCGCCCGTTGATTCTCAACGGGGAATATAGAAGTAGATTAAATTCAAGTTGCCGGTCCTGCAATGCGTTAATTCCCTTTAGAATAAGGTCTAAAATCCCAAGCTATTCTTACTGTACAGGAAAATTCATGAGCTCGGCTCAAAAATCTCATTGATCGTGAGGAGGATTGGCTGTTTACATCCTCAACAATTTTGGATAATTCACGCGTATTTTATCAAAAATCTCAAAATTCCGATTCGTAAACAATATTCCACGATCAAAATTAGAATATTCATTTAATTTCCGTTCTTTTGCTTCTTGTTTCGACTCTGCACGACTATTCTTCTGTTTTAATTCTTCAAAAGAAATATAGCCTGCTACCGATTAAAGTGAAGATTAGATTTATTCTTTATGGAAACCCATCTGAGCGATCTTGGTTCGAAACCAGCAAAATTATCGAATAAAATTGAGACAGTACGTCCTTCCTGGTCCCACAAAACACGTACGCAAAGTTTGACGCGAATCTGGCAAACGGTTTGTACTAAAATCGAAGACAAACAATCTCCTGACTGTAATTACGTACCTGCAATTGCTGGTTACCTTCTTACAGAAAATTTCTCGTTATCCATGTAATATATCGTACTCTTCAATCATCAGCTTTATGGGCCTAAAGTCCACGAGTATTTTTACGGGATAAAGCATGAGCTCGGATTCAACAATGGGATCGGTCGTCAGGGGGATGAGTTGTTTACAGCCTCGAATTTTCACGAAAGTTTTGTATATTTTACCAATATTCTCGCAAATTCTAATCGAAAGTAAGATTTCACGACCAAAATAAGAATCTTTATTTAATTTTCTTTCTTTCGGTGTTCGTCTCGACTCTGTACGACTATTTCTTCTAATTTAATTCTTCAAAAGAAATAAAGCCTGCAACCGCTAAAAGTGAAGCTTACGTGTATTCCTTATGAAAATCTATCTGAGCGATCTTGGTTCGAACCCAGCAAAATTCTTGAATAAAAATGCGACAGTACTTCCTTCCTGATATAAATGGACACGTATGTAAAGTTTGGGACAAATCGGGCAAACGGTGTAGGCTCTAATCCAAGACAAACAAACCCACAAACACACAAACCCACAAACCCACAGAATTTCTGCTTTATATATATAGATTTATATTCCTAGACCAAATTCGAAGATCAAAAAAATAGCTAGTTGATGAAGTTCCCAAAAGAGTGTGGATTTCGGTGCCTGCAAGCTCACTGAAATGCTCATTTCTCAAAGAGTTTTATATTTACAGGGCATCACGTACATTCATCTTAAAGCTCCCAAAAAGATCTTTAGTATACAATTTATTCTATTCCAATTGGTCTATTTTTAGGCTAAATACGGTTCTCTGCCTTTTGCTTCTAACCTCAGCCAAATGGCCCTCTTATCCGTCAATGATTTCTCATTTCCAGCTGTAAAGATGCATTCCTCTTATTCCTAGTAACGTATGAAGAACCAGAACGGATATGTGTACTACTTCTTTTTCCAGGACACCCTTCTAAGGGTATCTAATATATTTAAACATGCCTGTATAGAAGTGATTAGGAGGGAGGAGATGAGAAGCGTAATAGGTGGTGGATGATGGATGGATTATGAGATGGAAATCTTAGTTTAACCATTGTTATATTTATAGTGTTTCTTTACTTAGTTTATCATTGATGAAAAGAGAAAAAAATACCCTAACATGATAATTGTGGTGTAGGCAAACCTGTGAAATTGCATATGAGAAAAAAGTCAAAAGTCACCTTAGCAAAAATCCTTATGTTCTGTAGCTTTTTTTAGTTCCTATCTGTTATCACCAACCCACAATTAGAAATGAACAGCTATTACCATCCATATTACTGAAAAAATTAATTTTGCGATATAGGCAAATATGTGCAGAAATACAGTGAAGAAAAAAGTAAAAGTTATAACAACAGTAAAATCTTAGGTGGTGGGACTTTTTGGAGTTCGTATCTTTAATTAACGACACAGAATCAATGACGAAGAGCTGTTAATGTCCATGTTACCGAAAATAGGTTAAAATTTATCGGCCTGTGTAATTATTAATTCATTCAACTTTTCTTTAAAAATTTTCAGGGGAGCTTCCAAAAGAAGAAGGACAAGGAAAAGGCCGGAAACGCAAGAGAGGAAAGCGGAAAACTGGGTCCGAGAGGAGGAAAACATCTAAAGCAAAAGTGGAAGAGAATGGGGTTGATGAATTGATAACAAGAAGGGTGTCTCCAAGAAAGTGTACGAAGGAGCTTGAGCCACCTCTTAAGAAGAGGAGGTCCATCTGCGAAGGATGGCAAATTGGGGAACTAAAGTCGAGCCCCAAGAAAAGGGGAAATGGTGTTGTAGGTGGAGAGTGGTCTGTTGAGAACAGTGCAAGCAAAAGAAATGCTAAAGTGAAGAAGAGTACAAAATCTCCTAAGTATACACAAACTGTTGAAAATGGCGAGACTGAAATAGTGATTAAAAAACTCAAGCCTAACCCCTTCTCTCCGTTCACAAAGAAAATGACTCCTAAGACTACGAGGAAGGAAGAGATACGACAGGTATTTTTTTGCAATTATTCTAGATAAATTAGCTAAGTATCTATTTCGCAAGATATGTAACATGCTTGATTCTAAGAAGCACTTTCATAGCCATGGGAAAACTTAATGCCGCCATTGGCTGAAGAGATTTTGGTATCATGAAAAGAAATAATAACTAACGTTTGATTTTGTACCCCAATACCCTGGATTTGTACCTTGGTTTCCTCAAACACTATACAAAATATTCTTTAATTTAATTACACTATATAAAAGGGAGAAAAATGTTTCATTTATATTTGACTTAAAAAATAACTGTACATTTTTCTGTCCTATGATTTATGAAATATCTTGCATAACTTTGTTCTGACGTCCTATAGCAAATTATGTTTGTTATTCATATTTTCTTGTATGTCTTCTTGAACATTAAACTTCTACTTAGGTTTTATTATTTTCTTAGATTTGTGTTGATCACATTCTCTACAGCTTGAACTAATTCAATGATTTTGTGAAATTGCGAGTACATAATTCTCTTTTCTAAGTCTCAATTTGCTTTTATATTTTTTATGAGTTATGCTGTTGAGTACAATTTTATATGCTTATTTTTGTATTCTGAATTTTTATTTATTTGATATTTTTTGCAATTAACCATTTATTCTTTTAGTATTAGTGGATAGTAATCATAATGTGGGTGAATTTTCTTGCTCATTCTTATGGGTTTGATGGAAGAGGATGCTTATAGTCTCAATCTCGCCCAAATAAAGCCGTTTTATTATTATTTATTATTATCTTTGCTTCTTTGTGCTTTCTTAGGGATCTGCATTGAAGCTGAACACGCCATCATCTGACAAAAAGGTGAAAATTGTACTCTCTCGGAATCTGGCTCAAGGTAATTATACATCTTTGGACATCTGTGTTTTGAAATTAATAATCAATCGATGAGGTGAAAGATGCCTTCCATGAGAAATGTATGCTTGCTTATAGAAACTGTACCGAGTCACCATTGGTTTATTCTTGGTTTTGACTATTTATAAATTTCATTTCTTAATTGAAGGTTTGGTATAAGGACTCCAATGAAATGTAAGAGTATAAAGGACAGGGATATTTTTGGATCTAATGATTGGCTTGCTGAGTTCACTCAGCAGTATATGCTAAAAACTTAATGGATGAGTAAATCAATTTTCTTTTTTTTAGTCAATGCAATTAGCTGAACAATGCCTTTAGGCGGCAGAGCACACATTGGCTTAGAACATTTTTATTAGTATTTTTTCACTTTTTATGTTTTTTTAAATTTCTAATGAATGTATTAATTATATAATTCTCCATTTTTACAGCTACATATACATACAAGTAAAAGTTGCATGTATTCTGCAAGCATATGTTTAAAGTATTATACTTTGCAAAGACTTAATAAAAATTCTAAAAGAATTACTCCTGTTCACATGCCTGGCCGTAGAATTTCCACCTTCCCTGTAAATGATTATTTGAAATTTCTGCCATAAGTTTTAAAAGTAGGGCTGCTTGGTGTCTAACGCAGGAACTCTTGCAAAATGTGAATACATATAACTCCCAGGTAGAAATAATACTTATCTGATTGACTTATATTTTATTTACTTTCTAGAAGACACTCTTTAATTTTCTGTAATTATTGCGGAAAATGATGGGACCTGTTGATCAGTCTCACAGAGTTTTCTTGCTTATCAATGATTGGTTGTGTATTGATTCGTTAGTCCTTCAGAACTGTAACTCTTGGTGCTAAGTTCTCCACTATGATTTTGGATGTGCATTATTATCATTGAATCATGTGTGAAATATGTAATTAATGAAATGTGCTTGACCTTTATATGTTTTTCTGATTAGCTGTTTGTTTAAATTGAGTTGTTCTAGGTGAATTATGTCAGTAATGATTATTTATAAAATGTCGTTCAAAATTGGAGAAGAACTAAAGAAATCTCTAATCTGAAATTCCTTAACAGTTTTGATGCATCCATAAGTACTGCACAGAAAAAAGATTATTTAATTTATTTTGCAGATGCAATTGAATACTTGAGGAAATTGGTTCTACTAAAAAGCACCTTTAACCTTCTTATCTCTAGTTTTTGATGATCTCTTAGAAAAAATATGGTAGCCTAAATATCTAGAAAGGTTCACTTCTGCGATTTTGATTTTCTCATTAAATCCACGCATCACACTCTAGTATTTGCTTAATTGAAAGGTCACATTTTCATTTCTATGCAATTTGTTTTAAATTAAGTGTAAATTATCTTTGCGTTTCTGTGTTCAAATGAATGCTAGTAAATTAGTAAAAGTGGTGGATGACTAATATGATGCTGGGGTTCTTCATCAGCTTTAATTTTGAAGATATTTTGTCAGTCATGTAGAGATAAGAATCATTTCTGTGTCTTTAAAATAAAAAAACTCATTTCTTTTTATCATCAAAGTTTTAAAATGTTTTGTTTCCATCCATAAAATAACACCTTTATGATTAGGTTCACATTTGCCCCTAAATTATATTTTGTAAAAGTTATTCAAGTTTTATCCATATAACAGTTCATCCAAAACTTGTGCTTGACATTTGTTTTTTTTATGGCCTCTTTCCCTTATAGATTTTGTTTTCTTATGAAGATTGTTTATATGACTCTTTTAGTATGCAAGGCAAATTGGTTGCAGTTGATCTACCAATATAAATGGTGGTGTTCAATCAAAGAATAATATATATATATTTTATTTTTTAGTATGATTTAGTTGTTGTATACTCATATGTATTGTTATATTGTTTATTTAGTTGATTGACATTGATCAGCAAAGTTTTTTGGTTCTTAAAAATAAATTTTTCATGGTTAATTATGCTATTTATTTTTAATGGTAATGATTTGGTAAAGGTAATTAAGATTTTGATTTATCTCTTATCATAAACAAAAACCTAATGTCAAAATGTAGATTTATGTTTGACCCACCAGTTGAAACAGCTCAGCATTCACTTGTTATTTGTGTGAAATGAGATTAACTTATTCTACTTTGGTATCTTAGAATTATCCTTTTAAATTAGAAAGTATAACTGAGGTGCATTGCTCACTGCTTTAACATTTGAATTTACAGGAGTCCTTGTGGCTTTTTTATCAGTCAGTAAATATTGCTTCTTTGCTAAGCTTTGATGCTTTCTATCTGATCAATATTTCTAAAGAAGCAAGAATAACGAAGAAAGATTTGCTAATGATTCCTTTCTATGATTTTCTCCATGTCAGAGACACACGAATACCAAAAGTCTCTACGAGAGAGTCCAGCAATTCCATTCGATCCTTCCAAAGTTCCAATTCAAGGAGTCCTGAAGGCAACATCTTCTCCCATCATGTTGAATCCTTTTTATCGAACCAGTCCTCGTCGAATGAAGATTATCTTTCCTTGACACCATCTTTGATTAGCAGATTGTGTTCGTTGCTTTAAGAAAATATGAGATCTTTATATAATTGTTAGTAATGAAATTTATTGACTCAATAAATTGCACAAATGTGGTTTAACTAATAGTGACAATTTTGCATTTGCAATGTACAAATTTTGTATCCTGTTAATTAGTGAGTGATTGTCAGATGTGAAGCCAAGGATACTTTTGTTAACTTGTCGGAAAATATTCAATTTATGAAATATTGCGGACTTCATTTTCACTCGGAGATTGATTCTCTGTATATGGCCCTGCAATTGGATATGATGTCTATATTAGTTACATTTTTCAAACAATCATGTTCTTAAGCATTGTGGTAGAGGTTGTTTATAAGATATTTGGCAATTATTTATTGTTGTTAAAGAAAGGTCACATTATTTTCTTATGTAAACTTATTTTAAATCTCAGTGTTTTTATGACAATTGAGAAAAATCATTGTGAGTGACGACATAGCAGTGTTTGCTTCAATTAAACTGAATTTTATGATGAATGGATGGTCTTTGATAATGTTTTAAATTTAAATCCTTTAGCATCTAAAGAAAGATTCATCATGTTGAAAGGAGATAATGTATTTCAATAAAATTAAATTAGGTTTAAAGCATTTTTTTTATTTAGAGAAGTAACTCAAATTCTTTTCACTATCATAAAAAATTTGTATGACATTCAGGTTTTGCTTAAACAGTTTCTAATTGTTAATTTGTTTGTCGAATTCCCCCACTTCAAATTAATTATACACCTTTTAATTGTAAGCATCTGTAAAGCTATGTCCACACTTGTGCAACATTGTATTCAACACATGCATGCGTCATAGCGCACGGTATGATGAAGGAGAGGCATGCAATAGCGCATGTCTCTCGCAAGTTGACTGGACCTCTCTTTAATGACGCATGCCTCAGCGCACGTAAATACAACCAGTTGGATTTTCGTTCAACATTCTGTGCGTCTTTCCAGTGATTTCGATATCAGTTTATTTAATTTATAAATAAAATTGACTGAGGTCGTATTGATATTGAGTAAATTCATTACGAATGAAATGAAATTGTATTCACTTCTCCACAAGTTTCATTGGAATAATACAGCGATCATTTTCAGGTCCACAAAAACAAACACATATGATATAAAATTAATAAACATAATGTTTTTAATAAATACATAATATTAAATTTCAATAACTTACATTTCTGCCATTAAGTGTGACCCCACCAAAGCAGATCATTGCTGTGTTAAATTCATTTGGAATCGAATGCCTTTCCCTTTGCCAAGAGTGATAAATTTACATCGCTCAAAAACGTATTTAATGCCCTATGGTTATATATACATGTAAATAAATTCAACAGTGAATACAATTATATACTCATGCAAAATCCGAGTTTTTCTGCACACTTTTTTATGCTGAGTACAAGGCCCCTCTTCTTTAACTCGAGGGAGGGCTCTCCTTATCAGTTCTCCTGTGGCAAAGAAGCGTCATTGTCGTAAATCGGCTGGGAAATTCCGCACTTGCTCATTCAACAATTCTTTGTCAATTCTCTCTTACTAAAGGACCAATGCCTCAATTACAGTAATTTCATAGCTAATTATTTTCATTGTGTACCAGTACCTGCTGCATTTCTCACCCCTGGCTTGTATTCGACTGGGTTACTTTTCCCAGCTTCTTGGAATAAAATTAGGTACCTCGGCTTGTATTCGAGTATAAAAAGTATACTCTTTCACAAATACTGCTAGTAAGACTATTGAAATATCGGCTATTCTGTTCCACATTTAATTGGAAATATTACATCTGGAGGGGAAAACTCTAAATATCGATTTGTGCTTCGGTTGCCTCAGTGAGGATCTCTGTTCGAGCCTCAGGCAAGACACTATTTTTCACTTCTTGTACAACCTCAATATTATACAGTAGAAGTCCGTTATAACGAGAGCTGACAAAAATCGGAAAAGTACTCGTTATAACGCGATACTCGTTATAGCCGATTTCTAACAGTAAGTCTAAGTAAGCCCATCTTCTTGAATCCAAGGGCAGCGAATGTGTCCGAATGGAACTGTAGGGTTTTTAATTCCTACGCATATGCTTCAGAATGCGTAAAAGAGTACGTTCGCGTCAAAAATATTATTATATCCTCTAACATAAAATGTGGATCATTATCGCTAAATAATCGTCGAAAGTAATACTATATCATAAGATAATCGTATTAGCTAGGATTTGGTGATTTAGCTTAATAATTAAACATGGCTTTTCAGTAGTGTAAGTAGTTACGAGAGTCATGCTCGTTAGACACGAGTTTTTCTCCGGTGCCGGCAATTCTTCAACGCAGCTGGTGAGAGCAGAATTCCTTCTCCTCTACTCTCATATATCGTCTTCCCCCAGCTCCCATATTTCCTCTCTTGTCCTCCAGGCACAAACAGAAACCTCACTGTTCAACTCCCACCGTTCAAAGGCATGCCACCTCTCACTTCCGATATTTTAACCCTCATCAAGGCGTGCCGCACATCTCCTGACAAAAATTGCACGCGCTCTTATGAATGTGACAGTAAACTACCGTCCACGCGCCCGGATGAAGGTTAATCGAGGGAACCAAGAACAAATGTTTTTCTTTTAATGGTGCTAATTTTTAGGGGAAAATAATCGGATAAACTGTGTAAGAACGAAAAGAATTTTATTCGAAACATTCTAAAAAAGCAATATCAAAATTGATGGCCACTTGCAGGTACGTACTTGCATCCCTTAGTTTATTTTTAGTCCAATGATATTGTCGTTCCAGTCAATTCGCATTAATTGTTTCCCGAAATGCTGTACTTAACGCTAAATTCACTTTTTCAGAAACATTGAAAGTAAGAATAAATTAACTTTAACAGAAGTTAGAAGAACTTTACAATAATTAAGAAACATATATTGGTGTAAAAACTTGATTTCTCGGTCTCACTCTACGTAAAAAAGCATTTACTTAAAAGATGAATCTATTCTTATCTGTTTAAAGTTATTCATACAGTGTTTGGTGACGAAATCTTCTACACGCTTTAAATTCATTAAATCGTCCACCGAGGCTACGTTTTTAGCTAAACACAAAGATTTAAGAACCCCTAATGCTTGCGAGAGGGACTCGCTACTAAGGATTTTAAAAACCACGAGCGCCGCAAAGGCACAGAGAATCCTTATGAGGGTTAAACGAATCTTCTTCCATACTCTCGATATCCGACGATTCGCTGCTGTCATTCTTTTGCTGCTCTACTAGTTGATCGTCTTTCAGCAAACCACAAACAGGATTTTCCGCGTCTACCGCTCCGAAATCATCAAAGGAGCAGTTTATGTCCAATAAGCTGGACACAGTTCTCCAGCTTTAGGGCATTAACTCCGAATTCAGCTCAGCAGATCCATCCACAGAATCATTTTCTGTATGTTTTAAATTAAAATTTATTTTCCCCCAGGCCAGTGCAAACCCATGGATTGCCTCCAGGACAAATGGTGCCTTATAGCTCGAATAATGCCTTGATCTAATGGCTGCAACACACTTGTGCAGTTAGGGGGAAAGAACACAAGCTCTATGTTAGTCAATGACGGGGTGGGCCGGACAGCGATCCACGAATAGCGCAATTTTTCTATTTCTCCCTCTAACTTTGGCATCGAAAGACTTAAGCCCTTGCGTTAAAATTACAGTTAAAAAGTACAGGGAAGATTTCGCTGGCCACAAAAGGCTCGGAGACGCACAGATTTTCCAATAATTAATGGATTTAAATTATCAAATCCAGTCATGTTTGTGCAGAGAACTGCAAGCCTCTACTTACTCCTTTTTCCACCTTTGCAGCGGTCGCCCTTAACAGCCAAAGTTTTTTCCGGCAGTAAATTGTAAAACAGTGCTGTCTCATCCGCATTGTATATGTCCTAATTATCTCGAGATAAAAAACTGTTTTTCACACTAAATACAAGGCCTATCTTACAATTTATAGTATTTAAACGATAATTTGCTTTTTGTATCACTTACCTTTTCTTCGTATCTTTCGAGGATCGACTTGAGAATTGGAAGCCAATCATGTACCGCTTGCTCATATACTTCACTGGATTCACCGCTAATTATGTGGAGTGATATTCCTCTTCTTCCTTAAAATCGGTTCAGCCAACCATCTTTGCAACGGAAATTGTCTAGTTTCATGCGAAGGGCAAGCTCTTCAGTTTTCTCTTTTATCATTGTTCCGCTGATTGGAATTCCTAGAGATCGCTGCTGGGTGAACCATTCAAATAGAATGGACTCCAACTCCGTATTATCCGCTAATCGTAGTTTTTCACACCCTCCTGGAGTGTTTTGCATCATGAATGCAGACTTTATTTTTTCTTTGTTCTTCAAAATCGGAAAAATAGAGTCGACGATGACAGGCAATACCGTCTGCCGATTTCGGATTTACTCGTGGTTTCTCTTTCGCACAATTTAAAATTTCTTTGCTAAATCTAAAGCCTTTCTTTTACTCTCCATCACAGAACAGTCACACTAGAAACTCAGTTATTGGAACGGACTCACGTCTAATGATCAACTGATGGAAGAGCGACGACCATCATGTGGAAAGGCACCCCTAATTCATATCAAATTTCTTTCTCAAGATATTTTTCATTCACACGCTTCATAACTAATGACAGTGACGCGAGGGAGAGATTACCCTGGAAATCCGCAACAGCGCTGCTTATATCTCTTATACTCTCTCCAATTAGACGATTTGGTGCCAAGTTTCGAATGAAAACGAATCTCACAGGTGGATGCCAATAAAATGGAAACTCGATTCAAACTGCTGACTAGAGGGATCATCGACGAAAATAAACAAGATACAAGGGGATAAGATATAGGTGACGTGAGGGACAAAGGAGATAGTGAAACTCGTGAAACGTCTTCGATTATGAGATAAGCTGCCTGCAAGGCGAATATAGGACCGTGACACTCGTTATAACGATACCTCAGAATTTGATCACTCGTTATAATGGACGTAACTCCCTATCCTTTTTGCTGTGAGACGGACAACGTCCAATGAATCACTCTCTATAACGCAACTCTTGTTATATGCCGTACTCGTTATAACGGACTTCTACTGTATCTTCATTTTCATCTCTGCGTAGAATTGATTGAAAGAAATGTTTTCACTAGAACAGTTTTATTGCAAAAGGAAGCATCAATCTTAACTTTCAATATTTTTAAGTGAGAGTGTATGTCCCTTTTTCTTCTCCCAGAAAATAAATATTTTAGCTATGATCTTTCTAAACTCATAGAGCAAAATCATAATTCAATTTTCGTGCAAGTTAACTCCAGTGCAACACCTGTGGCTCAAATATTATATTTATTCCATCATAACTCACGATAATCCACTCTCTGCTGAGACAGAAAATTAAATGCGTAACTTCCCATTGCTACATAAAACGCAAAGGCATAATTTCACTCTAAAGACGGTGTAAACCGCATCACGCGTCAGTGTAATTTAATTAGTGAAACTAAAAGACTTCTGCAACGATTAATATCTCTAAGAATTTGAAATGCAATCGATTTAAAGATTTTACCATCTTAATTATACATTATTAAATAGTTTTGTCTCGAAAAGGAATGAGTCGTTTGAGCTCTCTTTCCCCTTGATTAGTTTGAGGGACCTGACCACCGATAAGAATATTCCATTGCGCAATTAGACCGAATGTTTCAACCTGCTTTTCTGGTGGCTATTCTATCCCTATGGGTAGTAGGTGGATAAGGGGTGACTTGGAAGGTGGATTTCGCAAATGAGAAATATAGAAATGCTTTGCGTGTAGTCATGTTTTTGGCGTTCATTTTCAGTTCTTCACGTGCAATCGAGTTGTTCACATTGAAAACGTATCTTTCAGAGGACTTACCTATATTGCCAAAGTGCAAGTGTATTTCGTGCTCAATCACCAAGAAATTGTACTTCTAGTTTTTCTTATTGAACATACAAGGATTTTAGTCGGTTTACAAAGTGCTGCGGAAAATAATTCGAGTGTCGCGCAATAAGAAATATTGTGGAATTGTGACTGCAGTGCTTATTTCTAAAATATCATTAAATGTCTGTCTTAAATTTTTAAGGTACACTTATTACACTCAGTTAACGGAGAGTGTTAGGCGAAAGAATGGATACAGTGAGGTTGAGCAATTATTTGGCAATTTGTTTTTTTTTTTCGTCACCAGTGGTCATGATATGCTGTAATGTTTTCGCTCAAAATAAAGTTTTGTAAGGAGTGCAGTGATTTTTTATTTAAAAGCGTTATTTGAGGAAATCTAAAGAGGTAAGAAAATACTATCAATTGCTTCTATGCGAGGTACACTTCATGCTGTATTTTTTAAACGAATTGCTATTTTTTTACAAATTTACCAAAATTATTATTGCTTCAGTTCATCTGAACAGAGACTTCGCGGACACTATAATTTCTTACCATGCTTTCTACATCTACATTAATACCCTACAAGCCGCCTTTCGGCGTGTGGCAGGGGGTGTAAACAACAGTTGAATCTAAACTACTTCCTTATTCCGTTATTGTCGCGTATCGTTCGCGAAAAGAATGAATTTTTAAAACGATTCGTCCTAGCATCTATTTCTCTTAACTTACGGTCATTATCGGATCGACCCAGGTTGCAGGATTTAAATTGCTTTAAATTTATCTGTGAAACGCAATGCCAGGATTTGATTTCTAAGGAAACTAACGCAAAATTCGGAAGTTCTCATGTTCCAGTAATTTGCTTTTTATTGAATCACAATGTTATTAAAACAAAAGACCTTAAATGAAGTAATGCATTAGCTGATATAATGACGATATGCAGATTTGATCTAATCACATGACGGCTCATAAAAAAAGTAATTCTTTAGAATCGAAGAGTATTTTCTGCTGAAACATCCGAACTTAAATTACTCATACCTGTTGTATAGTTTTATCTAGAGAAACGACTGTAAGCTATTAATTTTAATTTCAGCATAGTAGTTGTTTAAATAGATGTGGCTTCGATGGAGTCAAACTGCTATTCTTTTGATTATATATCCACACTATGTTACTAAAACATTGCGTCTAGAAAGCATTATTATTAAAAATAAGATTTTTAAATACATCCGTTTGTTTTTTTTTAAATTAAAGTTGATTATAATGAAAGTAGACTTTAATTTGACAGCACTATGAAAGTCGTTTTTCGGCTATTTTTTTGATATTTAATTAGGAAGCTTTGATTTAAACCATTAACTCTGGTGAGCAATATAATTTAAAACAAGATTTTCAAATATATCTTTTTGTTCTTTTAAATGAAATATGGTTATAATGAAAATAGGTTTTATTTTGAATACCATTACAACTACTTAAGTCGTTTTCTTGCTATTTTCTTGATTGTAAAAAAATTGGAAATAAACTTTTGATTCTAGAAAATTTTGATGTAAACTATTATTTCTGATAAGCTGTGTTGTTTACAAAACGATTTTAAAATACATTTCATTTTCATTAATATGAAAGTGGACTATAATGTATGTAGATTTTATTTTGACATGAAACACTAAATTCAAAGTGCTCTTTTTGGTGCAATATATTATTTAACTATCTTACTCTTAATACAAGGTAAAGTTATTGTACAAAGAATCTTAAATAAAACGTGAATTGGTAAAAAAAGAGTTATTGGCAAATAAAGTAATATGAAAAATAAAGAATAAATTCATATTTACAAGAAAAGTCAGGTAAAACAGGATAAGGTCCACGTGAGCCATTCTTGGCTCATCTGTTAGTTCCTGGTTTTAAATTGTTGTATGGTATACTCATATTAATATTATATAGACTGATTTAAACTATATATATATATATATATATACAAAATATTACACAAGGCATAAAAAGTGTGATAACATTTAATATTTTTTGTTCCAGACTTATAAGATGTTACTTAAAAATTGTCCTTAAGTCTCAATTTATAGACAAACTCTCTCTTTGGAGCTACAACCCTATGTGAGCTTCCACCCCGATCAGCCTCCACTTCTCTGTATTCTCACTTTCATCTTCTTCATGTCCTCTATGAATTAGCCATCTCAATCTGGACCTCCCTCTCTGTCTAGTGGCATACAGTCTCCCTTCTATCATCTTATTCAGCATTGCTGTTTCATGCATCCTTTCCACATGGTCCAGACATTATATTCTCAAAGATTTTGTGAACTTAACTACATATCTCCCAATTCATTATTGTCTTTAACTCCTCTTTGGTTCTACTTTGCCATAATCCATTCTCAATAACTGGTCCGTATATTCACTGCAATTGCTTTCAAATCTTACCAGAGCCATACTCTTTTTTGATTGTGAGTGTCCATTTTTATGTTCCATAGGTTTCTACTGGTCTGGTAATTGATTTATATATTTGTATTTAAGTGTTTCTGTTTATTAACTTTCTCTTGAGTATCTTCATATTTGCAAAGTAAGTTTTATTCCTTGCTTGTATTCTTTCATTTATTCATATTATGCTTTTTTGTAAGTTATATATTCTAGATATTTAAATTTTTCCATACCTTCAAATTTTATCTTTTCTCTCTCCAAATCCTGGGTGACTCTAGGTTTGCCAGATGAGTTCATAAGCATATATTTAGGTTTGCTGGTATTAAGTATCAATCCCATTTTGCTTGCTTCTTTCTATTTATTTGTTAAATATTGTTCCTCTTTGATCTATTTTTTCTACAGCTTAAGCTGTAGAATAGTGCTGTAGATAGTGCTGAATTCAAATTCATTTTATTATGTATGTTTACTTTAGCCATGCTCTACTTCAATGTCATTTGAATCAATATTATTATTTTGGATGGAATTTCCATATCCTCCATTGCTTCTCAGAGTTTGATCCTGTTTATACAATCAAATGCTTGTATAAAATCTACAATAGCATATATGCAGTTAAACATTATGATCATGACATTTATCTAAAATTTGTCTGATTACAAACAGTTGGTCTATTGTACTTCAATTGCATCTATTCCCATCATCTCCAATTATCCTCCCAGTTACTACTTTCAACCTTTCTTTTATGATGATTTCATATACTATATTTAACAGTATTTTCCATCTATATTTCTCGAGAACCTGTTTATTTCCCTTTCTATACATTGGGCTTAGGATTACCATGCTCTATCCTTCTGGCATTTTTCTGCTTCCTATATTATACAACTAAGTTTATGTAAAGGATCACTCATTATATCTCCTCCATATTTTACTAGCTCTGCTGCAATATTTTCTTCCCTGGGTCTTTATTATTTTTTAACTTTTGTATGCATTGTGCAATTTCCTGTTTAGTGGGTTTAATTCTGAGCAAGTTTGATATATTTGATTTGATTGATTCTATATTTGATTCTTTCCTTAGCCTGTCATTTTCCTCAGTTGTTTCCATTTTGAAGATAATGATAAACGCATTTGAACAATTAGAGATTGTTCAATACTTTGCATCACCTAATTGCTCTCTCACAGAGGTTATTCGATACTTTGTTTAAACCTAATTCTCTCTCAGTAATTAATATCTTTTTCAAACCCCTCTCCTCAACCTCAACATTGTCAATAGCTTCATTTCAGCTGGAATAGCTTCTCGGAAACTAATATTTTTCTTTGAAATAACTGGTCTATTATTCGTAACAACTTGTAAAAATTTTCCTTTGAGATGCGTGTAAAATTCCGGAATACATTTACATCATGCTGAAGTTCTCTGAGTAGCCCAATAATTCGATTTTTGTTAAACTGCTTTGTCCACAGGACCTGTTGCTTTTTTCTTTTAAGTGCATTTTTTATAAACACACCTGCACAAATGGCTATCACACTTGCCAATTCTGTATCCATCATGACGCACAGTAGATAATGCAGTGTGGACAACAAATTGAATGCCTCATGAGGCATTCAATGTTGAAAGGGAAAGAGGAAGAGCAAGTTGAAAGGGAAGAGGAAAGCCCACAAGTGTAGACATACCATAACAATGTTAAATATCATTTTAATGTCCTGGCTAATATTTGTATTTTTTATCAGAATTCATATTTATGTAAAGTTTTCTATTTAGGATTTCTCCAGTATGACTATTAATAAAACCATGAAATGCTACTACAATAGTAAGAAAGTAATTAAATATAATCTCCGTAACGGCTTTTTAGTTAAATTTCTAAATACTGTCCTATAAGCAAATTAATTGGTTTAATGCTTATTAGGGAGGGAAAGGGGGTAAATTTCGGTAAAATTTCACTTTAAAGTGTGAAAGTGAAATTTTACCCTGACGGTAAAATTTTTTACCCTGACATATCTCGATTATAGTGTATAGCGAGGTACAGGAATTGGCCTCCATAGGCCATGTTGGAAGTGTTAGTTATGGCATTTTGACGCCAGATGTAGCGGTGATCGACGAGTTTCAACTCTCGGAAAACGTAAAAATTCCGGAAATGCAAAAAGACGATGGGTCGAGTTGGGTTGGCGGGATTCCTTTATTTACATCGTATGTAATGATGTAAGTATATGACAATAAATGGAACCCCGCCCGCCCAACTCAACCCATCCGCTTTTTGCCAAACCGTAACTGAGTAGCAAATCCGGAAATGGGCCTCTGTTAGAGTTGAAATTACAGAAAAAACCCCTACCGGAATTCCGAGGAAACATCAAAAATGGCCGAAAAGCAGACGAAAAACGATCATTTTCGGAGTAAAATTCCCATGAAATGGCAGTACTTAGGAGTGATTTATCATCATATTTATTAGCCGCAATCCTTCTTCTATAAAATGGAGTAAGAATCATAGTTCTATCTTCAATATGAAGGGAGATATAGAATTTCTCCCAAACAGACCTCCTCTAGAAAATTACCGGGAAAGGGATATTGAAAAGAAGGATTAACTTGGTTAAGTGATACGTAACATAATGGCTTTTAAATAAATACAAAAATAATTTTCAAGATATTAGTATTTTTGGTAAAATTTCGGATGAGGACGGCGAGGGAGAAATTCTGTTTCTCCCTTAATAGTGGATATACAGAGACAAAAGTTATACCATATTGAAGATAAAGTATTGCGGTATATTTATATGTTAAGAAATCCTTCCTAAAAGCACTGGTTTATGAGATATTTTCATCCAAATATGACAATTTTTGGTCGTTTTTCGACTGATTTTCCGCCATTTTGGATGGTTCCTCGAATTTCCGCTAGGGCGAAAGTTACTTATTTCAACTCTAGCAATCGCCCATTTCCCATTTCCTACTCACTTACGGGTTGTGATGGGAAAAAACTTTTTTTTCATGCGAACGTTTTAAAACGTTGATTAAAAAACGTTTTTTCATAAAAAAAACCGTTTTTATTTCTAAAAAAAAACGTTTTTCACATTTTATTTCCATATTAGAATTGAAATTAGACATTTATGTGTATATTTCTAATTGACAATAAAAACGGAATCATTATCTGTTCCAAGTAATAGTTATTCAACGAAAAATTGAAATTTATGACGTAAGTTTATTACAAAATTATGCACAATGATGCGCTGAAAATCACATTTAAATACTCGATGATCTCAAACACGTAAATCTTTCTTACTTGTATTAAAGACATGGGCGTCGTCAGGGGGGGGCAGCTGGCCCCCCCTGGACTCCCATTCGTATTTTGGTTCAGGATGTGTTGTAGAAACAATTTTTAGGCACGAGCGTATTTGAAAAGAATTTAGACCCAAAACAAAGTCAAGTGTTGGCACGCGTAAACACCAGTGATGGGAAAAGTACTTCCTCGTAGGAAATTCATTTATATCTCAAGCGCATCACAAATATTTCAAGATTACTTTGCAGCAGAGTCAACAGCCATCCCCTTCCTTCCCAAAAGAAGAAAAGTTCGGTTTCAGGGTGAACAATGTAGTTAGAACTGCCTCTCGATGCGATCAGAGCGCGAGGTTATGCGATTATGTCCTCTCTCTCAAACTTCCTTGAGTATCGTCCGACAATCGCCCTCAGAAGACAAAGGATTCAGTTTTTTTTTCGTTTTCCCTTCAAAATGGACATAAGAAAGTTTTGCGGTGAGTATTTTGCAAATAGGCCCAAGCAGTGGCGTAGCAAGGGGGGGAAGTTCAGGGGTTCAAACCCCCCCCCCCCAAGAGTCAAAGCCTATGACTAGCTCTGTGCTTTTTTCTGCTGAAGAGTACAAAACCCCAATAATTTGCTTGATAAATTCAGCGAAAGCTTTGCATGCCAGTAAATATGGCTCCGATTACAGCTAAGTTGATGTTTTCGGTAGCAGAGCAGGCCTAGAGCCGACATCGATATCAATGGGACGCTACGAGTGTTTCGCACACAATGTTCAACGCATGCACTTCTTAACCATATCCTTTTGTTAGATGACTCACACCATAAGATAAGATTCCCATGAGAAGAATTCGAAAGTGCTGATTCGTTTACTACTCGCAAAAACACAAGGGAACATTCGAGAAGTAATTCGAAAATTACACCCTGAAAATAGAGATTAAGATTACGTTTGAGAGACAAACAGGTTGATAAAACGCTCAGTTAGATCTGTTGCATGTGACTGTTTTGAGGGTGTGAATGCAAAGCTAGGCTCGTGAATGGTGAATTTGAGAAATTCACAGGGAACAGTTCGAAGGAGAGTTTAGTTTGGATTTCATAAGATACAGATGGACATCCGAAAATTTTTTCACAGTCCGCTAATAGCTCGAGGCCTCTATCGGGAAAACGTAAGTTTATGTTTATTTTGTTTTTTTGTAAAATGACCATTATTAGTTGCATAAATTAGGATTATATTATTTTAGGGCTGTTATCGGAGGGCACATCTCAAGATGAGTTAGCGGCAATTGCAAAGTTACTTGTTCCTTTATTAAGCATTCTGGACGATTAAAAGTCTGTACAGTAGGCTCTTCATTACTCGGGATGATATAAAATATACCGATCCATATTTTATAATTACCCGTAAATTTGCTGTATAGTTACGAAAATAATTCAATAACCGGGTTTCCGTAGAAATTTGTAAAAGCATTGAAGCAATACAAGATATCAGTAAAAATTAATTTTCGATGATATTATTAATAATATACCATTTGGAAGCAAATCAGTCAGCTGAAAGGTATTGTGCGCGTAAGTTACGCACAGATTTATCGTAACTGTGACTTGATGACTTGAATAAATTTGAGAAACTTTTAAAACTGTGACTTAAATTCTTCAGCTTCCTTTTCGATGCAGTCAAGTTTTTCTCTTGCGATGGAATCCCACGAATCTCATATCTGGTTATGCAATGCCCAGTCAAAATTTCAATTCGTGGAAAATGTTTGTTTCCTTTGAACACTCAGTGCGTAAGACTGGGTTTTGTATCATCTCTCTGCTGGTTAAACCACCTATCACTTAGTCTAAATACTTGTAAGTTGACGTCTTCATTTTTTCCACCTTGGTATATAAATTGATTTCTGCAAATTCAATTATAATATCAACTATAATCAAGAGTCTACAGAATATTTTAATGCAGCCGAATTTGTACTCTCCGGTATGTGACGCATTCAATTGGATACTTGGCTAATACATAAATAAGGAAATCAGGCTTAAATGTGAGCCTACCAGAAAATGTCATCTGATATAAATGACTTTTTGTTTCTTAGAAGAGGAGGTAATTTTAAAAGCAACGGATAAAGTCATTCCTAAGATGTTCAAATAAGGATGGGTGCACCAATGTGGTGATATATTTAAAAACAAAAGTTCCAAATTTCCTCAAGAGATGGCATTAGTGGTGCAGTTTATAAACAAAAGTTCCAATTTTCCTCAAGAGATGGCATTATTGGCGAAGTTTATAAACCAAAGTTCCAATTTTCCTCAAGAGATGGCATTAGTGGCGAAGTTTATAAACAAAAGTTCTAATTTCCCTCAAGAGATGGCATTAGTGGTGAAATTTATAAACAAAAGTTCCAATTTCCCTCAAGAGATGGCATTAGTGTCGAAATTTGTAAATAAAAGTTCCAATTTTCCTCGTAATTTTTAAAATATAGCGTTAATGTAAAAGTTTAATCTAAAAAGTTCGATCAGTAAATAGACCTTTGCCATTTTCGATTTATTCATGGGAATCGAATCTTTTTCGAGACGTTTACTTCTAAAATATATCAATAATTAATACAATATCAATAAACAATGTAACAATTAATTGATAAAAGTAAATAATTTAATACAAATAACTTTTTACTTTCTCCATATACGAAGTATAGAGAAAGTATTGTTTTCATGAAAAAATTCGACTTCGAGATTTCAACGGAAATACATGTTTTGGGGTCCCTAGAACACGTTTTGACTATTTTCGGAATGATGTCTGTGTGTATGTGTGTGTTTGTGTGTGTGTGTGTGTGTGTGTGTGTCTGTATGTGTGTGTGTGTTTGTGGGCGCTCTAACGTGAAAACTCTTTGTCGTATTAATACCAAACTTCGTATATAGTACTGTGGTGTGTGCTGTCAGAGTTGATTAGTTTTTGGAGTAAATTGGTTGACCGGAAGTCGACCTTCATTCATTAAAGCTCATTTCCAGTTTTCAAAATATCTCGATAAATATGATATATACGTGTATTGTATTACTTATAAAAGTTTTAGATAATCTGTTTTACTATAACTTTTGTACTTAACATATTTTTATATCACCGGTTGATTAGGAGTTATTCGTGAAATACCGATAAACCGGAAGTAGCTGTTATGTACTTTGTGGGCGCTCTAACTTAAAAACTATTCATTATATCAACACCAAATTTCATATATAGTACTTTTATTGGTATCGTTAGAGTTGATTAGTTTTTGAAGTTAATCGGTTAACCAGTAGTCGAGCTTCATTCTTCAAAGCTCATTTCTGGTTTTCAAAATATCTCCATAAATATGATATTTAGGTATATACTATTATTTGTAAATGTTTTAGAAAATAAAATTTACTATAACTTTTGGTTGAAACATATTTTTTTATCACTGATTGTGTAGGAGTTATTCATGAAATACTGATAAACAGGAATTTGCTGATTATGTACTTTGTGGGCGCTCTGGGCTCTATGGGCGAAAGGCTAATTTCATCGTTTTTCATCGATCATGTCCCGTAAAACATTATTTATCATGTTCTTGGCGTCAAAGATAATATATAGTATTAATCACTCAAATTCCAAGTTTAGATGGAATATAGAATTCGAAATTACTGTGGTAGATAAATATTTACATCTTATATATATGGAGAAAGTCATGTGCTGGCCACATCAGATTTTTTATTTAAAAAAAGGAAACGTATGAATTATGTCGATATTATCAAATGCGTACTTCAGCGATGGAGAACTATATTAATTTTTTTCTTCGTAACTTTGCTACGTAGAAACATGGTTTTTAAAACAGTTTGTAGTCAATTTTATGCACTAATTTCCTATTTATTTATTTCTTCCAAGTCTTTTCAATTGCACTTGCAGCGATGCAAAACGAAAATTGAGTACGCAACCAGCAGAATGGAGACGTCACATTGTATTTAATCATCTAATTTCTCCAATACATTGCAACTTGTGGCAATGATATTTACATCAAATTGTATCATAATCTACCCTTTATACATGAGTAATTTTTTCCAGCAATGCGCAATTTTTTTGATGATCATTTTTACATTTAATGTATCGGCTTTATAAACCGGAATTGGTGTTTAAAAAAGAACACACCGACATCCCTCATTCCTGTTATCGTCTCTGATGCTCCCACTAAGTCATACGCCATTACCAGACAAGAAGCAATTCTTAATATATTAGAATTATTATATCTCCTCTTTCTATCAAGGGAATCTTTATATCTTTTTTCTCTATTGTCAAATCTCAAATAAAGTCAAATTGTCACGATCTCCGTGTTTTTTCCATACCGAGATCGATAGCCATAATTGAATTGACATTCGATACATTAAAGGTACTATACACTTCTATATACTATATACTTCGACACTAATGCCATCTCTTGAGGAAAATTGGAACTTTTGTTTATAAACTTCGACACTAATGCCATCTCTTGAGGAAAATTGGAACTTTTGTTTATAAACTGCACCACTAATGCCATCTCTTGAGGAAAATTGGAACTTTTGTTTTTCTATCTTCGCCGCTTATAAGGAAAAGTACTGATAAAATGTATTTGGGCTCAATTATAATTAATCTGTCAAATTTGTAATCAGTTACAATTACAAATCAGATTTCAGAAATTCATCAGAAGCTGGGGAAACTTTCCCTCTTTTCACAATATTTAAAAGTATAACTTCCTCATCGCTTTTCTTTCTTGCAGTAAAGTATTTGTTTTATTGTCATAACCTGCAGTTATTTTACCTTCATTATGTACCCTCAATCAGGCAGCCACACAAGGGTAGTATTGCTATCTGTAGCGCCCAAAAGTGAAGCCAAAAATAGGGCAGATTGCGCTTTTAGCCATGCTGGGTTGCACTTTTCGTATCTCCCTATACCAATACATTGTTTTTTCGTGATTTTGCGGATTTGATACAGATTTATCAAGGTTTGATCGAGTAATTCGAACGTTTTGGAACACAAAATGTATTTTCAGCAATGTGTAACACGAAGCAATTTTGTTATTTTCGCATTTCTAAAGGTTTTATAGGTAAATAAGCAGTGGCTTGTTTCTGCCTGCAGCATGGTCAATTGCTGTGCATCAGAACAGCTGCCACCACAAAATGTTCCGAAACTAGAATCTATGTATCTTCCTTAATTTTATTATTTCATTCATTGTCTGAACTCTATGAAGCAGAACGAGCGTCAGTATTAATCCACGGCGTTTTAATGAACATTTCATTGTGCTCTCGGCTGCACCTGCAGGTCTTGCATGGTATACAAGTTCTCGTATTCGTCATTTTGACAACTTTTACTGCATTAAGTCCCAATTATGAATTAGTTCAAAACTTTGCACAAGTGGAAAATCTCTAATTACCCTGATAAGCTATTATAATGTACTATAGAGTAGCTTTATTTCATTGCGGTAAACGACTATTAAGGAATTTTATGCTATACTTGGAATTGGTCAATTAAAAACTAAGACGGACTAATGCATTAGAATATACATACAATTGACATTAGAATTAATCAACGAGGTTTTAATAGAGTTTGCGGGAGGTTGGCAGATGATTCGTTTTCTATATCGCTCTAGCAGACGACACCGGTATCCGAGAAGTTTACATTGCAGGCATGCTTTATTTTCCATGATAAAAGGAATTAAGAGGACTTTGAGAAAAAAATCGAACATGATCGTTAAGCAAAAGGTTCATTTAAACTATCTGAGTCCATGTCATAGGATAGACAAGCTCCTGAGTCCCATATGAGATTAAAATAAAACCCCAAAAATACATATAGTTAAAGGGGAGCCGGAGAAAAGTTCAACCCAGTGCTCTGCGGGTTGCGTTATTTTAGGCTTTTTTTTTCTGACGATAGACTCCCCCTGTGGGCAGCTTGCTCCCCCTAGCCCAGTGCTGGCGACGCCCTTGTTCCAGAGCAATAGCTGTGGATCAGAATCGAGTTACTGAAGGGTTTTTAAAGCGATAAAAATTTTTTTGCTCTTTTGAACATCTGAAAACTAAGTTCGAACGATGATACACACGCTCAAATAATCCACGCAATGATTCCATGGAAGAAAGAATGATGATACGTCTTCCACTCAGAGCTTGAAGCGGAACACTGAATTCGATGAATTCCAACACGTGAATAAATGGTGTCAAGAAAAACTATGAACACTATTTTCTGTTCAGCAACATGAAACTTAGCGGTCACTAGTGAACCACATGGGGCCAATTTTCAAAATATTCTACACTTTATCATAGATTGCTTTTACAAAGCTATTAACTCATTTGAATTTTATCATGAAGACAAACTTCCACAAAGTTACGCCTGAAAATGTTGATTTTATACAATGTATCAGTCTTGCAAACATATAAACACTTGTGTTTTTTATAGAATCATTTTAAAAACTAGAGAAATACATTCTTTACAAGCTATTAGGTCAGGTCAACTGCAAAATTTACTAATCAGGATAGTAAATCTATCGGTTAAACCACGAAGAACGCCATCTCAAAATTGACGAAAAAACGTTTTTTCACGTTTTTTTCAAGGCGAATGAAAAAAACGTTTTTTTCAAACGTTTTAAACGTTTCATTTTTTTCAAGGTTCCCATCTCTACTTACGGGCTTCCTTGAGAAAACAGGGGTGTTGGGTGGGATGTAAATGTCGACTGATTTAGCTGTTTTTTCCCAATTTTCTACTCGGTTACGTGCTTCCTTGAGCAAAAAGGGGTGTTGGGTGGGATGTAAATGTTAAATTATTTACCTCTTTTTCCCCAAATTCATACTCATTGAGCAAAAAGAGGTGTTTTTCAGGGAAAACGTCTTTTTTTCGGCATAATTCGCTTTGAGTAATTAAAAAGATAGTCACCCTCTCGTCCGGTTTGCAAGCTATAGTTGGTTTGCAAGCTAAACAGGTTCCCAAGGTCTATCGAGCTTATTAATAATTTTTATTTCAATTATTTCATTTATTTCTTTATCAATTAATATTAAAGATAAACAACTGGCTAAACGCCGATGGGTTGAATTGGGTGTTCGAGGTTCCCTTTATGATATGATCTTTCATAATAAAAAGTTATGATTTTTCTTAAAAAACCTTGGAAACCGAATGAGCTTGCAAACCAACTATAGCTTGCAAACCGCACGAGAGGGTTACTATCTTTTTCTTAACAAAAAGCAACATTTGCGACAAAAACACTGCTTTTCCTTATAAAGCCTTGGAAGCCTATTGTCTTTCATTGTTATATCAATAAAATCGACCGAATATAGAAAAGTTATTAAGTGCCATTTCGTTCGTTAAATTCGTAATCGTTAATTACGCATTTACTTCATAATAGCTTCATTATTGGATGATTTCATTGTTTTCTGCATTTTATTTGATCAGAAATGCATATGAAATCAATTTACCATTACTCGAAGAGTTCCTCGTCGAAATGGTCAACAATTCCTGCGTTAGCTGCTATTACAACGTTTTCGCCGCGGCTCAGACGTTCACCTCTCCCGAGGATGCACTGACATTCCTTGAGGCGCACGGCTGCTTGATCCGGAAAGATGGACATATTTGCTCTAGATGTTGTTCTCCACTTCCTTTTTACGAGGTTAGGCACCTATTTTTCAATTATTTTTTTAAATTTCAATTTTGATTTTCTTTCTTTTTTAAATCAATGTTGTCGAATTATTATAGGTATGTTTTATATTTACATTTCCATCTTTAATTCGTTCTCGTGAGTTACGCTATTACTTCATAATAGGTTCATAAATGGATGATTTCTTGGTTTTCCGCATTTTATGTAATCGATAATACATGAAATTCCTCGGAATATCATCGACAAATACGTGTGAATGTCATGTTTACACGATTCGAAATGAGTTACTTTTTCGCAGTTTCCGAGATGTGAAACTGGGCGTGTGCTGCTCTACCTGGCGTCAGAACGCCATAACTAACGGTTTCAAAACGGTCTCCGGACGCCAATACTGCACCTCCGTCATTGCAACGTCGTTATCGCGGTAATTATGGCACGTACCCATTACTTTTATGTATGTAAATAAGCCGCCATCTTTGATACATGTTCCACAAAAATTTCATCGAAAAAGGGCTATTTCTAGTGGGTAAAAAATAAAAAACCCCTCGCCGTCCTCATCCGAAATTTTACCGTATTTTTATTTGGATTTTTAAATTAAAAATTTCAATTTATATTAACTCATTTTACGAATTACGCATTTATAAACGTCTCGAGGCTAAATCAAGAGCATTCATCAGTGGAACTTAGTGATAATTTTCAGCATTAATTTCGATCCTAAGACGGAAGTAGGGATTCTCAAGTTCATTATAGGTGGCTAATATGTTGGTTAACAGAATATCAAAATTAATGCACAAAGAAAACAGTAAATTATAAATAAACTAATATAACAAGAGGAAAAATTTTAGAAAGATGCTCCAACTTCCATGAAATAAGTAATTACTACGCAGTAGATCTTGAGCACTATTTAAGTTCAACAGAGGGATTTTTCGTAAGTAAAGGTAGTGGAAGGTATTTTAATAAGAAACTGAAAAAGAAAACTTGATTTTTGTGAAAAGTAATGAAAATATGTACTCGATTCGTTCAAATGGTATCACCTACAACATGGCGGACAGCGAACCAATCTGAATGGGTATTTATGAGAATTACGGGCTCGAAATCGTGGCTATGATAATTAGGCGTGCAGCAAGTGTATTTGTTGATGTGCGAAGTTACGCTAATGATACGTCGTGACCATAACTTCGATGATTGTCATACGTAACCGCTACCACCGTTTGGCGTGAAATTATCCCGCTTGATTATGGATGCCAGTACAAAAAAATTGCTGCGCTCCAAATCTGGCCTTCGTATTGTTGTGGTGAATGATAGATTTAAAAGTCCCTTTGTCCTTTCGGAGCCGCAGTGGAGTCCGGATGGCGAGGTAATTTGCAGTACAATGATTATATATAATCATTTAGTAGATATTTTTCTTTGGAAATCTATGAAATAAATATAATTTACAGAACGAGAGATGTGTAAGGTGCCGTTCCAAGTTTGATTTTCTAAACAGAAAGGTAACTGTTGTGTCTTACATTTCATTTACTATTTTATTTTCGTTTAAATATAGTATACATTTTTTCAATATCATTGTGTATTTCAGCATCACTGTCGAAGGTGTGGCCAAGTGTACTGTAAGGCCTGTTGTTTCATCAAAGAGGTCTTACAACGTATGTGTTTCGTTGACCCAGTACGTTTGTGCATCGATTGTGAAAATATTACGAAAAAGGAAAATGTATTTTTCGATATCCATTTAAAAGTCTTACTTACTGGTTAGTACATGCCTTGCAATATTTCTATCATGACGTTAAGGGGATTATTTAAAAATTAAGACTTCAACGAGGAATCAACAAGTTGCGCTTATGTTTTACAGGAGCTAGGCTTAAGTTGACGCAGAATGGATTAACATCAGATGATTTTCCTTCTTACTATACTTGTAAACTCTCTCCAGACCATCGGTAAGTTGTGAAAGCAAATTCCATGTTTTAGTTTTTTAGATAAACGCATTTTTTATTTTGATTATTTCTCGTTGTAGGCATATTATATTTGATGGAAACCCATCCCATTCATTGGAACCTTTAGCGTTTGTTGAAATCAAATCTGTGAGCATGGTAAAGTCCTCTGAAGAAGGTATTGTATTTTCATCAATTGTCTCACTTGTTTTCGAATGTTAAATTTATTATTTTCCCTCCTATTTATTTACAGCCTTTTATACCTTGAATATGCCTAATAGATTTCCTTGACTTCGAATGGATAAATATTATGATTGGTCGGATGCATATCTTCTTTCCATAGAGTAATAGAGGTATAGCGCTGGTGGCAAAGTAATAGAATAAATTGTCATAGTAGCTAATATTAGTGATCATGTGATAATTACAGTTCTACTATACAATATTTATTTTTTATATAGTCTTACTGCTACATTTCCCTTTTAATGTATTTTTTATTTAATTTATAAGAAGCTCTGTATATAACCTGGAAATAGCCTAATTTTTGGTATGCGAGTTCCTTTGGAAAGCAGTTCCAAACCTGAGAGTCAAATTTTAACTAAAAGGTTTGCAAGGGGGATCTGGCCAGAAATTAAATTCAACCTATCACCAATTTCTATCCCAACAGTCTTGAATCATCCCCATCAGTTTTAGTAGAAATGTCTGCAGATCAGTCAAATCTGGGGTGTAAGCTATATCCATTCGGATAGCTCTTATCCAAAGGGGGTACGAAAAAAACATGGAAACAGGATTATTACTGATTATTTATTTAACTTAACTAAATTAACTTCAACTAATGGGTACAACTAGTGTGACTTCCGAGTGCCTATTTGGTGGGACTCAAGCAAGTTTAAGTTGTTTCATTTATGTACTTTTCCAATTTATATATTAATCCTTTGATATTGTTTCAGTGCAATTCATCAGTGAACTAAGATTTTGTAAAATTTTCTTAGTTTAGATTTGCATGGCAAATATCATAATGTTTTCACACATTCCATAGTGTCATATCTAATAGAAATGATAATGATTTTTTTTAGTCATATCTAATATTAACAAGGGGAGGACAGTGTAGCTGCACCTCAGATCTAATTGAAATTTATCAGGGAGATAGTTCTAAATGTGACATTTACAAATAACCCTCCTTTTGGGATAAGCAAATCTAAGGTTTATCTGGATAACCACCTTTTTGCGTATTGCTGTATCAGCCAATTGATAGCGTACTTGGCTCTGGTGGAAAGGCTCCATGTTTGATCCTTGCTCTTTGACGTTTTACTCTCTATAATTTACATTTTTTTTCTGCAGATTTTCAAGCAAAGCAATTTCAATAATTAATGGCTGATTAATGTCCTGTCACTGCAGGATTAAATTTAGAGATGCGAAATAAAATACAGTTTTCTGGATAAACTGTAAATTTGCTAATCCCAAAGGGAGGGTGATTTGTAAATGTCGCATTTAGAACTATCTCCCTGATAAATTTCAATTAGATCTGAGGTGCAGCTACCATGTCTTCCCCTTGCAAGATCCATGTTGTTTAGCCGTAATTCTGCTGATAGTTGCAAAAATATGTGGATTGGGAATAGATTTTATATTAGGCACTCAGTTGTGCCTTGTCTACTGTCAGCTCAGCACCCATGGTTAGTTCAGATGTGATTCAGCAACGTTGATTTGGGAAAGTCAATTAGTGAAGGTCAGAAAAAGGTAACATATTGCTGAGAGGTCCATGTACCAAGGATGAAAATCAAACTCCTGTTTTTTTTGACATGTTTATTGGTCTTAGTTGAGCCCTAGAGATTGCTAGGTCACTATGGATTGAGAGAGAGCGCTTATTATTGTTTAAACATACAAAAGCCTCTTCTTGAATATGGGAGTGCAAAATACATGTAGCCAGAATGCAGGGATTGACCATTCTATATTCTGCATGTGAAAAATGACAGTCTCTTACAGAAGAGGCACTACTTTCTCGCTTATCGAGGTTTTTGGGGATGAAAATTACAGGACATGGGGATTAGTCTCACAGAGTTTTCCAGGTCCTATTAATTCAGTTTTGAGTCCATGTTACAGGTTTTTGTGCTTACCTCTGTTCTGATTATTTCAGATGATGGAAATGTTTCTTTGGCAATGCTCTATCGTAAATCATGCCACAGTAATGATCGAGAAATGCTCCTTTCAAGTATATCACAACCAGTCAAAGATCAGCGTCAAGCTGTGGCCTGGATGTCAGCAATGCTAGAGGTAACTTATTATTTTTCGTTAGAGTTGAAACTTGGTGATATGAAACCTTCTATCATATTTATTTTATATTCTATTTATTTTTCCTTTTTGATAGGCATTCAAGATGGTTTACCAGTGCAGTTGACCAAGGCATGTCTCCGAGGGCTGGGGCTTTTTCTTTCTTATTTCATGAACAAATAAGGGGACCATTATTGAATTATTTTGCTCTCACATGTAACCAAAGCTATGTAAATTGCAAAGGTCTTTGCTACTTACATATATTTCTGTTCACAGAATTATTGATTCTCACTGCTGCATGCATGTTTGCTTAGCTCTGTAATTGATGATTGATTTCATTGTCCTGGTATCAATTTCTTCACTGTCTGGTGTTTAAATTGACTTTCTCTGATCAGTATCATCATTTTTGGTTTGTTAAGTTTTTCTTATTGCTTTGCTGATGACTTCAGCCTCTGTATGCGAGGCTAACGAAAAGTATTCCATACTACATACTCATATCCTTACTCTTCTGTGTATGTTAAGGGGGGCTTGTTTTGTACAGTGTGTTTTATTTAATTATTTTTGTTGTGATACATTTTAAAGACCTTTGATGTTGAGAAATGGTTACCTGATTAGATTCTCATAATTAGAGCCTCCAATATTCAAAGAGTTTAATAACAAATGTCTCTTTGCATATCTTTTACTATAAAAGGTGTTACTATCTCTTAAAAGAAACTAATACTATCATCTGTTAAATGTATCTTTGGCATTGACAAGGAGGAGCAGGAAAAGTGACGTCTCATGGGGCGAAGGCCAGTTAAAGATTAAAGCGAATTATGTGTAAGCTCGCTCATTCTCTCCCTCGAGTCCCACGACAATTCATTCTCTGCAAGTTAGCATCTATTCATCCTTAATTGGTCTCGTTCCCTAAGCCCTAATATATCATACTCCGCTCCATCATCTATGAAGATAAATCTGTGGAGGTATAGTGACAAACGTTACAATGTCGTAAATCAGGAGGAAAGCTGAGATAAATGAGCTCGGGTCAGTATACTCGACGCTCACTTTTTTTTGTTTTTGAAAGTGGTAATATGAAAACACGCTGTGAATAAAACTAACATAGTAATAGTGAAAAAATGAATTTTCATGTAACATGGGACTGATTGACTCAAGATCTGTTTAAGAGAGAATGAGGCAAGATGAATAAGCATGCTCTTGATAACTCTCTAATCCTAAGTTGAATTCCAATCTTACAATTGATGTATCTGCCATGAATTACGGGTCTAAAACATTGTTAAAAAGCCTGAACGTTGAATTTTCATAGTCATCATCATCTCTAGTAATTGATATTGACTGGAAACTCGTAGTATTTAAGTTGGATAATGAAGTTTAGTCGATGTTCAAATTTTTCCAAGCCTTTTTTGGTGCAATTGTATGACTGTATACTCTGGTTTATTTTACAAACAACTGTCTTCCATCTTTATAGTGCCTTAAATGCCAGTAAATATGAATCAAATGTGCATTATAGATATTGTAGTCAGCTACGTACTGATGAATTCTCGTAAATACCTGACTTATTGTGATTTAAATGTTCGAACAAGTTGTAAAAGTTAAACGATATTTATATTGCCTTTGATGGGAAGGTTTTATTTCTTTTGGTATGATATGAATTTGTTATCATGTTTATAAAGTATCTATGTGTATTTTGCAAATAAATATCTATATATTAGCATTATTGTTCTTACCTAAAGCATACTTTTATTTTTCTTGTGTGAATAATAATTTATTTATTACATGGCAGGAAAAAGGAGAAGTCTCTAATTTCGAGTGTGTTTTGCGAGTCATTTAAAAATAATATCATCATAATCTTTTATCCTTTACCAGATGTCTCCAAAATTACTATTTAATACAATCGATTCTGGCAAGACTTTGTGGTAGGAAGTCATGACTGACAAAAATCGTTTCATTTTTGTCAGTCTTTACTATTTAAACAAAATTTTTATTTGTTTGGAGTAGGATATAGAACCATGCGAGGCCTGGACTATTGTAATCAATGTTCTTTTTACTCATGCAAGTATCACATATCTTTCTAATAGATTTCTCTTATTAGATAAATAAACTGATTTGATTCATGGCAAATTCTATAATTTATAATGGAAACTCTTGTACTCTGTAGGTTCAGCTTAAATAGTTTCATTAGCAGATACTCATTTGACAATGACAGACTAATTTGGAATATTGATGAGGAGGTGAAAGAGGATTGGTTAAGTTTCAAAAATATTATTGTTTAACGTTTCTGTGAACTATGATTTATTAGTCGTAGATTCACAATGTGCAAATACCCATAGAGCCGTTTTCTAGCATGTTAGGTTCAGGTACGTATTAGTCTATTTCTCTAATAATTAGTTTAATTGAAAATCTTTTGCCAAGACGTGAATCTAACTGGCCGAGTGATTAGCATGCTCACATGTTATTGCTACAACCCCATGGTCCCGGGTTTGAATTCCAGCCAGTCGGATTTTTCCAAATAGGTAATAATCGTGTGTGATTGTTATTGTTAATTACCTTCCACTGTAAGGGTCCAGAAAATGGATGTTTGGTGAATTATGAATAAATTAGAAAAAAGAAAGTAATCATTTTTAGCACCTTATTTCCTTATTTTTCAGAGACCTTTAAAAGGAGGATGCTCCTTTTTAATTGTTTTATTTAAAAAATCCAATTTGATTAATTTCAGAACCCTTTTCTAGATATCTCCAACATTAATTGTTTGATTTGTTTTGGGATGCCTCCTCTGGGCTTTCCATACATTTGTATCACTTGAGTTTCATATCAAATTAAAAAGTATGATGATTTCTCAGAGCAATTTATTTTATCACTCTTTCTTCCGATGCTCATGGAACATTTTCTGGAGTTCTAGGAGGCTGGGACCACTCATCGATCTCATAAGTCTCTTTAAATGCAATTAATTATTCTATAGTTTTCTACTTTGTGTACTCTTAATCACATTCCTGTGAGAGGGTAGTGCCTAGTTCAAACCTTATTTGCAGTAATCATATAGTCACAGTTTGTGTAAGGTATGCTGAAGTCAAATTTTAAAAGATGTAAGAACTATGTCCAGAATATAAAAAAAATAAAGGGAGACAAAATAGTTCCTAATGTGTAATAATGGAATGCCATAAAACAAAGCCTTTCTCCATGGATTTTATTTTTAAAAATCTTTAGTTTCAGATTCAAGTATTTACCTACTAAAATAAATGAAAAAATGTAAAACTTAGATTATAATTTTCCAATGGGTAATAAACAGGGACTGTGTAGTACCGCTAACTTTAGAAGGCTTTGTGTGATCTTTCAAGGGTTAATTATTTCATGTTCTTATATTTTATCCTCTCGTTACAAAAATATAGTCTTTTCTGAATCCACAATTTTCTTTTTCATATTTTCTGATCTACTTGTTCTTGAATATCCCAAAGACATCGGCTAATGAGTGAATCTTGAAGATTAGATTACATCGCATGCATATGTTTACCCAGCGCTCAGAAACTATTTGATAATGATATATAATGTGATTTACAACTCAATTCTACATATTGAATTCTTTTAATGATATTTATATTAAAAGGACATAATTTGCTTCTTCTGATTGATAAATTAGTTTTTCTTGAGGTTGAAAGTAATACTGCTTATCTCTACATGTAATTTTTTGTTGGCGCTTATTTATAAAAAGATAATTATCATAGAGATCCATTGCTAAGGAAAGATTGCTAGATTTACATTTAAATATTTTTCACGCTTTCTGAAGGCGGAAGAAGAAGGCTACCTACTGGGGAAACTAGGAACTACGTAGTGACTTTGCATAACATTGGGTATGTGTTACTGTATTGATAATTGTGTGCCTATTATGCAAATTTCAGTGAGAAGAATCAATGTTTTGTGATATTATCAGAAAAGCTTACATAAGAAAGCATCTTATTCGGTGATGTAGTCTCACAATCAAGGTATACTTCTCCAGTCAATCGTTTCTCTCTCTTAAGACTCTTCGTTAAATAAGAATTTGTTAGTGATTGGTATCCAAGTAAATGGTGCAAGCTTTACTTTCAATGTTCAGAAGGATATTTAAGTGAAATGTGAAGTAAGTTTGGATATGAATCTGTGAGTTTTCTTCTGTATTCTCTGCCGTGGATATATTTTCAGAAAACATTTCAAGTAACCGCGTTTTTATTCATTACTTTGAGAACTCACATTTTCTTTCGATACAGGGGAAATTCAATTCGCAATTAACGATTGATGCAGATAAATTGTTCCATAATTAAACTTTTCGTTTTGATTGAGGAACGATTTTTAAAGCGCGGCAAATTCAAGTTGAGGGAGGCAAAAGCATTACATAATCTCAAATGATAATTGGATTTAAGGATTGATTTCGGGATTTCCTCCATTGTTTTTTCTCTGCCATGTAGTTCTAAATTCTGGAAGATACGTGAATAAACCACTTGCATGGGTGCTACTCTTCACATATTATGAAGTGTCGTAGGCCACGCTTCCGCACAACTGTTGACCTTAGCAATAGTATTCAAGCGGTGGCAACAATTTGTCCTTGTATACCATGTGACGGCGGTGAAGTCATGTCGGAGAGCTGCGTTTATGCTAAAAAAAGGACTGAAGGGAACAGTCATGCCGATCTGAGAAAACAGCTGTCTGAGATGATGCTGCTCAGTTAATCAGCACCTGTTTAACGAAGAGCGGCAACGAGGAGCAGTCGCAACTCACGGACTGCTCTTTTCACCTGTGATAACCACCAATCAGAGTGAGTAGAAGCACTTTTAGATTCGATTTGTAATTTTAATATTTTGGATTAAAAATAACTGTGACGATGATTTCGCGTCCCAACTTGCGAATAATAGCATATAAAATTATACGAAACAAGTGCATATTGCACAAATGTACATTCAGAAGCAGTCTTGAGGGATGCTTTTTTAGGATAAATATCGTAGATTTGGCCCGAAGAAAACTTTTGCGAACTTAAAAAGTGCTCGTTTTATATTCATTTATTTTTTATGTGAAGTTCAAGAAACTGTGTAGTATTTTTTTTGTACACAAAAAGAGTATTACTTGTAAATTAGAAGAGAACTAACATATAGCTCGCTTATCGCGTAACGGAGGAGTCGTAAAGCGGTTGACGTTTTTAATGAGTTTTCATAGACATCTCCGAATCACCCACTGCGAATGCTTGGGCTGGATTTAAAATATTTTTACTTTTGAGGATTAACAAACTCGAATGCGGTGTTAATACTCTTTGTTATTAATCCGAAACTGAGTTTCAATGCGGCTGAAGAGTCTACGCGGATTTTCTTACATTTCATATAAAGAAGTTTCCTAGCTCATGGAGCAAGAATTTCTGTTAACCAAGTCATTCGTAGCTTTTCCTTTCACAATGAAAATTATTGGGATACTTACGAAAGCCTTAAAATAAATGTAGTTATTGATACATAAGTCTTAAATGGTTCATGCCAACATTTCGTTCGTTACACGTTCGCACATTATTTTAAACTATACGCAAATGTCTATATGCCACATCAATTGAAACTATAATTACCGTGAATTATATAAGTTTTATTGATTTATATGTATAGACGCCGTATGAAGGAAATTGCGAAGTAGGAGGGAATATAAAAATGTGCGAAACGGGAGGTGATTTTTGACAATGTTCTGATCGACTCTTCCAACTATCTTTCCAATGATTCTAACAGTATAAGATTGGCCAAGTGCTTTGATTTATGGAGAATTCTATTGATGTAAATTTATCGCGCAAACACTTCGTTTGCAGTCAGATCTCGTTTTATTAGTAACTGCTTGTTTTGCATAGTCTTCAAGGGGGAGATTCCCCCCTCTGGATCCGCCAATGGGGTCTGACGCAGGTAATATCAGACCCTAATAGCTTCGTTAGTCGAGACTCTGTTTGATAATGACGAATTAAATTGGAATTTTTATGAATATGTGAAAGTGGGTTGGTAAAGTTACGAAAGTATTGTTGTCTTACGTTTTTATGGACTTTGATTAACTTATCATGTACTCACAGTCTGGGTACTTTTCGGCGTATGGCAGCTGGTGTTTGTATTATCAGTCCTATCACACTACCATTCCTCTAATCAGTTACTACCGCGTATTGCTTGCGAAAAAATGAATCCATGAAGTTAAAAATGAAAAGGTCCAACATTAATGTGCTAGGGCTATGCGAAGTGCGGTGGAAAGACGAGGGAGACTTCTGGAGTGACGATGTTACAGTCATTTTCAGTGGGGGAAATACTAGCCAGAGGGGAGTAGCTGTAGTTGTGGATAAGAAAGCGGGAGAATCCGTGATAGCCACCGAGCTAATAAGCGATTGGGTTATGTCTGTAGAAGTAAAGTCCGAACCAGTAAACACGGTTATAGTTCAGGTGTACTTGCCCACTAGTGATTATAGTGAGGATGATGTAGACATGGTTTATGGACAAATAGAGGAGGTTATGGGAAGAGTTAAGGGCAATAAGAATCTCGTTGTCATGGGAGACTGGAACAGGGTAGTTGGGCAAGGCAAAGATGGGGAAGAGGTGGGAGAATTCGGTTTTGGGAAAAGGAACGATAGAGGACAGAAACTGATAGACTTTTGCAAAAGAAATAATCTCTGCATCACAAACACACTCTTTCAGCACAACAACAGATGAAGGTACACATGGAAAAAGCCCGGGGATACAGATAGGTACCAAATTGATTATTTTTAAAACTCTTTCTTACCAAAATGTAGTTTTAAAAACTCGCGAAAATATCCTGGTGCTGATGTCGATTCGGATCATAACCTGGTCATGATGAAAACCGAGCTTAAGTTTAAAAAGATCATTCGACCAAAATGTACACCAATATGGAATTTAGAAGCTCTAAGGGGTGGGAACTGTAAAGAATTTCAAGAGTCAGTCAGCAAGGCTCCTGATAGTAAGTATATATAAGTCCTAGTTAGGGAAGGGAACTAACCACTAAAGAGGAATGGGAAAAGTTTAAAAACGGTGTCAAGGATTGTGTTCAACAAACTGTTGGGAGGGTTAAACAAACCAAAATTAGGAAACCATGGGTAACTGTAGAAATGTTAAATAAAATGGAGGAAATAAGGAAATGGAAAAGTCGACACTGACTATGGGCGCAGAATGTACAGAGCACTAAACAACGAACTCAGAAGGGAAACTAATAAAGCTATGGAACATTGGTGGAAGGGGCAGTGTAAAGAAATAGAAAAGCTGGTGGAAAGCGGGAGGGCCGACTTAATGTATAGTAAAGCAAAGCAACTGACGGGAAATAAAATAAATAATAGAATGATGACAGTTAAAGACAGCAAGGGAAATCTATTATGGGATCCAGTCACCATAAGGGGACGATGGAAGGAATACGTTGAGGAATTGTACGGGAAAAACATGAAACCCACCATCATAGAAATAGAGGAAGAAGATGACGATGTTGGACCTTGGTTACTTGATAGTGAAATAGAACGGGCATTGCGGGGTTGATGATATCCCAGTGGAGTTCCTTAAGAACCTGGGGGATACAGGTAAGAAATGTTTCTAATATTTAATTAGGGAAATTTATTTCACGAGGAAAGACGAACGGAAAAAAGTCTGACGGGGCCGGGAATCGAACCCGGGACCTTCCTCTATCCGGGAGGCTGCTTTGACCATCTAAGCCACCCTACCAGGACGTTCTGACAAGCCGTTTTGGGGACTTTGTGTGCAAGGGCAAGTGTAGTTTCGTCCGACTGAGCGGCATCGTGTACTGCCATGGCCTCATCGAGGCACCGGCAACTCAAAGAGGTGTAAGGAGAAACCCCCCTAAGGAAATACACATAAGGAAAGGGTTGATGAGACTTTGCACATAAGGGCACCCAGGAAAATTCAGACTTTTTTCAAGTCCGTTTTTCCTTGTGAATGTTGATTCCTTTTCAGAAACAGAACAAGGCTACAGAATGTCGGGAGTATCGTACAATTAGCCTAATCTCTCACGCGGCAAAAGTACTTTGGGTTCTGAATAGATGGGTCGAGGGATAAATTAAAGGGAAATTTGGAGAAGACCAGTTTGGTTTTCAGAAAGGGAAAGGAATGGGGGATGCAATTGGGGCGAAGATAATACTTGCTGAATGAAGCTTGGAATTTAGAGGGACTTAGGTATATGTTATGTAGATTTTGAAAAGGCTTTCGATAGAGTCCAGTGGCCAAAACTGATGGGGATATTGAAGAAATTTGGGTTAGACTGGAAAGATAGGCGATGGGTTCAAATTTTGTATCGGAATCAAACAGCCTGCGTAAGGATAGCTGATGGGGAATCGGATTGGGCTGAATTGGGTAGGGGGGTAAGACAAGGGTGTCCTATGTCACCAACGCTTTTTAATATATATGCAGAGGAAATGGTGCAAGAAGCCTGGGAAGAAATAGACAAGAAATGAAAAAATAGTTGAAACTAGTGGTTTTAAAAGGTCAAAATAAGCAGGAAAGCAGCAAGGGATGGGGGAAGGCACCCGGCAAAATCCGTTCAATGTGAAAGCGCTCATTTGACCGCCGTTCATTACTACCCACACCCGGTCGTTAATGGTCGTAAAGGTCCCAACCCGGTGCCGTCCTCTTCAGTCGTTGGTTGGGCTGTTACCCGGCGACCACGAGGTCTATAATCCGTTCTCGGCTAGTGTGAAAGGCTCCATTAACCTACATGGCTTATACCCTTGTGATCCAGCTTAAAAACCGGCTATGGTTTGCCGGCCGGGCGAAACCGGTGAGTGTGTAAATAGCCTGAGGGTGGATAGGGGAAAACTACAGCAGGTGGATAAATTTTCGCGCACTTCGTATTGCCGTCGCAATTCTTAAGAAAATGCTCGGATTCACGTCTAATCTTTAAATCACAAATGCAGAGCAATTCTCACTTAATGCGTCGGGTCGTGTTGAATTTTGAGATTGCTTTTCTTGACCAATGAACATGCCTGAAAGCGCAGAGCAAGTTCAAGACTTCTCGTTCTTGGGGAGCAGTAGAGCTATTTAACTCTGTGCTGAGTATTGACGACATGGTTTTGGTACGTGCCTCCAGGAGTTAATGTATAATGTTGCAAGAGAAACTAATGTCTTTCTTCCAAAATAATTATTAATAATCACAAGAACGTTACCGAACCATTTCTTAGAGATGGGGAAGATTTTGATTGACAACGCTTCAATTTAAAATTCTCATAATCTTTCTTTTTTCTTCTTTCTGTAATCTATGCTATCCTTTCTGATTGTTGTCGAAAGATCTTGGATTATGAAATCAAAGTTTAGACTGAGGAAATAAGTCAGCGAAATGGGGAAGTAATATGGCTTTAGGATCTGGATTAAAATATGTGAAAAATTTACGAAGTTTATTTCTACTGAGCCACGAAATAGCGCTTGAACCTTTCGATTCCATTTAAATTGGTATCCCTGTGGATACTTAGAATGCAATATAGTGTATTGTGTTTGTAGCAGGTATAATTTAGTAGTACAATAGCAGATATAATCAAGTTAAAAGACTTCTGTAATTTGTGTGAAGCAAAGAATTAAATCCTTTTAAATTTATTTTCTTAATTAGAACTCAATTATTACAGAGCCTATCGGGACACTTTAACGTAGAAATTATAAAAAAATCGATATTAAATTATCGAAGTATTTTCTCTCTGCAATACGTATAATGCATTATGTATTTTAGCGATTTCAGTATTTTAAAGATTAGGGTTTGCGTCAGTGGTTCCAATGGTTAAGATGGGACACATTTACATTTCCTTTGCTTTTGAGATGTAAGCAAGCCATAATTCAGAATTCAAAGGATTCAATGCATATTATGAGATTCCATTATGAAGTCGAATGAAGATTTCATGTGTAAACTTCCACGTATAATTTAATATGTTTTGAACCTCAAGTTCATCGTCAATAAACATAACTCATACTTGATTTTAAGGACACTTTGCAGTTCGAAAGTAATATTAAAGTTAGTGTGGAGTTTACCCAAAGATTGAAATGTTTTCTGTTTGGGGAAATATGGACATCGGCTTCAGCGTTCTTGAAAGAAATACTCAATGCTGTGGGAAACACTTTAAGAGAAAAATGCAGTCAAAGAAACATCTCTGAAGCGATGACGATGTGTTGAGCAAAATGGATGATCATAAATTTGAATTTAGCGTCCGTTTTGAACCTACCGCAAGATGAGGAGAGGAAGCGAAGCAATCTGTGATATTCGTGAAGGTCATTCACTTGTCTTAGAAAGTCGTGAACTTCGGAGATTTATAACTGTTTGCTGCTCTGCAATCTCTACTACCGCTCATTCTGTATCAAGTTGGGAAGCATTCTTCTCATCGAAATATTTTAGTTGAGTATGAGACATTAATTAAACGACTGTATCGCCAGGTGTTTTTCGGTTATAAAATAACACTGTGTACCAAAAGTTGACGTAATATCATTAATTAAGTCTAGTATACATTTCGTAAAACATGAGTAATTTAAATATGTGAATAAGTTAGTTCGTTGATGGTGATTGTTGTTGTTGATATGGTTGTCAAGTGCTTGTTTAGATAGCAATAATAGTGAGATTTTAGCCGTTATATCGAAAGAAAGCGGAAATAAGAGCTATGCGAGGTGATGTGAAGGTATTTAATTTAATCGCTTGGGCATCAAATTAACTTGTTTTTGAAGTTGCGGGAATCATGGAAGATTGGTTAAAATATGAAAAATAAATTTATATCCATTTATTACGAATAGTTATAACAGGGTGTCCCAAAAAGTAGTGATAATCGGAAGAACAGCGGTAGAGCTCCTTTTGGGCTACCTAAATCAAACCACTTTGGGTGTCCGCTTTTTATTCGATTTAGAGTTACGAATTTTTTTCGTATTTTTTGAAGAAACTGTGACTTTCAAGACATTTTTCAAGAGATCATGGAACTGTAAATAATGAAGATGCAGAGTTTATTTTTTCTTTAGAATAACTGAATAGTAGCCTCAACCGACGCAATAACATTTGTTGCCACAGCTGCTTCCATTCAGTCAGAATAAAACTTCGAATATCAAAAACTGTGACGTCATGATGTTGACCAATTTGTAAAAAAGTCGAATAATTTCGTTTTCAATCCTTCAAGAATGCAGTGTACTCTTAGATAAATGCCTTTACGAAGCACGTGAATGTTTTACTAACTGAATTTTTTCGCCTTGCCTTTGTTTAACTCGTATTTCGTAGCATATTTGATGTGTTTTATAAGTTACTATGCAATTTCAGCTGGGCAAATAAAGATTATTTATAAGATTACTGAGGGAGGGTTTGAAATTAACATCCAAGGAAAATATTAAGCTAAAATTAAACCCCGAAAAGTGCAGCGTAATGTCAATTACTTTAAAAAAGAAGAAAATCTGCAATGACTACCAAATCAACGACGGATCTATCCCCTGAGTCTCCATTGGCAAAGATCTTGGCGTCGTCATGGATGAAAACTTGAATTTTTCGGAACATGTGAATTTTGTTAAAGAAGAGCAATGTCTCGACAAGGGATGCTCTATAGATTCACATCAGGGATCCAGTCTCTCTTCGCACCTATTTCTCCAGCTGTGTTCTTCCTCTTCTTACTTACTGCTCTCCCATATGGACCATGCCATCCTAATCTCTCTTCTCTCAATCGTATCTTAAATTTCATTTTAGAAATAGTCTGTTTTCGAGTGCCGTCTCATAGGGATATAATCATCTTCTCAGTCTTACCCCAATCAAGGCCTCTCATACTTTCTCCGACATTTCCTTCTTTTATAACATCTTAAATAGCAAAGTTGGATTCTTACTCTCTCTTTCCGAGTTCCCTCAAGAACAACACCGATACCTTCTCCTCGATTACTCCTCGTCTGTCAACTGTAATACAATTACTGTTTTTCTCATTCCTTCAATTTTTCATTTCCCTTTCCTCCAATACTCATTTCGATTTTTTCTTCTTATATCCGAAATCCATCCAGAATATAGTTGCGAGAGTTTTACGTGCAAAAATACAATTTTCTATGATTTTTTGTTTGTTTGCTTATATTCATTTGTTATCTTATTAAATGTTTAATTTGTCGATTTTTCACAATTTTATTGACCTTTTGTTCTATATTATTATTGTTAATCGTCAGCAGTAATTGGCTTTGTGCTGTATGTTGATGTTTGTTAATAAATAAATATTCGCTCTTCCATTGTTTAAGTAATTTCCCAATGTGTCTTTAGGTATCTTAAGATAAATTTCATTAATATGATTATCATTATAACATAATAATTGTTAATTGCATTCCTTAACGAATCGATGTAAGAAAGACTTTGCTCACGTACGTTTGTCCTTAGAAGATTTCCAATCTAGGAGAAACAGTGTTGCAGCACCCTTAAAACCCTCTCCGTCTTACAAATCCATACTCTTGGAAAGGAAAACGTATTTGTCGAGGATGGCGCTGCAGTTGAGTGTGGAAACAGCAATAATGCAAGTTACCACGCGATAACGAAGTTAATCACTCATTTAGTATGAATAGGCATTGGTTTCCAGGCAACGGAGGCATCACGCGTGAGTGAGTTGTTATGCGGTTGATTACTGTGCAGTTGATGTAATCCGCATGAATGCAAATGAATAAGTTACGGGAACTTCTTCAAGTGACGAAATAGACTATTATATAGAATTGCGCAAAGTCGTGGGAGGGCTTCCAGAAACTGCTGAGGAGTCAGTTGAAAAAGTGTCATGAGGATATTACTCATGTGGATGTGGACTCACCAGCGTCTGCATAATTCCCTCTTTTGCCCGGTGCGCCATTCTTGGCTGATTGCTAAGAGATTGATTGTCGTTATTGTGACTACATTATCGCGTCGATGATGCGTCCAATCGGAAACAATCGGGAATAGATAATCTCTATAGATTAATGAGGTGTATCTTCTCTAGTTTGTAGATGTAGTAGGATTGTGAAAAACAGTATGATAGTTATCACGCATGTCTATCATCCCATTCCATGGCAACATTACGTTCATTCGAGCTTTCACCGTCAATTTCGTGCAGTATATGATCGATTAAATGCACTACCGCATTGAAACCTTATATTGATTATTGGCTTTATTGAATCTCGATAAATCTTGGCCTAAATGGAAAACGCCTAAACCGGCATTCTTTAGATTCCCATGCCTTCCGTTTCGAACAAGAGTCCTTGAGCCTTTGGCGGTATTCCTTTAGATCCAATCAACATCAAGAAAACCCGCCATCTTTCATTATTGTTCATCATTAGCTATCCTGTCGCTTGTTATTATTCTCTCCTTAGAGTTGATCCGCCCTGAAAATTAGTCCGCTACAGTTGCGGCGTTTCCGACGAAGGCTACTGCGAAGGATCCTTAATATTCTTCATCATGGTTTATTTCATAAAACTGCATTTATTCAGTTCTATTTCAGAATGCCATTCCGTCCTCTGTGCTTGTTTTATTCTGTGTTCAGGGCTTGCTCGAGCCAGTTCGGCATCTCAGATATAATGTTATGCAATACCAAGAATTTTATTACTTTCTCCATGTACGAAGTATAGAGAAAGTATTGTTTTCATGAAAAAATCGACTTCGAGATTTCAACGGAAATACATGTTTTGGGATCCATAGAACACGTTTTGACCATTTTCGGAATGATGTCTGTGTGTGTGAATGTATGTGTGTCTGTGCTTGTAGGCGCTCTAACGTAAAAACTATTGATCGTATCAATACCAAACTTAGTATATAGCACTGTGGTGTGTGCTGTCAGAGTTGATTAGTTTTTGGAGTAAATTGGTAAACCGGAAGTCGAGCTTTATTCTTCCAAGCAAATTTCCGGTTTCACAAAATATCTCCATAAATATAATATTTAGGTATATACTATTATTTATAAATGTTTTTGAAAATGTAATTTACTATAACTTTTGCATGAAATATATTTTTGTATAACTGATTGTTTAGGAGTTATTCATGAAATACTGATAAACCGGAAGTAGCTAATTATGTACTGTGGGCGTTCTCGGCGCTGTGGGCCAAAGGCCAATTTCATCGTTTTTCATCGAACATGTCCCGAAAAACATTTTTATAATGTTTTTGACGTAAAAGATAATATGATATAAATAAATCACTTATCTTCCAAGTTTAGATTAAATATAGAGTTCGAAAATACTGTCGTAGATAAATATTTACATCTCATATTTGGAGAAAGTCATGTGCTGGCCACATCATATTTTTTTTGGTGTTATTGGATTCCAAACCTTTCGATAAGCATAAAGAGTTTTCCATCCTATAATGCATAATTTTCTCCGTAATATATCGCTCTTGTAATACTAATTTAGTCAGTCATGTTGATAAGCATGTGGTTGCAGCGGTTTCATTGCCGTTGATTCCCTGTCATACTTCTAAATCTATATTCTATTAGTTGCGCCTTTTCTACGGAGCCATATAGCTCGCGTTCCAGTGGATCTCCTTTAGGCTCTGCTTCCCTCTCGTGAAGGTCGGTTAATATCCGGTTTAGAGGACATCAGAGAGCGTGCAAGGTTCCTGTTATTTTTTAAAGGTAAGGAGTGATCGAAAACGATTTTCCTTTGAAAAACGCCATCGGTATAGCTGTCGATGCACAGCGTAAATTGCGATTGAACAATCAACTCGTTAATAATCTGCGCACACTCCGCTGTAGCATTGTTGTGAATTGAGTGTTTACTTCGGCCATTCGACAACAATGTACGTGAAATTTGAAGCCCGAAAATTTTCCGATTGTTTAATTAGTTAAGGGATATCAAGGAAATGAAGCTTATAACCTAATATACAGCGCATCTAGTTTGGGTTTTTTAAAATTTTGATTAATTTAACATACGTATACTAATCGAAAGTTAGAGATTTTTGGTATTGATACTTTCGCCTCAATTATTTTAAATTATATATGTGTATTTATAAATTATTTTTCCCAATGGCTGCTTTGAACCTCTACCCCATTATCCACGAATGGCGCTGGATAATACAAGGCAATCTGAGGTGTGAGGTAGTTTGCCAAAGCATGAATATTTGGGGCTTAGAAGTGATACTTTTTTGAGATTTTCGCATCATTAAAAAAATGAATTCGTAATTTATAATGATTCGAAATTATTAATTAATATTAACGATGATGTGATAAAAAATGTGGCTACAGATATTATTTTATTAATACATTTCCTATTACTATATTCTTATGAATGGATTATTTTTAATTTGTTTTTTGTTGAAAACTGTATCTTTCACTTGTGATGAAATGAAATCTACTGAGGTATGAGTGAAGGTCCCTCCTCGTGGAATGCCGAGAAAAGTGTTACTCACTGTGATTCACTAACGTGGGTACGCGAGGAAAGCAAGGGCAAACTACCTCACTCCTCATTCTACCTAGTAAGCCTCATTCTGCCTAGTAAGCCTCATTCTACCTCTTGGTAGCTAATATTTGAGGCGAGGTACATACCGGCTGAGTGCTTTGCAGAAACATGCATCCAAACATTCTTGTGGTAGGGCTTACGTGTTATGAGCTGAACTTGCTGGAAGTGTATTCCTGTTAGGGTGCCAAAAAGGCAGACGAATGAGTCTGTTCCGCGGTGAGGCGTCAGTTATGAGAAAGGCACGTTTAAAAAGACTGCTGAGGAAGGAGGAGACTATTAATCCCTTTAATGTGCAAATACAATATCATTGGTACTTGAGTCGCGTATGGCAATGATGGGAGTGAGACCATCTCACAAAGTGAAACAAAAGAAAGAAATGACATTGAGAATAGTGATTAGAGAACACTCATTCAAATTTCTTTATAGGGCGATATTGGGACTGTCCCATCTTTCATTTAGTTCTTCTAGGCGGACGTGATGGTGTGGAAATTCGTAATTTAGAAGATGATTTATACTTTTCTGAACATCCGAAATAAATTTGTGGACAAGTATACATCATATTTATCTTTATACAATTAATACTTGACTAAAAAATTTAGTTGTAAGATAAATTTATACATATTAATACTCGAATAATGGTATTAGTTGGCAAAATATTTCTCTGAAACTTCGATGTTGAGAAGTTGAATGCCTCGGAGCAAATTTCTTTTGCAAACAACGATTTATTTATGAATTATGACTTTCCCTTTGATTGGCGCATTGTTTATTGAATGCAATACGTGATCGATTTACAGTGAGTCGGTTACTCTATTTGCTCTGCAATTTCCGTTTCAGAGATAACGGAAATTCTACTTTCACTTGCATTAAATTGCGCATTGCATTCTGGAATTGAGTGCGGTAAAATTCGTGGAATAGGCTGATTCTACCTAAGCCTAATGGAAGACGTAATTTTTATTGTTATGTAATTTACCTAAGGAATATCGTAAAATGTCTTCTTTCGTTTTCACTTTGATGAATCGAAGTCGTTTTTGAATCTCTCGTAGAGTGTCATCGCCTTGTCAGTTATACGTTTGTCAAATCTGTAAAAATCTCAGTTTTCCGTTTTTATTACCTACACATATGATATTTCGTCTTTCCTCTGAAGTGGACAACTTTTTCTTTCTTTGCCTGCCCTTAGTTTCCGCCTCTTTCAACCACTGCATGGTTGCCTTCTTCTGGAAGGGAGTTTCACACGGGTAGTCTGAAAAGTTTCGATGCGTTGTGGTTTTTGAAAGCGTTTCGCTCAACAGTTTTCTGAAAGCGATTCGCGCATCCTTACGCGCAATTGTTATTTGACAATCAAATAGAAATCTTTGTTGGGTCGGAAACTTTTCAGATTACCATGCACAAACGATACTGAGGTAATTTTTTTATCTTCTGAAAGGTAAAACAACATTTATTTTCTTTGAATCGAAGCTGAAGCAAGTCTCTGTAGAATGATAACCCAAATTCTTGAGTTGAGATCATCAACAGTCGTCGAAAGCCCAAAATTTTCGAGATGTTCCAGAATTCCATGAATATTTGTGACTTTCAGAAGTAATCCGTATTTACACAATTAAGTTGAATGTGTTTGCTCTATCGCCGTTCTTGTATTGATCGTATAGAGAGATGGGACATTGAGGAATCAGAGACGATAGTCGCATGGATTTTGGTCGTTGAATTTAGCTCGTGGAGAGTTTCGTTATAGTATTATTTTACGCCCAATGTTTAACTCATAGTTGGAAAGCGTGAATCAGTTAACCAGCGTGTTTTTCAAAGAGTGTCATCAGAGGAGACCGAATGTATAAAGATAAAGGAAGTGTGTTTTAAAATTCGAGGCCAATGATATTTCACCAACATTAAATGTAAACAAAATTCGGAGAATTGTTCCGTAATTGCTAAAAGAAGCGTTAAAACGTTTAATCATACGAACATTATTCTTTGATAATTTTCTGATGTATTACCTAAACGTAGTTTTTATGTTGCACTAGCATATAAAATGTAAAAGCTCTTAAGAGAAGATCTGTCCAAATAACATCAAATCCGCCTTATGAGAGTGGAATCCTTCATATCGAAGCACTTGTTTATTACAGAGCTCTTTTCTTCATTTTTAACCTTTTATCGATTAATATTTTTTCATCGCTCGTCAAATGATTTGTATTTTCATTTCACCTCCTCAAAATCACTATTTTTATACGGCAAGTTACATTCTTCTTCGAGTTATTATCTAATTTATGTGCTTTATGTTTGTAGGACGTGCAAATTATTTGAATTTCGCTGTTACCCAATCGCAGATGTCGCTACATAGAACGTCCTTCGGCCAAAGCATCCACAAATGAATGAGATGACGATTGAAACACAGATGTTGTTTGCTACAAAAGTTATGAAAAACACGAAGAGCAATTGTATTTCAATTAATACCTAGCTATTGTTCTGCGAAGTGCTGAATATTTCTCAATTTAATACAAATGCCGTTCGAGAGCGTGGATCAAATTCGTACAAACTCCTCTGAAACCTGCTTTTAGCAGGTGCTCATTCTTTTGATGCGTAATCATAGACTATCGGTATCTTTCAACGCTTTATTCCGTCTCCAATAGCAACGTGATTCCTAACATCAATTCTTACTTATTCCCATTTCTGTTACTACAAGTTGTTTCTCTTCGTGTCCTTCCGCTGTTTATTCTAATACTCTCTACACAATCTGTCCTCAATTGATTTTCAATTAAACTTATTAATTAATCCTCGAGCAATCTTTATATTATAATTTATCAGATTTTTTTCAGTCGATTTTATTTCTGTAATTTATACGTCTCCTCCTCCTCTCTAGAACTCGTTTCTTTAGCTGTCATGCACAGCTCAGACAGAAAGATGGAAGTTTTTTTGAATTGTTTATTCCTGTTCCCTATTGCGATTAGTGGAATATTTTCATTTGTCATTGGTAGAGATGTTTGAAATTTGTTTTATTTTTTCTGAAATTTGTTGATGTGAAAACCAAATTGTAGTGTTTTGTATTTTTATTATGTTTCCTAAATTTGGTGTTCCTAATTTTCACAGTCTCATGTAAGCAAAGGAATAATATTAGGCACACTTTAGCATACACATTAAAAGCATTGGAAATATTATTAACTGTAAATTATACAAAATATTACATTTAATTTATTTAAAACTCTGCTGTTTAAACCTAAGGAAAATGCTGTCACAGCTTCAGATCAACAAAACATGATATTTTCATGAAAAACATATTGACACGATAGATATTTAAGGAAAAACAAAACATATTTCTTTGTGGAATTATGCGAGATTTTGTGATAATCCATAATGGAAAGAAAGTTTTGTGAATTTATTGCAAAAGGTCAAAGCTGAATTCGCGTAAGCAAAGATGTCACGAGTGATCAAAAACATGACAAAAAATACGTAAATAATACAAAATTGTATGAATTGGTATGATATAAATAAATGTACAACATATAATTTTATATATTGTACATTTATTTAAATCATACTAAAATTACATTTCCCTCTCTTACAAATGATGAATGAAGCGAAAATCACCGAAATCCGTGCTACTTATTAAAACTGTCGAAATTAGCGCTATTTTGCTAAATCGGCCAAAATTCGCGTTATATTTTGGTTTTATCGCTAATTGCGAAAAACTAACACCTCTAGTCATTGGGTACTGGATAGAGAAAAAAGTACCTATCATTTACTTGTCGTTGTAGTCTTCATCATGGCTCTGTTGACATGGTAGTTACTGAGGTATGAGTGGATAATTATTCACTCATACCTCAATGGCAAAAGAATAATAAAGAATACATAAATTAAGAAGTAATTGCACTGATTAAGGTCTGTGTTAATCTTAGAGCCATTGTGCTTCACTTGCGTGAACATGTTCCGCTTGTGGTATTCTGGCTCAGTGAGGAAAGCAAGGGCAAACTACCTCACTCCTCATCCAGCTTAGTTCATTCCTCTCTACAAACTCTTAGTAGCATATATCAGAGGGGATGAGGCATCAACCGGCCTTCCGGCTAAATAATTCACAGACAACTTAAAATGGGTTGGTTTTGATTCCGAGTGCAGAAATGTTGTTATTAACATTAGCTAAAATCAGTTGATTTGCTATTTATGTTTTGCCAAACTCTGGCCATCGCGTACTGATGGAAGTATCCGAAGGGCTTATGTAGAACTTCAAATTTCTGATTTGATTGAAGTAAATAAAAGATACAAAAAAAGAATCTTTGTCCCGTGAACGTGAAAAAATCGGAGCCAGATGTTCAAGTGACTCACGAAGAATAGCACGTGCTGCTCAGATTATGCTATTTGAAAATATGTGTTTCGCTCACTTGTATAAATGTATGTTACTGTATTTATGTATTTACACCTAAAGGTATCCATGCATATTTAACCCTAATCGAATTAATTTTAATCATTATAAGATCTGCAAAATTATTTACTGTACTTAATTAGCATATAATGGCTTTATTGATATTAGTTCTATGGAATTAAGGTAATTTTGTACTTCATCTTTCGATGTTTATTTTACATGTTCATTATTTTATAATTAAATTTTCACAAGTAAATTTCCGGTGAAAGACAGAAAAGATGTACAGCCATTGTTACATGGACGACGCAATACTAAGGCAAAGGATAAAGAAAAAGAAGCCACGGCTGAAAGTAGACTGTTTAAATTGGGTTGAAAGGCACAAAGCGGTCACTGATTTTGAAGCTCTCGGTTATCTGGTGCATCTCCTCACTTCGACTGAGGCGCTGACGATCCTCACATGGAATTCGGACTTTACCCCGGTGAGAGAGATTTTCTTAATTTTTGCGGATGTATTTACGATTGTTACCGCTGCGTAATTTAGTTTCGCATTGTTGAAGCATTGTCTGAATTCTCATTTGCGATGCGGTGTTTATCGGTTGCAACGTTTGATTGTTCATGTAAAGAACTTACCGTTACAGCGGAATAATACATATTGACATTCGGAGTGGAGTATTTTTAACCATCAAGCATACACAGACCAACTATATTCAGCGAAGGAACTTTTATCTGTATAGAAATTAACGCATTATAATAAACTATAAATAATGTAGTGTCATTGGATGGTTGTACATGTTTGTAAATGTATGTAATCGGGTACCATCTTCATTAGTATGCATCATCAGATGTAATGGTTGGAAATTATAATCAATGGATGAAGCTTTGCGGAATTCCATAATGAAAACAAGTTAAACACTTTCTAAAAAATACCTCTAAATAATGTTATAGTGCCACGGCCGGTCTCAGCTAGTGATAACCATCATCAGGTTATCAGAACTATTGATGGCTATTGCTATCTGTTTTCAGTTTCGGGTTTGTAATAGCCATCGTCAGGCTATCAGAACTGTTGACGTCTATTACTAGCTGAAACCGGTAGCGGAAGAGCGGAATTATTGAATGTTTTACAGTGTTCAATTTGTTCTCAGCATGGAAATCAATTTAGAGCTACTTGGAAAATGTTACTAGTAACGAAGGCACTGTAGAATGTAAATTACAATGGATAATGAGCATAGTAGATGTAAATTTCAGATTCCCGTTTATAAACATATATTTATAAACATTCTTTTCTGAAGCGACAGAAAAATGAAATAGTAAAGTGAATAACTTGATTGAGAAATTCGATGAGCTTAAATGTTATGGCGATGGGAAAAACTACGATATCGAATCGTGAAAGATTTTGTGATCAGGAAAACGAATTTATGCAACCGATTCCGGAACTACGTCTTGGAGGTACATGTTTACCTTTTGATAGTGAAATGGAACAATTTGGACTCAAGACAGTGGCTGAAGGTGCTTACAGAAATGATAAGGAAGAGATAAAGAAATTAAGTAAATTTGATGGATGAAAAGAAGTTTCATTTTTGAGAGAACATTGTTCAATATTCCACTTGAAGGGGAACATCTCGAGCCTTTCTTACTCACTGTTGCGTCACGAATGGCACACTCCCCGCCACGCATCTCTGATTCGCACCGCAAATTGCGGTATCGTAGCTGTCACCATAATACGTCGATGGCTGAATTAGGCGTCGTGCTTTAAATTCCCAATCTGTAACTGAAACCTCAGTGGATCTCTTCTGTGCTGCCAATGAATTTCTTTATTAACTCCTATAATCACGACGTAAACAATTACTACCGCACTGTCATGAATTACGCATTATAGAGCCATCAAAGAAAGTCTGCCGCTCGGATAAGTAGAGCTTATTATTCCAGCAACAATGGTTGTTTACTCGTTGCTATAACACTCCGTTCGTTCTCTTCGTTTACCTGTTGTTATCGAAAAATTCAAATCGACCTTCATTTTATGAAAGGGCTTCAACAACTTCTATACCAAAGAGTTCCTCACAGGAGTGCCTACGTCACTTATTGCAGAGGTACGAAACAATGCTCACTTTGGTGTAATCAACCTCATTGTTGACCTCCAAAACATGTAACAAGATTTTTCTGCCTAAATAGAAAAGCAATGTAATTCATACCGATTGTACATCGATTAATCAGAGTTTATAACTCGGAAAAACCTTCGGTGGTGCTTAATAAATCTCTTAATTGTGCATTCAGAAGAAGTGCTCATATTACGTAGTCGCACACAAATCCTCGATTTGATTATCTTTCCTAATTTTTCGGATTAATTGCAAGAACTATTGTTAAATTATTCCCAGGTCCTAAAGTTACTTTGAGCTAACAATGACTAAACTAGTCCATATTTAAGTCAATGTTAAGAACAGCGAGGTTGATGTTTAATGCATCCATCAACTTTTATTTCGTTCTCAATTATGAAGATATTTTAGTGAAAATTATTTCTATTTGTTCAATCAGTAAACAGATTGATGAAAAACAGAGGAAACGACGAACGTGAGGCTGTTATTTAATTTGAACCGTCCGTATTTAAGTTTGACAGCTTTATCATGTTTATCTCATTGTTTTATCCGTAGTTTCAATTAAAAAATCAAGCCGTGATCCTCGTACATCATTTGCGGAGTGTGCGTCTGTCGGAGGGGACAGGGGTTATTTCAGGAACAGTTTGATTTAGAGATTCGAAACAAACTGCATTGTGTCCCTGCGAGTTAGAAACCCTTAGAGAAAGTATTCCCATTACTGAGAGGGCATGTGTTCGTACCCAGAAGCCTATAATACGTTTCTATAAGAAATACACGTAAACTTCACTTTCATCGGTTGCAGGATTTTTTTTATTATGCAGAATTAAATTAGATGGAATCGTCGTAAAAAGTCGAGAATAGCACCAAAAGAAGGGAATTTAAATGAAATTTCTTATTTTGTTAATGGAACATCTTTTACGATTATAATTGGCGAATATTTCGAAGAAATAGAGGACAATTTTGAGCCTATAAATAAGCCAGTTCCAAATAACGACTTATGCGATTCTTGAATTAGAACATATGGAATATTTAGGCCCGTGTTCATATTTGTTTATAGCAACGTAACTATTTACATATTGTGACGCGGTTTTGCCGTTAGCGTATTACTTGAAAGAGAGATTTTTTATACACACCCTGGTAAGTGTGAAGAAAGGAAAATTGGAACACAATTAGAGTTAGGAATTAGAAGTTTTAAAAATCTTTGAATCTTGGTAAGTTGAGGAGGTTTTTTATGTTATATTCTGACTTGAAAGTATAAAGCATATCTATTTACAACATGTTATATTCCTTGTTAAAGAAAACCATAACAGCTAAACATTTACTAGACCACTTTATTGTATATTATATACCACAGTCGAAGAAAATGAGTGGCCTAATTAAGTCAGCGAACGTCTTTCTTATCAGGGCATTCGTTTACTTATGATCCCCGTTGAATTTTAACGGAGCATTATGCCAGTTGATATGATTCAGGAGAATAATAATACGTTTTGTGGACGTCCATCAAAAATCACCGGATTTATTGCTCAACAATAAGCGTCGCAGCATCTGAGGCTGCATCACCAAAATGTGGTGAAGTTGGCGGAAAGAAGTTCGTTTCATAAATCAAGATGGCATGGCAAAGGCCTCTTCTAATGTAACATTTACTCATCCGATCAAAACTCGAAGAACGGATGATGGAAACAGTTGGGTGGAAAGATATGTGCTGTCCAATTACGGAAAGAAAGTAGACTTTTTGGAATTGCAACCAAACTGTTTCATGAAATCTCTTGTGGTCGAAAAAATCTCGATGATCTTCGTTATCTGTCGCTGATGTGCTGGAATCTGATTTGGGTCGACGGATTTACGTATTTTCTCACCGCTTCAGTACTACTATATATAAATACTGTTCAGAAATCTCTGAATTGAAAATATTTCAACATAATTTGACGATGAAATTCGATTAAATTTGATATCATGGATGAAATCCATTCTTTACTGTAGTGTTTGTGAAATTTTTGCTGTACTTTTTAATGTTATTTTTAAGCTAGAACGGCTATTCAAGCTAAATTATGCAAGAAGTACTTAACACCTATTCCCAGAGGATCGGTTGACGATACCGGTAAATTAATTGCAGAAGAGCCTTCTTCTCCAAGATGAACTCCTCGCAGTCAAGCATAAACATATTAATTTTATAATCCTTGTTTTACTTGAAGTTTTAAGAAATATTTTCATTTTTTTCGGTAGAGGAAGGAATAGTGAATCCGAAATCAAAATCATAATTCGATTTTTCGATTAAGGGGACTCCATTTTCGTAAAAATGGCAGCGAAGAGATTGTGAAAGTGCTTTGCGGCTCCACAGTGCAGGATGAACTGTCCTTGTTAACTAAAAATCGTACATATTTATTTAGAGTAAAAAAAGAAATTTTCATTTTTTGCAATTGATTACAGGAGCATCAAATTTGCGTTGCAATCTGCATCAAGCAAGCCGTCTTTCGTGGCATGAGGTGTAAGCACACATTAGGATAATAGAAGAAGAGCAGTTTATCTCGTATGCTGCATTGCACACATTTGACGATTAAAGCAAAAACTTAGAGGAAAGTCATTCTTCGGAAGCTCAACCAGAGAACAGATGAAACTAAGTGATGTTTCGCCCAGTCAATGCATTTCAAATGGTATTTCGTTTGGGCAGTCGTTCATTCAAAGAACTTCCGCCAAAATTGGAATCTTCCTTGCATTTCCCACTTGGGGCTCCATCACCTAGAACCTGAAACAGTTTGGGGGTAAGAAAAGTTCACTATCCGAAGAGTTTTAAGGTATAAACTCTCGAGGATTATCAAATTATAGGTCGAAAAAGCTAATCCAATACACGAAGAGCCGCTTAAGAAAACCTTCAGGTGAATGTGCCCAGAGCAACAGGACTCCAATCATGATTAGATAATATAGCCAATGATGTAATAGTCTGATTATATATTTTGAACATTCGATGTTAAAAAACTCATACTCTCGCACTTTCACTGTCATCATACCTGTTTTCCATGGTCGATTTTCCATGGCAACGTTACGGTTGTATTGTTTTCACATAAAATGAGGAGAAAAGTAAAAGTAGAGAAATAAAGCTCCTTGGAAAACCGCAACTTTTTATGATAGTACTACATTGAAATTTATATTGTAGGTAACTTAAAAGAAGATCATAATAGCATTTCATACTTGTCGTTTTTCCTCTCTCGAATGAGGGCTTCTTAGTAACTGTTGCACCTGGTCGCTCGATTCGCGTCCTTGATAAATTCCAAGGTTGGAACGATTGCCTCGCAATTTAAAAAAGCAATCGGTCACGCTAACACTGAGCCATCAGTATTGCCGTTGGAGTGCCAAAAGTTTGGGATGTGTCCCTTACAAGTCGGTGGACATTTCAGGTATCGCTTTTCCCTTGTTGTCTAAAACGTTGTGGATATCTCGAGGAGAATGCGAAGTCTGTTGAAAAAGGAAATACCTCGATAGAAATTCTTTAATTGTTCACTGGCAGCCTAATGAATTAATGCGAGAATTTCACGCAATTACTTTAGTGGCTATTCAATCTGTCAGTCATGAAATATCCGTAAATGTTAAATCTGCATAGACGAGGAATGTATTCTACCGCAACTCATTGCGTGCAATACGTTTCCCACTCCCGAATAGCCGCTTTCAGCTTTGGGTAAAGCGGGTTCGATTCCCGGTGGGAATCCATATGCGAATCCATGTAAGATGTCGAAGAACTTTTATAAAACAACGAAATATGCTTCATTTATATTTTGGAGCAGAATACTCGAAAATGTACATTTAAGTGTGTTTGACTTATTCATGGCTGCGATGATATGCAAGTTAGATACATATGAGTGATTCTTGATTTGTATTTATGATGGTGTTTATTATGATGGATGTTGTGCTATCGAAAATTATTTTAAGGTCATTGTGGAGCTCTTTCGAAGTTTATTTCCGCAGTATTCTGGTTCAGTGATTAAAGCAAACTACCCACATAAAATTATATAGGAAAATGTGAACCCCAAATGAATTCATATTGGAATATGAGGAGGAATATCGGCTCGTTTCCTCTCTAGGGCTTGCTTTAGCGAAATATTGGGGCAATTGAAGTTCTCGACTTCGACCTCCGAGTGCTTCACTATAGTAAATGAGTGAGTTTTGGTTATTTATTTAACCATTGAAATTAAGTTCAATGTTTTTATGTGGGATGATCTGTAGAACGGTCATGGGTTTACATTGGAAGGTTGAGGCCCTGTTGATAATCTTTAAATGAAAAGTCTTCAAGATGTAAGCCAAATAGTCGCGGAATGAATGCTATGATACAATACTTAATAAATCTTGTAATATTATGATTAATTATTTGCCTGGAAAATAATACGAAAAAGCGAAACCAATTGAAAAATGAGTAGAGAACTGATTCATGTATAATAACGGTAATGTTTTGATAAATGTAAAATCGGCAGAAAAATAGTCTAAATATAATTTAATTGTTTTTATGGGTGCCATGCAGAGAGGTTACTTGGTAACTTGAAAGATTTTACGGAGATAATTGAATTTTCAGGAATTATTAAATCAAATCCAATAGATTTACTTATTTTCCTTTTCTATGACGATAGTTCTTATTTTGATAGCGCCAAAAACGTCCTTTTTTGTGTTTAAATCGGTTTTCATATCAACGGGTTCTTCAAAGAAGTTATCTTGTGGCATTGTGCTGCGTAAACACTGTTCGAATATAACAGGCAACAAAATAAAATTTAAACACAAATAAGCAAAACAGGTGTCAACCAGTTAGGCGATGTGCTTACTGACGCCAGCTGATCCGTACCACGTGCAGACGATGGATTGGTGACCATTGAAGAGTTATATGATCGGATGATTTTCGGTAACTGCATTTGTCAAAATTAAGGGAGAAGTCATAATAATTCTTGAAAATGCAGTCGTTATCTTATTTTCCGATCTCCTTTCAGTCGCGGTTTAGCATTAAACATAAATCCTAGCTAAGACGGCGAGAAACTTCAACGCCTGCTGTTTACCAATGCTGTCTTCGACCGTTAATTAGTATTCCTTCCGGAGTAGAGTAGCTCTCGCCGATGGAAATACCTCTTTGATGTTGCGAAATTGGTGTATTAGATAATTTATTCCTCACTTTTTCCAAGGCTTTTTGCGTCGATACCGTTGCCTTTACCACGAGATCTCTCGAGAGGCAATTTAAAATTTGAGATTCTCTCGAGATATCTGTCATTCATTGAGCCGCAATGTTCATGTGAACATCGCCTTCATGCGGATGCCTCTGGATTTGTCGAGCCACTCTCCTCAGATGGGCGATTGGCCTCGGTTCAGCTGAACCGTTTATCCTTTCTCTTGCTTCGCTACACATATACACAGATGTGGAAACGGTGGTACTAGAGTACCACGTACCTGCTTACCGGAGAAACGGTAGGATAACGTTGGTTTCTAAGATGGGGAAGTTTTACGAAGTGGATTCCTTCGGTAAGTTTTGTTTTATCATAATTAGAAAATCTCGGTCTTCATGGTGGTCATTAGACATTCCTTTATTTATTTGTATTGAATATTGGTTGGAATAGATTCTGAATAAGACGAACTTCACGAAGCAAGCCAGATAGTTTGGTGGTCCAAAGATAATGTGGTTCCGACATATTTATGTTATCTTCAGAAAAAATAAAATACGTCAACAGAGATTTCATCAATCGACTTCTTTGCGGCTTAGTTTCTTGATTAAGTGCCTCCAAATATTGCTCGATACGGTGAAGTGTCAACGTTATTTCAAAATCATTGCTTCATATCAGAGCGTAAACAATTAATGTAAGTCTCCTCTTTTTGGAAAATAGAGAACATAACTTGTACGTTTTACCACTAAAACCCTCGAGTAATAACGATTAACATTAACATTTCTTCTAATGATAAAACCGAATTTTAGGGGAATAAATTCCTTATGCATTGTTTTAAATGATCTCGATTATTAACAGTATCAAGAGGATTCAACTTCAAGAAAAATTAGTTCGTTAAACCTTTTTTCGTCATTTTACTATTTGGATTAGCTAGGCCGGTTGTACAGTACGCGGTTTCGGCAAACACTTTGACTGTTTTCCCATTGTTTTTCACCGTTCGAAGGGTGCATTCATCTCGCCAGAGCCAATCGTACACTGCTACAGAATGAATCGTGAACAAATCATCACGTTATAGTTACGAAACCAAATTTTTCAATCATTTTCAAGAAGTCAACATTTCCGTAAATCGAAACCATCGTCAATGAAACACAATGCTCGAGTCCAACCTCTCGGACAGCTACCGTACCACTGAAATCCGTCTAATGCGAAAGCATTCATTTGTTGAGTCGGCAGCCGTAGACAAGGGGACGGTCGCCTAGTGATTTGTAAGCTTTTCTTCACACATACTAAAGTGAAATGACCGCCAGGTATGGCCAAAACCGAGTTGTGTGCAACCGTACTTTCGATTTCGCCGATTAGTTTGCGTTCCGTCTGCACCCTCGTCTTAATCAATGAATAGCGAGTAGCCGATCGCTTTCTTTTAACAATTAATCGGCAGCCATTGTTGAGATGACGGATAAAAATTACAATTGCTGTGACTAATCTAAAGTGACTTTTAATCTCATAACTGTTAATTTTGATCAAAATGAGAAAACGCGAATTTAATGCAAAAATAATACTTATTGTGACACAAACTATGGAAATTGATTTTAATTGTAACCATGGTAATCCTACTCTTCAGTGAATTTATATTTCCATTCAGCATTCCAGATAATCACGAAGAATCATTGTTGCTCATGTGGCGATTCTTGTTGTAAACACTATTTTCAATTGATAAATATTTTCCAGATATTATTCAACATTCTCTTCGCTTGTATTGATACGACCGCTTTGATTTAACTTTTACAGGAAAAAGAAAAACACGCTACGCAACAATGCCTCTGCCAAGAATCAGGAACATACGCGCTTATTCGGTGGAGCCCATCCTGTTCCTCGTGTCTTTCGCCCTCATATTGTCCGATGCCCCTCTGCAAGACCTCTTCCTGAGGAAGGTATGCGAGGGCATGCCGGAGATCTCGGATGATGTCTGCGCCGCTCTTCCTCAACACCCGGATGCCGAGAAAAAGGTGCAGCCCAAAGCCACCATCTTGCTCATGGGCAAGAGCCTCATCGAGACCTTGATACCGGCGTTTGCCGCCTTCTGGGTCGGTCCGTGGAGCGACCGCACGAGAAAACGGAAGCCCTTGCTCATCGCACCTCTCACGGGGTGAGCCGTTGTTATTTTAGGCTTTGTTGCTCACATACACAGAGACGTGTCTCATTAAATAATAGCATCTATTGTTTGTTAATGTTTCTTCTAGAAATTAATTTCATTTTCATTTCTAGTCGCTGAATTGTTGTGATGATCATGAATTTCGTACCCCCTATTCGTTGTTGGCGTCGGTCTTCTTGAGGCGATGTTTAGTTGCCCGCGATGAATGTTTTGGGAAAATATTATGCCACGACGAAATATATGTATATCTTGAGGACGATGTTCAGCAAAATTGATATCTGATTTGGTATCAGCAAAATTGCTATGCCTACAAAATTCCGTCTCCATAAAATATCGCGAATAATAACTGCATTTCGAAATTGCGATGATTTTCAAAAACTATGCATTCTTGTGGAATTGCGAATATTTACAATTTTCACGGAATTGCAAGTTGTTAAGAAAACTACGTTCAATACGAAATCACTTTTTATTTTGTGCTTATTTCGCAGAAATTGCTTTGAGATATTCAGTTAAATCGGCGAGGAAATGAAAGTAATATTCGATTTGACCGTTAATTGTTGACTTGTTGACCCGTTACCAATTCTACTACATTGGCGTAGATTGTTCTCTGCTTTATTGTTGATTTATGTCTTTTTAAACACCGACATTACTTTGACTGTTCTAAGACTTCACTTGTCTTTAGGCGGTCCTGCACTTCATGTGTCCTGAAGCTGTTATTTCGAGTACTCCTTGATAAACCCCTTTTGTCATATCTCCTCCCTCCCATCAACTTCTTTCTTTAGATACGGAGGAGGTCGTGGAATTGCGACAAGACGATGAAGATGTTGAATTAAAAAGTTTCCACACAACAAATTTCAATAACTTCTACTGGGTAAGGTTTCGTCGGCGACTAGTTTAGTTTTATTAATTATTTTTCTATGGGAGATTTTTTCTTTCTCAATTCGCGATATTTTCTTTCTCTTGTTTATCCATCCTGTTGTACTGCCAATCCCCGGTGTCTTTAAATGTGCTCCTCTGTGAAGATTCTCTCTTCCATGTATTTAATACCTTACATCCATTACTGTTTTCAGTTAGAGTTACTTCGCTTTTAAAGGTAGATCCAGATTCGTCCTAGATTGTTTGAAGATGATTACACAGGCACACAAAAAAAAAGTTCTGAGCCCGAGTTTCGACCCTTGGTTCCCCATGTATTTTTGGCTCCCGAAACCGAAACGTTCCGTATTTGCATATATACATTTTCAATGGCACGGAGATAAACCTTTGCGCTTATTCCCAGGGAATGGCCAAATTTTGGTCAGAACTTTTTTCTGTGTGCCTGTGTTATTAATGAAATGTTATTCAATTTTTCCTTATCGTATTCCTCGATTCGATCTGTGCATCGAATTTTACCGAAATATTCGTGAAATTCCCTATCATGGATAGCGGTATCCAAATCGCTCAAACGTCTGCTAATAATTTAAATACTTATTCGTAATAAAAATTCCATAAATTCAATTCGTGTTAGAATTTAAGGGTACAAAGGAAATCGAAATGCCTAAAAGATAGTATAATCAATTTTGTGGTGTATAATGAATCACGTGAGACTCGAATTGAAATAACTTTAATCTTTTCGTCTTCGCAAAATCTCTCTTTTCCAGTACTTATGAACATGTTAATGGCTTATCACTTCTTTGATCTACATCTCCATTCATACATTAAAAGTTGCATTCCGGCGTGTGGCAGCGGGTGTAAACACCAGGACCTACTTCTTTAATTTGTTAGTTTTATAGTTAAGAATCGTGACAAGGTGACATAAAACCATCCGTTGGCGAAATGATAGGATTAAGAAACACTTTGATCCTTTGTCTTTGAGATGATCGTAATAGCAAATGCTTTAATCAAAAAAATTCTTCGAAGTCAGTTTTTCGAACGCTTGCACTCTATTTTTACTTTCTCCACATACTGGTATAGAGAAAGTATTACTTTCATGAAAAAAATCGACTTCGAGGTTTCAACGGAAATACATGTTTTGGGGTCCCTAGAACACGTTTTGACCATTTTCGGAATGATGTCTGTGTGTGTGTGATTGTGGGCGCTCTAACGTAAAAACTATTAATCGTATCAATACCAAACTTAATATATAGCACTGTGGTGTGTGCTGTCAGAGTTGATTAGTTTTTGGAGTAAATCGGTTAACCGGAAGTTGAGCTTTATTCTTCGAAGCAAATTTACGTTTTTGCAAAATATCTCCATAAATATGATATTTAGGTATATTCTATTACTTATAAAAGTTTTAGAAAATTTAATTTACTATAAATTTTGTATTAAACATATTTTTGTATAACTGATAGTTTAGGAGTTATTCGTGAAATACTGATAAACCAGAAGTAGCTGATTATGTACTTTGTGGGCGCTCTAGCATGAAAAATATTTGTTGTATCAAAACCAAATTTCATGTATAGTATTTTGGTTGATGTCGTTAGAGTTGAATAGTTTTTTGAGTAAATCGGTTTACCGAAAGTCGAGCTTTGCTTTTCGAAGTTCGTTTCCGTTTTTGCAAAATATCTCAATTAATCTGATATTTAGGTATATACTATAATTTATATAAGTTTTAGAAATTGTATTTTACTATTACTTTTGTATGAAAAATTATTTTGTATAACTGATTGTTTAGGAGTTATTCATGAAATACTGATAAACCGGAAGTTGCTGATTATGTACTTTGTGGGCGCTCTAGGCGCTGCAGCGCCTAGAGCGCGCTGGGGCGAAAGGCCTTTTTTAAATTTTTCATCGAACATGTCCCGAATAACATTGTTTATAATGTTTGTGACGTAAAAGATAATTTGATATAAATTAATCACTTACCTTCAAAGTTTAGATAGAATTTAGAGTTTGATTATACTGTCGTAGATAAATATTTTCATCTTATATATGGAGAGAGTCATGTGCTGGCCACATCAGATTTTTACTTTCTCCCTATACGTAGTATAGAGAAAGTATTGTATTCGCAAAAAAATTCGACCTCCAGAATTCGACGGAAATATATGTTTTGGGGCCCATAGAGCTCATTTTTGCTATTTTCCCGAACATGTCTGTCTGTCTGTGGTGAAAACGTTTGTGTGCTCTCTATCTTAAAAAGTAATTATCCGATCATTTCCAAACTTCATATTTAGTATTTTCCTAGCAATACCAAAAGTTGATTAGTTTTTGGCGAATATCGCTAAACCGGAAGTTCCGGTTAGACCGGAACAACAGTTTGTTTCTTTAATATCTCCGTCAAAATGCAATGCAGGTATATACAATTACAAACAAAAGTCATAGATAATGTTCTTTACTACAACTTTTGTACAAAACATTTCTTCGTAACACTGTTTGTTTAGGAGTTATTCTTGAATAATGGTTAACCGGAAGTTGTTGTTTATCCAGAAATGGAAGTTTTTCATATATATCTCTGTCGAAATGCATTGCAGGTATATACAATTACATACAAAATTAATTGATAATGTACTTTACTACAACTTTTTTATGAAAAATTTCTTCGTAACACTGTTTGTTTAGGAGTTATTCTTGAATAATCGTTAACCGGTAGTTGTTGTGTATCCAGAAATGGATGCTTTTCATACATATCTCTGTCTATACAATTATGTAGCAAAGTTATAGATAATGTATTTTACTACAACTTTTGTATGAAACATTGTCCTGTAACACTCATTGTTTTGGAATTATTTATATATTTCCGGCAAAGGCTTCTGTTTTCAATAATTATGGAGAAAGTCATGTGTTGGCCACCTCAGATTTTTTCTATTTGGCCTTATTAACTCACCTAATAAATATTATTGCTATTTGTTTATGGTAACCCGTACCGACTCGATGCCAAAATAATTCGAGAAATGAAAATTTTTACCGACAAGGGGAACACCGGGTTATTTTCTTCCATTTCTTTCTCTGATAACTTATATTTTTGCGATTACTTATCATCTTGTAATCTTCCAAGCTTTCTTTAATTTTAGTCAGCATTTATTCTAATATGCATAACACCGTACAGTGGGCTGGAATCGAAAAAAGCCGGCCAAAGGTATAAAAGTGGATTTTGTTTGTGCGAACTTTGACACTTCGCATAGTTGCTGCAGAATAAATTCCGTACACAGCCATTAATATAATTATAAAATAAATTACTTTGAGTGAGGGACTCGAACCCAGGCCACCTAGCAACCCTTGACTTTCCCGTTGACAAAGCGGTATTGGTTAGAATACCCGTTATACCAGATGTATTTTTCTGAGAAAATATCAAATATCAGAGATTTTAACACTTTAAATGTATAATCGGATAAGAAGCGTATGTTCGAAACATTGATGTGATGATTTAACTTGAGTTCGTTTAATTAATGATGAGATCGTTAGTAATATCGTTGAGCTATTAAAATTTATTTTCTTTGGAATTAAGAAATTTTAAATGCCATCAAATTTAACATCCGCATTAACGCTCAATCACGCTTTTTATTCTCATCAAGATATCAGCTTCCTTTGGTCTCGTGTCTTCCTATTATTCGAAGTGAGTGGGACACCACTTCCCTTTCTCTTTTGATCTGACATTAAACTCTGTAAATACCGATTGCGACCACTTCCTTCCTCATTCTCCGCAAATATGTTTACCTCATGCGTTTTTCCTTTCATATAACTATGATATAATTCCACGTGATAATAGAATTCACCATTCCATCAGGAAAGTTCACTTTTTCTTAGACAAGATATATATTATTTCTTTATTAATAATGATTAATAATGGTGGAGTCATTAGTTATGCTACTTTCTTATTTGTTTTTAATTAATTGTATTTTATTTATAGTTTTAAATTGATTTGAAAAAATAAATACAATTATATTTACCAAAAATAAAAACGTTATGATTGGATACCGAATCGTAAATACTCGCTAATAACAGCATATAGGATAATTTACGAGCGATAAATTAAATCATTGCTAATTAATTTGAAACATCCAACGAGTGGGAAGCGTATGGTTTGTCAGGATTCTTACCTAAATACCGTGGAATTGAATTCTGGATTTACGTTTCATTAACAACCTGCTTCGAAAAGATAGGTGTGGCCATATAAGGTAATTCCGGGAGAGATGTCCCACCTAAGGAAATGACTTCGTAACAATGACTTAAGTGATAACAAGGATGTGAAACTGCGTGATATAATATAAAGTTATTGATTATTAGCAGTTATAATCTTATAACAGGGCGGAAAAACACAGTAACTACTTGAATGATGCTATAAAATTGCGTAAAAAGAATTAATCGCCGTGAAACTCCTGCAGATAGACGGGTGCATTCCAACTAACAGACGAACACCGTCCGTAGAGTAATATTTTGGTTTTCCTTAAAAATACTACGACTGGGGCATCTCTCCCGATGGGGCATCTCACCCGGAATTAAATTATACAGCACATTTCTCTACTATATTTATTACTATTATGCAACGTAATGGTATGAGTTCCAAAATATTAGGTTTAATTTTAGCATTTAGTCCTGTAAAAATGTGTATCAATTCACTGTCTGGAGTGATTGAAATATTCCTCAGTATCCTGGTATATTTTCTGTTTTTTTTTTCATTAGATATACTAAGATATTCGTTTTATTGTTAATTAAAGTATTTTACAATTTTATAAAATTAATTATTATTATAGCATAAATTTATATTACATAATAATATTATTCATATTTAATCAAATTTTACGCTGACATCGCACGATGTGAACAGTTAAAATTCCATTAAATTTTGAAATTGGTGAATGCTTTCGGAATGAAATGGCGGCGGTGGTATAATAATTTCATTATATCAGAATCTGTTTGATGATTAATATAGGAAATGTAACATCGTAAATAGAGCTAAAGTGTAAAGTTCCTGACGTCCTCCTCATAGGATTGATGCAACTGTTGAAGCACAAAAGTGAGGGAGACTTGTGTTTTCTATGCAAAATATGTGTAAATTCTACCGATGAGTAATGAATTTCACATTAATTTGTGTATCTGATTGACATTTGAATATCGCTTCCTTCGAGTTACTCATAGTGAGTTGCTCAAGCTATATCTCATAATTGATTAGGCGATTTTGAGTCATCTCATTACAAGATTCTCGTCGATTAAAATTGCCTTATCATCGTCTTCCTCAAGCAATTTAATTCGCTAAGTAGCTTTCCACTATTCTCAGGATGCGAACGAAAGTAGTGTCCTCATGGAAATTGTGTTCTTTTGGAGTAAAGGTTGATTGTCGGGACTGTGCTATTAATTTTATGTCGATTTTATTTATGTAATGCGCGAAAAGAAGCCTCTAAAATAATTTATTACATTTAAGTGCCTTTTTCTGCGTTCACATTTTGAACGCTTGCATATATAATAATAATAATAATAATAATAATAATAATAAATGGCCTTTATTCGAGCGAGATTTAGACTTGGAAGTCTCTTCTTACACCTAACCCATTGTCATATGCGAAACAGAAAGAAAGAGATAGTTAGCAAAAGTACATGAAGAAAACTAGTATGTGGATTTTAAAAAACCTAAGCTGAGGGCTCAGGAAAAACATTCCACTGCAGGAAAATACTCACAAGAAGGGGAGTGTGAAAAACCGGCGAAATCTACAGATAGAAAACTATATTTTTGATGAAGGAGAAAGAAAAGAGTTATAGACCTAGACGGGTAATGAAAATACAAAAAATGTACAGTAAGAAAGGGGGAAAAACACACATAACTGCACTACAAACAATCAGATAAAATAAATCAACTTCACTAAACTGACATTAATGATGGATGAATTGAAATAAACGTTGAACAATGGGAGATAAATCTCAAGGAAATGAAGGAAAGGAAATTACATTCAGAAATACATACAAATGAAAGATTAAAAGATCTAGTACACTGAAAATAATCAAAAACATAGTTCATAGGAAATTGTTAAAAGACAACAAGAGAAAATAAACAAACAATATAATAAATTAAATAAAAAAATAAAAAGATGTGCGAAAATCAAAAAGATTAAAACATCTGCGGCTTGCAATTTAAAAAATACCATCGACTTGCATATTAATTTATTCCGTACGTACGTATTTATAACTTCGTAAAACGATTTGATTGTATACTAGACTAAGAAAGAGGCGGAAAGCCGTCCTTCTGTGTACAAAATATTGCACATACTGTCATTCGGTGCAATGTGAACCATGGAATATTACGGAATTAAATGTGCCATCTTTACCTGTTCCCTTTCTCGGAGATCATATTCATCTACTGCTTCAATTATACTGATTATTCATCAGCAATTCTGAAAAATACAACCGTGCATTCTTGAGCTGGCTGATTAAAAACTGACCGAATTTTTGTTTTTACTGAATTCATTTCTTCATTCTTTCCCCTTGTTAATTTATGATACTATCGACAGAAATTAGATAAATAATTACCTTAATTTCAGCAATTAGTTATAAATCGAATTATTATAAACCATCCAATATTTAATTCCTTTCTGTTTGGAGTGCATTCTCCAATCGATTTGTGTTTACAATTTTGCCATTCTCAATTCGAAGTTGCTCTCTCTTCAACCGAAGCAGAACGTGCTTTTTATGAGCAGGGCAAAGCGCTGTTTTGGGCCGTTTGATACCAAATCACGTGGAGAGCACTAAAATTGACGTGACGTTACCAACTCTGCTTCTCAACTGTATTATTTTCGTAAATATTCTGTCAAAGTTATATCGAATTCGTAGAAAAGTTTAAAAATGAAATTTTGTTTCACTGTCGAAAAAATACAACTGAGATGAGGAAAAGTGTATGTATGTTCTTCTTATGATTATTCATATAAGTTGATAATTCTTTGACAATATACTTTTGAGTTTATAATTTCTACAACAAAAGTTTAAATATTATTTATATTTATATTTGTTTATACTTTCTCTAAAACATGCCATCATTTCGCTTCTTAATTGTTGATGATGGTAATTGTGAATTGTGGTAGAAAGATTTGCGATTCTTGACTGTCCGCTCTTTCGTTAATTCTAAGCACAAATATTATCATTTCCTTAAGTACGTATTTCCGAAGATACGGGGAAATCGTGCCGGGAACTATTTCATTTCGGGATATTTCTTTTCGAGTGAATATAAATGAATTTAGTTTCATGCTGCGGAGGCTCATTTGTTATATTATGAAAACGACGCTCAAAAAATAAACTATAACGAATTAAATAAATTATGTTAATTATGTGTGCGCCTCTTAAAGAGAATATGTATTGTAAATGTAAAAAATAATAATTTAATTTTTTCTCTTGATTACAATCATATATATTGAGGAGCTTATTAAGAATTGTAGTTGAAATTGTAAGCCAATCACAGGCTGGGTGTACAGCTATTGTAGTACAGTATATGCAATGAATTATATTGTTGACTTTGTGGGCCGCAATGGAGAAGTTGGATGACCGCGGGCCGCCAGTTTGAAACCCTTTCTTTTGTGCTCTGTTTCGTCGATCTAATAGTGTTCGTTTGTGGATTCCTGTATTAGTTCGCTGTAGACTCTCTCATCTTTTTGAATCTTGTGTCCCCGATCCTTCTTCAAATCCTTTCGCTCACTTCCTCTTCTTTGTCGGACGTTACCCAATCGACTTATACAAGAATCGTTTCCTTTAGAACAACTCTAACTCCCATTATTTTCTCACCTACGTCATAATCTTAACAGGTTTACTATGCTTCATCAGCACTTAATCTTATCTTTATGCTCACTTAAAGTACACTTAATGCATCTGATATTTCTTGTTCCATTTCCTTCGTTTATCGTGTCTCCTCATGTTTTTAAAAACGTTTTCATTTTTAGGTTCTCCTCGTCTTTGTTTTATTATTATTATTTATTTCTTTTAATATTATTTTATTCCTTGTAATTTAATCTCTTTTGACAGAATTTCTACCAGACTTATTTTCATAAATCATTTGTATGAATGTAAATGCTATTTGTATGCAGCGCGATCTGGTACTATTAAAATTATTCTGTTGTCAAATTAAAGGCTGAGATCCACATTTATAGTATTTAATTTTTACCAATTCTTATAACAGCCTGCATTCCTTCTTCCAGAAAATATTTTTCATGATTTTTAAACATATATATGTATTATAAAATGTTAGATTTATATAACATATAAATTACCTATAATGTGTCTTCATAAAAAGCACATCAGTCTTATTTTCTGTTCTTACTGAACGACAGAATTCTTAAAATGTTTTTTACTCTTCCTTAATATTTGTTTCCTTTTATTTATTTTGTTTGTCGTTCTCAAAATCGGAGTTGAAGATCTTTTTAATCTTCCTTGTTATTTAATTTGTTTACTTAAATTTATTTATTTTGTTTATTGCTCTCTGATCAGTGTTACGTAATGAAATCGATATTACAATGCAACATTGTGAACAGCCTGCGATGTTAAAACCGGTTATTCTAATGCCTCTTAATTGGTGGTGTAGGCAAGCGAAAATAAAACAGCACATTCTCACCTATTATATAAGGAAAAATTGAAATGTTATTTATCTTATGAGAGGGAATCTTATACATGTAGATGATGAAATTGCATTATAATATAATAATTACCTTATTAGATGTTAGTTTATTAGTGATAGTTTCTAATTAGATTATTAGTGATAGTTTCTATCATGGGCAGGAAGAGTGCTTTGAGACCGATTTCATTGGATTATGATGAAATTCTATTTACGAGGTTAAAAGAATATCAATGAAATACGTGAGTAATCATTTACATTTTACTGTTTAAAAACAATTGGGATGTCTCAAATTTCTTAGAATGTAGCTTAAAGTTGTTAATTAAATTTCTTTCGAAATGCATTTCTCGGTTCTGGTGTTTGGAGGGCAATAGAATTTTCGGCAGTGGCCTACTGAAATATTTGTCACTCGCTGAAGTACCTCTATTAATCCCTCTCAATCTTTCTTTATGCACGGATTGTGACTACTATGGATCACCGAACTCCTATTGTAGGCATCTACAAAATCTTCTAAAAGGGTTTCCGTAAAAGCTGTCGATATTTAAGGCTTCCAAGACGCAGGCGGAATTCGAGGTTTCTCCATGTTTAATCGAGATTCAAAAATGGTTCAATGAATAGTGCAGTTCTGGCTTTATGTGCCACCCTTAGACACCGTTTGGTATCTGTTTTATTTTTCAAGTTGGCGCCTATTATTGCTATTTACCTGCTAAGAAATGAATGTCATAGTACACATTTCAATGTTGCACGAGTTAGTTTATTGACGTTGGCTACTTTTATGTTTACAATATTGCTTTGATTAGTTGCAACCATTGTGTGCTGTTTACTGTTTTGTCTATTTTAATTATTATCGATGAATTTTTCAAATACTTTACAAGTACAGTAAATACTTGAAGTAGTACAACTTAATTGAACATGTCGAAGTTATCTCGTATTTTGAGCCGCATCTTTATTTTCAAATTTTAGTTTGGGGCGTGCAGATCGCTCTCCATCGACGTCTCTTTTATTGGTGCTGCCTGAGGATCTGAAGAGAATTAATGAGGTAACTGTTTACTCATGTTTCCCATTTTTAATCATATTAGGTTTGCCATTCTTTATTCGATGCTGGCCATCCTGTCGTCGATCCCATCCCTTCCGGCAACCTACCTTCTCTTGGCATCGATACCAGCCGGATTGACTGGGGGTTTGGTGACCATCTTCACGGCGGTAACTTGCATCATCGGGGACGAAACGGAGGGCAATGGGAGGCGGAGGACTTTGCGACTCGGTCTTCTGCAGGCTGCCTTCGTCTTCGGACTTTTGCCCGCCTCTCTCTGTTCCGCAGCACTCTTCCAAGCCCTCAACTACTCTGGAGTTTTCCTTATCAGCGGAAGTTTTTCTTTTATGGCGCTCATCATAGCATTGTACGTCACCCAAGATTCACCGACGCTCATCGCTGGCGGCGAAGCGGGTAAATGAGTTTCTTACTCATCGGTCACACGGTCTGTGATTCACTGCCGCCAACTGATCTCAGATTCATTTCATCTCCACGTCATCCCAGAACTAAGAATTCGTACACAAGTTACGCAACACCAAATTCTCCAATTTTCGACCCCCCCATGTAACAGGACCGTAACGCCAGGCAGGAACCCCTCCCCACTACTTTGTGAAAAATTTTGGTTTTATATTCAGGAAAGAAAGGTTTTTAGTTCCCTATAATAATTCACTTTTAAATAAACAATTTCAATTTTTAATTGAAATTGGTTTTTAAAAAAACACAGATAGGAGAATACCCGTGCAGCCTACCACACGCATAGAGTAAGGATGGTCTTATCTCAATGACCACCAATGACCACACTCCACTCGCACTCTGACTACTTCCGTTCGACACTCGCTCGGATCAGAGCTGCCAATTTTCCCCGGTAAATTGCGTAAGAGTTTTAAATTCAATCTAAACATGCAGAAATTTTGCTAATTTCTGCAGTTCTAAAACGGTGACGCAATGCAAACCTTGACCCCCCTCCCCACACGTCCCAGGCCGGCAACGACCGGCCGGGCCCACCTCCCCTAAATTGCGTTACGTAATTTGTGTACGGTCCCTAAGTAATTATACCACTTAACAAACACCCATGTGGAAATATTTGTTGGTTTCCTATAAAATTTTCGAATACATACCAATAAAATTTCCATTAGAAATTCTATTGGATTCCATTAGAGTTTTGGCCGTTGGTTTCCTATTGGTATTGGTTTCCTATTGGTTTTCCGCTAATATTCCTGTTGGTTTTAACCAAAATCCTATTGGTTTTCTAATGGTTTACCGTTGCTTCCTATTGGTATTCCGTGAATATTCCTGTTGGTTTTAACCAAAATCCTATTGGTTTTTTAATGGTTTATCGCATAATTTATTTCCAGGTTTAAAAGGTATAATTTCCAGTAAAGAAATGCAAAATACACTTTAATATTTATTACCACAAACAACAACACTACATCATTTCCAAATTAGTTGCTATTTATTGCTAAATCCAACTTCTTGGCCGCTTTCCTCAGATTGATTCACACCTACCTCGTTAACCACATTCTTGCAAATATTATTACAATCAAAGCACTTTCCTATGTTTTCCATTGTTCTTTTCTTCTGCTACCTGCTCACTTCCGGACAAACTCTTTCTTCCTTTACATATTACAAACTTTACAAACTGTTTCTTCCTTTACACACCTACTCACACAGCTCACCATGTGAATTACTACGAAAGTGGTGCAAATGGCCCGAATTTTACGAATACTCTTTTAGAAACTTTTGCTATTTCTTTCGAATACAGTACGATCATTTTAACTTATACCGTCGCGTTTTCACTTAAAATAAAAATGTGCACTTTCACAAAACACTCCCGAACTCTTTCTCCTCACGAACTATCGCACTGCTTCCTCTCTCTTGCATCCCCACGCCGCCGTTAGGGTCCCGTTATCCCTAGCGTCCCTAGCGGACCCTTAGGGAACAACCACCCCGGGGCCGTCTGCTACTTTTACAATACATTTATCATTAGCCCATGAAATTACATTACTATCAAATTCCATACTCTTGAAATGTTTGTTAGAATATCTAAGGATTATTCTCCTATATGGTGGAAGTTATACAAGTGCATAGCGCCTCTACGCAGTGAATTGAACGAAAACCAATATAGACTTTTCAGATCCAGTGCGTCCCAATAAGAATAACCAAGCTTCCTAATACCAACACACGCCATTAAAAACACCATAGGAAACCAATACAACCTAATAAGATCCTGCGAAACGTCCCAATAGGAAATACTGAGCTTCCTAAAACCAATACACACCAACAAAGACACCATACGAAACCAATACAAACCAATATAAGCGAAGAAAACCAACATAAACCAACAGAAATACCAATAGGAACCTAGGAAAATTTTCATACGGGCATTAATAGGGGAAGTACGGGGTACTTAATTTTCTCAGATATTTTGGGGGGATAAGGAAAGTAAAAAGTTACGATGTTATGGTATGAAAAACTGTATTACAATGTTAACTATATGAAAATCGTATTTTTGGTATTGCACATTTAGTATTTTTATTTAATTACAATTTTTTTTTAAAGTGCAACTTTCCCTGTTTTGCCCCATCTGTGGGGTAAATGGGATACTATGTTACAATGGTGAAAAATATTACGGACTTAAGAAATTAACTTGAAAAACCATAAAAAAGATAAGGTTATTTATGTAGAGCATGAAATACTCAAGTCATTCATATAATACGCATATTTGGGTGGCCGCAATATGTGACAGCACACAAATTGTGTGCCTTAGGGTGGAGCGTTTTACCACCTTTTTTCTGATCGAAAAGTAATACTCGGCAAAAGTGGCCCGCTCGCATAGACATTACAGGTATAAAATTTTTCGAAACCTTCTGTTGGAAATTTGGCCACGAAGTTATGAAATTTTGACAAAAACATCAAAATTGTCACAAATTTTTTCTCTCGTAAATTAAACACTAAGTAACTTTTATTTGCTATGGTTTATACTCCATTCCACAAAGTGAGGATAGAACAGATTCAGTTTATTTAATTTTTTCTCTGTTAAAACGACTATATTTTTTAGTGAAAAGATGTCACTTGCAATGAACACTGATTATCAGTTTAATCAAGTACGAGTAAAAGTTGCTTGCATACTGCAAGCATATGAAATGTATTTATAATCTTTATTCACATGCCAAGTTTTGAGTTTCAATGTTATCGGGAAGGGGTTAAAAAAAATCTTAAAAATCGTAGCAATTTCTGATTTTTGTAGACGCCTGGTGTCGAACCCAGGACCTATTGGCAGATGCGAATATACATTATAACTTGTTAGGACCTGATTTTATTAAATGCAAAGTTTGAAGTCGATATCATGCTGGAAAGTACCTAAAATTTGTTTCTGTTATCTCCTTAAGAAATGCATTGAGGAATGTAAATGGCTCTCTGGAATCGAACCAAGGACAATCAGCAGAACGTTCAACAACGTATATAAAAGATATTTATCAGCTCTATTTACATGCCAAGTTTCATGTTTCCATCTTATCAGGAAGTAAGTAGCAGGAAAAATATCTTAAAAATCGCAATGTAAATTAAACGGGAGAATATTTGCCCTGACCTAGCGTTGAACCAAGGATAATCTTCGATGATGTCTTAATGGATTTTGTCAGATACGCACAGCCTCCAGTGATACTGCAAATTTCAACTCTCTACTTTGCCGGGAAGTTCCTCAAAAATTTTAGAAAATCCCCGCAATGTATCTTTATAGAGAAAATCGTGACTTTTGGGGCCTTCTGGAATCGAACCCATGACACTGAGATTCAATATCGCCTTTTTTCTGGAGGTTACTCCTTATGGCCACCACGTCGTAAAAATTTCAAGTCAGTGGCACTTGTGGAACATGGTTAGAATTTTAATCCCCTATGAATGAGTGAGTGAGTGAGGGAGTGAGTGTATGTAAAGGTATATCTGGAGAAATGTCTTTATATAATAGATAGTTATAATCTGGCCTCAATAGGCCACTTATATGCCCCTGGAGGTGACTGAGATGCCTCCTATGGGACTAGAAAAGGCGGCAAATTCAGTAGAATTAAGCTGTTTTGTGGCACCTTTTATCCTCGTCAATTCCTTCAAATGTGAAGTAGATTTCTGAGTACTCCATGACCCAACTTAGAGGTGATGTAATTGATTTTGTGGTTGTGAAGGAAGGGAGGGATACCAATACTGGTTGGCAGAATGGTATCATTTGAATACTCGAGGAAAAGAAAACAGGAAAATCAACCACATCACCTCTAAGTTGGGTCATGATGTACTCAGAAATGTAATAACAATATTTATACAACAAATAAGATATTGAATGTCATAAATAGGTGAGAACGGTGATGCTTAGCTACTGCTACGAGCCACCATTTGTTGGAATTGATGAGGACGGAAGGTGCTACAAAACAGCTTAATTTTACTGTATTTGCCTCCTATTCTAGTCCCATAGGAGGTATTTCAGCCTTTTCTAGAGGCTTATGAATAGCATATTGAGGCATGATCATCAGTTTTCTTTGCATGTGACATCTTTTTAGTCAAAATATGGTGGTTTTAACAGAGAAAAAATTTTGACAATTTTGATGTTTTTGTTGAAATTTCAAAACTTTGAGGCCAAATTTCCAACAGAAGATATTTTTAGATAAAAAAAATCTTTGTAATTTCTATGCAGGTGGGCCACTTTTAATGAAATTGAAACCATACAGAAACGTAGATTACGATTAATTTAACAGAATGCTTGAAGTATTAATATAATAATAGTGTTCAAATGAATTACTGTTTACATTTATGTTTTATTACACTCCTTTATTCTTTTGCAGAAAATTCAATGATTAGGAACTACAAAATACACTGATTTTATTCTACCTTTAAGAAGTTGGGAAGTCAAGTGATCTTTTTTGAAATTCCCCAGTACCTGACTTATCAAAGAAATACTTCTTAAAATTTAACAGCCACAATATTGAACTTTTTTTACTATATTAATTGTAAAAGTGATAATTTGTACTGTAAATTATGAAAATCAGTATATTACAATTAGTGATGGGTCGAATCCAAAATTTCATTGAATCCTGAATCCAAATCTACCTATTTTTCATAGAATATCGAATCTCGAATCTCATTCTTGCTTCATCCAATTTTACGACTTTATCATTAATATTTTTCTCTGAAAAATAATTCCAAATCTCACTAGTATTTGCCGACATTTTCAAAAAATAATTACCAATCAGCAAGATTTTTCAACCACATCTGTTCACCGTTTCGTAGGAGCCCTTTTACCAAAGCGTGGCGCATGTGCAACTTTCAAAATTACTATTCAATATTCAATAGTTTCGTGGAAGTATTCGATTGAATATCGAATCCTAAGATTCAATAGGATTTGACTGACCCTATCACTAATTACAATTATATAATATATATTTAACACAAGGCCAATTAAGATTTGAGTCTTTCCTGGTGTACGAAATGAATGAATTCCTCTTGGGTCTTCCACCAGGTCAAATGAATTTCCTCTAACATTTTCATGATTGAGTCAGTTGTGAAAACATTGGAGGAAACTCTTTTGACCTGGTGGAAGACCTGAGAGGAATTCATTCACAAGGACATTTAGGTTTGAGTACAGCACATCTAATTGCTTTTAATTAAGTTAGCATCACATGAAAATACTATATTTCAGCAAATTATGTCAACACACACTAATTATATACTGAATTTAAAACATTTGAAATTATTTTTGTGATTGAATATATATTATGATTTTTCTTGGAAACATAGGCCTTATTTATCTCAACATTATTTTAGTGACGGAACGCAAACATTCTATTCTGGCACTACTGTATCTCTATTTTCAGTACTAATTACTTGATTAAATATCCTAAGTTTTTGGAAAATGATGATCAATGTTGAAGTCCCAAGTTTTCTACTCTTGAAATTCTTGAACTTGGATTCTCTGTCATTGATGAATAAAGAAATAAACCTTGAACTGCATAATATATTATGTAAACATAACCTTATCAATGATTGTAGATTTAGAAATTGACTTACTTTTTCCCCATTTTATATTCAATTTATGCTTTGAAGATTCCTTATCTAATGCAATTCAGAGTCAAGATTTGAGGCTTGGTAGCTAATTTGGGCTTACTTCATTGTCTGAGGTACCGCATAGTTATGCTTGAAAATTTCTCATTTCTATATGATAAACCAAAATATCAAAGTCTAATTATTTAATTCCCTCCACTCCAATGAGGCAATCTGAAGATGGAAATTGCATGAAAAATTTCCATTTTATTTTTCATTTGAGCTGCTTTATGTGTGAAATCTACTTTGCCATAAATCTTTTTATAAAATATTCTTTAAATTTCCAGGTAATTTCTTTAATATTGGGCTGGCAAAGGAGATGTTTGTTACAGTATTCAAAGAGAGACCAAAAGGAAAACGTTTGTGTGTATTACTGTCCACACTCGCACTTGCCACAAGTATCATCACCTTTGAAGGTATAAAAATTTATCTTCTGCTTCATTATCTTTGGGTTTCTGGAAATTAAACCAGTGAATATTAAAATTCTATAACTGAGTTAAATTGGCACTTGTGTAGCAATTGCTTTATTGAATATCTTAACTGCCTTGAAGATTCACTTGCTGTATTGGACACTCATTCTTTAAGTTTAAGTAATAAGATTATTAATCTTCTTAAGAATATACTATTATTAAGCTTCTTCTCAGCCTTGATCAAATTAATTTTAAATTGGTTTATCTGCTGAAGTAATTAAAGTGGTTGCTATTGATGAACTTTTTAATGTTTTCATCACTGATCTTTCAATGGCAATATGAAAATATGTTTTTATATACATCCTGATTATCAAAACAATGTATGCTTAGCTATTTTATTTTATTTAGAAAATTTCATATAATTCTGATTTCACAATATTTTATTATGTTATATTTTAGGTGAATCAAGTCTGACCTTTATGTTTACACGAGAAAATTTCCAGTGGACTATAAAGGAATATAATCTTTTCCTTAGTATTTCTATTATAATTGTGATATTTGGTGAGTAGCATCATCTTTCTCTATAGATATCATTAAAAGGGTATTAAATTATTTATTTATCAATTCAAATTTGTCTAAGCATTCAAAAATGTCTTATCATTGCTGTTAGTGAGTGATGTAAATGTACTGAATAAAGTTGTTCATAGTAGCTAACTCAAACAGGAATATAATGACTTCTTTTTCATAATTTTTAGAATTGATTATTGGTAGTATTTAAGAGTCATGTAGGATCGAGAGGGATTGCACAGAACAATTCAGTATGCAATTATGTATCTGTAAATATAAATGCTATTTCAAGATGTATCATTATTTACTTAACTCTCACATGTCAGACATGGATTACTATTTGTTGCTGAATTTCTGGAACTATGCTCTGTTGTCATAGTAACCTATGTTCTCGCTCTAATATGTCAGTGTTTTTCTGATTATTTTCTGCAAGAGGTTTTCCTATACTTACAAGGGAAACACCATATTTGTAGGAAACGGATTCAAAAGAAAAATTTAAGGGCACATTCTCTGCTTAAAAATAATGGACACTTTGGTCCGACCATTCAACTCAATGGGCCTTTGTTTATGAAAAATTAGCAATTTAAAATCTGAGTTAGGCAACCCCGCCATACACACGCATTACCATGCAATCTCGAGATTTTCCACTTACGAAATTATGTTCTTCCATTTTTTGCTGATAACTTACCTTTTTGTGATTAAATTTCATCTTCTTTATCTTCCTAGCATTCTTTACCTTTTACTTAGCATTTATTCTAATGCAAATAATGACGCACAGTGGGCTAGAATCGATAAAAGCTGGGCGAAAATAGGAAAGGAAATAGGAAAGTGAGGTCCACGATATTTTACGTGAATTTGTTTCTGAGCTCAGTATTCAATGAAACGAGTTTTTCCATTGTATATCATGTACTATTATTTTTATAATCTCTCAAAATTTTTTGTATAGATAACACACAGGTTATCTACTAGAAAATTCTGTACTTAAAGGTATTTTATGCGTAATTTTTTATTATATGAAGTCAAATTTTCATTTTTAATCATAATTTTATAAAACTGTTTGTCTTTTTTTGCCAAATACGTAGGAGTGTAATTAGAGACCCCGAATTTCTTTAAAATGGTTGTTCAACTTTTAGCTAGGATTGGTGAAATTATTTTTCTATATATTGTTTCTTATTTAGGGACCGTTTTTGGGGTTGTGATTCTCAGTCACAAACTGAAAGTGCCAGATGCACCTTTTGCAGCTTTCATCTTCTTCACCAAAATTATTTCATCCTGCGTGAAAGCTTTTTCTTACCATCCCTGGATGATATACTGCAGTAAGTAATGAAAATTTTGTATTTTTTACTTTTTTAGTATGTACCTAGAACATGTGAAATGCAATGGAAAAAGAACGTACAGCAAATCTCTATGGAATGTTATAGTGATTTTCAACAAATTTAATGGCAATATTGATTCATGATGTTAAGGAATCTAGCAGAACTTTTGCCTTTTTTTAAAGTAGTATTCTTTAAAGTATTTACTTGAACACAATTTACTCTCCTACTATATGTAGTAAAGGCTCCTTTTCTTTTTTTTAATTCCAACAACTACTGAGATTTTACCATAGATATTACTTTTGAGAAATCGTTCCTTTTATTCTTAAGCCATATCACACCATTTTTACATTTATTTCCTTTCCTTTTGAACCCTCTTGATATAAAACATATATGTATGGATATTAAATGAGAATTCAGACATAAAAATAAATTAAAGAAATAACTCACTCCTAAAGAAGTATGAAGTTATAAATTATCTACACATATTATCACATTTACCATTGGTAGTGTCATTGAAAAAATCTTGAGTAATGCTGGAAAAACATTTAAAATATATCAGCAAATTATCATTATTATTATTAATTAAACTAATATTATTATTATTCAGGATAACTAATATCTTTGCTGTCTTCCACCTGACGGACTTTCGTTGTTACAAATTCTTCACTCTCTTGTTATTTGATGTATTCAATTCAGTTGAATGTACTATAGTCATATTTAACCTCTTTCTATTGCAATTACAAATAATTTGAATTTAGGAAGATTTTTGCTGCTATTGAAATGTTATAAGTACTATGATTGTGTACAACCCTATATGATTGTGCTTTCTACCTCCTTTTGCAGCAATCAAAACTTGTTTAAAGACTTTTCCTTCATTGACATTGATTTAACTTTCATATTTTTCACAGGCAGTGTCTTATCTGTATTTGGTGGAGCATCTTCTCCAATAGCACGCTCTATACTCTCCAAAAGTGTTCCGCAAGAGGATTTAGGTAAGCTTAATTGATGATTGTGGACAACATTTTCTCATTGCATTATCTTCATTTTAGTTCAAAAATACTTTCAGTCCATTTTTGGTTGTGACACTTAAGCATGTAGAGAATGGCAATAGGAAGGTTTTTTATAATTATATATATAATTATAATTATAGATACATGAAATTTTCAAATTCAGACTTTTGAGGAAAAAGTTCAAAAATGTTTTTTTTTCCTGAGAAACTAAGTTTTCAACATATAGCAAGGCAAAAGAGTCAATCCTGAGCAGGTATGCAAGTGTTTTAGTAAACTTACAATCATAGTCAATCTTAGTCACCTTCCATGATTAGCCAAATATCAAATGACGCAAAGATTGCAATTTACCAGTTTTCCAGGACTAACTCTATTTAAGGGGATCGGATACCTTAACCGAAAATCCATTTTTGGATTGTCAAAAGAAGAAGCACAGTTTAGCCATAAGATTGCAAACCCCCAGTGGCATATGGCAGGGGGTGATTTAAAAGCAGCATTGCTAATATGGTGTGTTATCCTCTATGATGCTTCGTGGAGAGAAAGACCCATTATTTCTGTGTCTTGATCGTAATGCAAATGTTTATAAGAGGGCTTTCGTAGGATTTTTCCAATTATGAGACTGCTGTATAATTTCAATAATCCTTGTCCCAACAGTAGTTGTTTCTTAATATGTCAATAAACTGCGTTCAATGAATCAAAACAGAAATTGCTTTTAATATCTCCTAGGAGCCTTGTCCATCACTGGAATACATATGTTACACCAGTAATATTCCTCCTTATAATTATATTTTCTATACAGAGCTGCTGGCAAAGTAATCCCATACCATAGGGCCCAAACAATAAGCTTTGAAGGATGTTGGGAGAAACCAAATTTATTATGAAGCAATTTATCCATTTTGTATTTTAAACAAAGATGAAGTCAGCAATTTTTATCAAAACAAATTTGAGGAAATACATTCAAAGGGCAGTAGGACCGACAGTTTATTAGTTTTTCTGTGTGAAAAACACTCAGTAAAAAATCTAACAAACAAACAACAAAAAACTGAGCTTCCAAACACTTAAAATATAAACACCAAAATTATAATAAGAAAATCCTGTTTTTCCAAGCTAAAATTTTAGATCTCTTGCCTCCGTGGTCCTTGTCGACAAATCGATTTCAATGAGGCCTTTTTCAGGAGCAACAGTTGCTCTTTTGGAGGAAAACAGAAGATCTTGGCCATGTGGCAGGTTCATTTGAGTGTTTTCCACATCTAATGGAATAGACAAAGAAATCGCTCAGCAATAGACTGCTGGAAGACCTTCCAAACCTTGTCCCTGTCCGAAATTGTATACTTCAGAGACAGCACAAATCCAATGGCATACTCTTCCAGATATAAAATGTATACTCATCAAAATTGCATACTTTGTATACATTAAGACTTTGAATTTAGCTTTTGGATTCTTTGGATTTTGAATCATGCATAATCTGTTATTTGTATTTTAATTGTCATTGTATTAATTTAACAAACTTCTTATTTGCTATATTAACCCTTAATTAGTCATGTGAAGTCAATATGAGTCCAGGTTGTATATTTCCTTCGGGAAAACAAAAACCAATTGGGATATTTCAACCACATTTTTTTGTAAAGATATTAACCTTCTTATGATTATCTGAGAATTAAGTTAATTTTATGCAATAAAAAGAATGCATTTTTGGCAGTGTTACCAAATTTACAAAAATTAATTTAAATAATTATTAAAACACTATTTGAATAATATTTTAATCATTTGTACATAAAGTAACTCATTTTTGAGTACCAGAAAATATTGAACACCATATAATTCATACCAACTGCATTGCATTAATTTCTAAAACAAGTTATTGTGGATATTTTTAAGATTTCACCGTATATTTTTCAAAATATAACTATTCTGCTTGCTTTAAGCATTCAAAAATCTCAATTCTCAGTTAAGTAAAAATAATCTGCTATATCTTACCAATATTCCATGCAGGGCTACCACAATTATAAAAAATCTGATGTGGCCAGCACATGACTTTCTCCATATATAAGATGTAAATATTTATCTACGACAGTAATTTCGAACTCTATATTCCATCTAAACTTGGAAGATGAGTGATTGATATATATATATATATATATATATATATATATATATATATATATATATATATATATATTATCATCTTTGACGACAAAAACATTATAAAAAATGTTTTTCGGAACATGATTGATGAAAAACAATGAAATTGGCCTTTTGCCCATAGAGCCCAGAGCTCCCACAAAGTACATAATCAGCAACTTCCGGTTTATCAGTATTTCATGAATGACTCCTAAACAATCATTGATACAAAAATATGTTTCAAACAAAAATTATAGTGAATTACATTTCCTAAAACTTTTATACATAATAGTATATACCTAAATATCATATTAATGGAGATATTTTGAAAACCGGAAATGAGCTTTGAAGAATGAAGCTCGACTTCCGGTTTACCGATTTACTCCAAAAACTAATCAACTCTAACGACACCAACCAAAGTACTATATATGAAATTTGGTGTTGATACAATGAATGGTTTTCATGCTAGAGCGCCCACAAAGTACATAACAGCCACTTCCGTTTTATCGGTATTTCACGAAACCGGTGATACATAAATATATTAAATACAAAAGTTATAGTAAATCACATTATCTAAAACCTTTATGTGGTATACAATATACCTATATATCATATTTATGGAGATATTTAGAAAACCGGAAATGAGCTTTAATAAATGAAGCTCGACTTACGGTTTACCGATTTACTCCAAAAACTAATCAACTCTGACAGCACTCACCACAGTACTACATATGAAGTTTGGTATTGATACAACCAATAGTTTTCACGTTAGAGCGCCCACTATCACACACACACAGTCTACTCCCCTAATTGGAGGCATAATAATAATAATAACACACACACACACACACACACACACACACACACACACACACACACACACACACACACACACACACACACACACACACACACACACACACACACACACACACACACACACACACACACACACACACACACACACACACACACACACACACACATACACACACATACACACGGACATAATTCCGAAAATGGTTAAAACGTGTTCTAGGGACCCCAAAACATGTATTTCCGTTGAAATCTCGAAGTCGAATTTTTTCATGAAAACAATACTTTCTCTATACTTCGTATATGGAGAAAGTAAAAATGATCTCATTTTGATTGATCATATCTTCAGAGTAAATAGTTATTTATTATTATGCAGGAATAAAACCTTTCAAGATAGGAGCCCAAATCCGAGATACGAGCTGTGTTTCCAAGCCAAGTGCAGCCAAGAAGGCAAAAACAAGTGATAATTAAATTTACGTAAATGTCAAGCTTAGTTTAAGTTTAAAGTTAAGTTTTTTCTTTCATTTGAAATAAGGAAAGAGTAGTTTTAAAGTTACGAAATAGTTTTTAGTTCTGAAAAAGCGCCGTTTACGTACGTGTCTAGAGTGCCTGCATCTCTTCCCCCCTCCCTCCTCCTCACCGTTCACCTTCGTTAGCCGCACTCGTCTGTCTCCAAAATAAGACTATTATGCTAAATAACTCTTTTATTTCTTTATTTCATATTTTGTTATGTATTTGTTAATTATACATGTTTATTTGTTATTTAAAAACATATCATTATTCATAATTTACAATGGATTGGGGATTTTTCATAAGTCAAGAACGGATTAAATCGAATTCAGTTACTTTAAATGGGAGAAATTGGTTTGAGATACGAGCCGATTGACTTACGAGCTCAGTTCTGGAACGAATTAAACTCGTATCTTGAGGTACCACTGTACATAATATTTGTACAGTAAATATCTATGGAAATTCATGGAAGGATCAGAAAGATGACAAAGAATGAAGGATTCATGAAGAATTGTTTTACTTCAAAGGGTGTTTGAAAATGAGAAATCTCAAACACTGCTGTATTATGTATATTGTACACATAAAACTCCAAAAACCATAAAAAATGAACATTTTTGATGGTTTTGATGATACATAATAACACAACCATCAGCAGCCTCCTCACTTTATTGTATCATGTATGTTTGGTTATATTGTCATTGATATTTCATGTATGATATTTGAACCTGAAAGTGGAATTCCTCTTTATTTCTTCATAGGGAAGGTTTTCTCACTTACAGCATCATTAGAAGCTTTGACTCCATTGGCTGCAACGCCCCTGTATTCACTTTTGTTTGAAAATACACTCACCTACTTTTCTGGGGCTATTTATCTCCTGTCAGCTGCAATATTTTTCTTGGATTTCATCTTAATTAGGTAAGCTGCAGTTACTTTTATAATTCACAACAAAAAGGTGTGATGTTTCCTTCAGAGTATGAGATGAGATTTTATTCTGAAATGACCTTTTGTTCATTTCACTGACCCTCTGTGAACATCGTAAAATTTCAGTATTTAGAATCAAAATCAGTGCATTCCTATATTTTTTATGAAATTCAATCCTTGTTGATATGCTCTTTTTACTTTTTCAACAGCATTGTTGGCCTTACTCAACTCAAGTACTCCAGGGAGGATATGCAATCAATAAACAATGAAGAGGAAGCAAATTGATGGTTATGGTGGTAATCATAACTTGATAAGCTGTCATAACAGCTAAAGTACCTGAATACTTAAATACTCTAATTTATTAAACTATATAAAATGAATTTATTCTTCTAGCATGTTTATGAATATAAAAAAATTGTGTGATTTACCATACACAGAATTAGGATCAAATTAGAGATAAATATTTTGCTGATGACAGTGGCTTTAAGGACTGAAATGCCTTATAGTGGAGACCATGAACTGCTTTTAAATTTTTCAGTAGAATGATTTATTGGACTGAAATTGACTTAAACTTTTCTTTCTTATTTTAGATATTTTTTAAAGATATGGATCATAATCTGGAGGATTAAATATGAGTCAAATACTTCAGTTTTTATATGCATTGACAGGTTAGCCTTCTTCCTGTAAATACAATGGTAAATAATTCTAATAGAGCGATGTCATCATTCTAAAAACTATTACTTAACCCTTCTGAATTAATGCAATCTTCAAGATTAAAGTTTAGAATTTATTTAGGCATTTATGCTGCAAGCTTTGAAGCACCAAAATTTGGATGGCATTGCTTTAATGGTAGAAGGAAAAATTCAGGTTGTTTTATATGTTAGTGAGAAAATATATTGAACAAAATGTTTTTATGTTTGATGGGAATGCAGTTATCATATTAATACCAGCGTATTACTAGAACTGAAACTCACTTGTAGTTAGAATCTCTTCTGCATTTTCCGTTTATATATCACAATATTTTTTATCCAAGCAATACTAGAATGTCTTTCCCAATTCTGATCTTTGGTGTGCAGTTTAACTTGAACCCACAAGTGAATTACTCATATAATGTACCTTTTACATTATGCTCCTTGTTATTGTTGAAAGATTTTACACAAATAAAAACTATAAAATTGGATTTTGCTACTCTCTTAATAGTATAGTCTCTATTATTATGTTAATAAACGATAAACATATGAAATTAAGGTTCCATTGTCACACACTTTTTGAATTTTAAAAGACTTTGAATGGTGGGGTGGACTTCATTCTGAATTCAATTGATGCTGTTTTACTTCTATATTCTGAAGGTGATTTATAGGCTTGAAGCAGCTTATGAAAGCTGACTTATCATGAAAAATGGAACTCAAAGTTTTAATATTATTCACTTTGGCTGACATGATGATTCAGTTCATTCTTTCTTAGTTATGAGCAAAAAATTGGATTGGGCTTGAAAATCAAATTCATGCTTAAATGTTTAACCCTTCCCTGGACTACAGCCTTGTCGTGGTGGAAGGGCTTACTCATTCCTATGACCTAAAGAGCTAGACTGGCTGGAACATAGTTCCTGGCAGGGTCACCCATGCCAGGAAGATCAATAGGTAGAAGCCAGACAAAAGGTAGTCCACGCAGTGGCTGTACCTAAGTGAGGCGGCTGCAAAGGTGTCTGTTCCCCAGTGGAATGGCCATAATGAGTGTTGGTGTTACTGTAAAAAACACTGTTGAGGTAGGCAACGATAGACCACCTCAACTACTTATCCCTTGTTATGATGTACAACCTAAATTTTATTGGTACTGTCAAAGGGACTCAGCCTTCTAGGATCGTTCTAGGTAATTTTCAGTGAGGGAAATACTAGCTAGAGGGGAGTAGCTGTAGTTTTGGATAAGAAAGCAGGAGAATCCGTAATAGCCACAGAGCTATTAAGCGATCGGGTTATGTCTGTAGAAGTAAAGTCTGAACCAGTAAACATGGTTGTAGTACATGCGAACTTGCCCACTCGTGATTACAGTGAAGATGATATAAACATGGTTTACTAAAAAATAGAGGAGGTTATGGGAAGGGTTAAGGGCAATAAGAATCTTGTTGTTATGGGAGACTAGAACAGGGTAGTTGGGCAAGGCAAAGATGGGGAAGAGGTGGGAAATTGGGTTTAGGGAAAAGGAACGACAGAGGACAAAAACTGATAGACTTTTGCAAAAGAAATAATATCTCTGCATCACAAACACACTCTTCAGCACCAAAATAGATGGAGGTACACATGGAAAAAGCCCGGGGATATAGATAGGCACCAAATTGATTATATTATGTTATAAAAGAGGTTTAGAAATAGTGTTAAAAACTCGCAAAGTTATCATGGTGCTGATATCAATTCAGATCATAACTTGGTCATGATGAAAACCAAACTTAAGTTTAAAAAGATCATTCGACGAAAACGTACACCAAACTGGAATTTAGAAGCTCTAAGGGGTGGGAAGTCTAAAAAATTTCAAGAGTCAATCAGCAAGGCTCTTGATAGTAAGGGAAGGGAAAAGTTTAAAACTGTTGTCAAGGATTGTGCTCAAAAAACTGTTGGGAGGGTTAAACAAACCAAAATTAGGAAACCATGGGTAACTGTAGAAATGTTAAATAAAATGGAGGAAATAAGGAAATGGAAAAGTCGACACTGACTATGGGCGCAGAATGTACAGAGCACTAAACAACGAACTTAGAAGGGAAACTAATAAAGCTATGGAACATTGGTGGAAGGGGCAGTGTAAAGAAATAGAAAAGCTGGTGGAAAGCGGGAGGGCCGAACTAATGTATAGAAAAGTAAAGCAACTGACAGAAATATAATTAGTAATAGAATGATGACGGTAAAAGACAGCAAGGGAAATCTATTAAGGGATCCAGTCACCATAAGGGGACGATGGAAGGAATACATTGAGGAATTGTATGGGAAAAACATGAAACCCACCAGCATAGAAAGTGAGGAAGAAGTTGAAGAAGACGATGTTGGATCTGGGTTACTTGATAGTGATATAGAGCGAACACTGCTGAATATGAAAGGGAATAAAGCAATGGGAGTTGAAGAGATCCCAGTGGAGTTCCTTAAGAACCTGGGAGATAAGGGTAAGAAATGTTTCTATGATTTAACTAGGAAAAGTTTTGATGAAGGGCAATGGTCAGAGGATTTTACCAAAACTATCTTGATACCTTTACAGAAAAAAAACAAGGCTACAGAATGTCGGGATTACGGTATGGTTAGCCTTATCTCTCACACAGCAAAAGTACTTCTAAGGGTTCTTAATAGATGGGTCGAGGGATAAATTAAAGGGCAAATTGGAGAAGACCAGTTTGGTTTTCAGAGAGGGAAAGGAATGGGGGATGCAATTGGGGCGAAGATAATACTTGCTGAATGAAGCTTGGAATTTAGAGGGACTTATGTGTATGTTTTGTAGATTTTGAAAAGGCTTTCAATAGAGTCCAGTGGCCAAAACTGATGGGAATATTAAAGAAATATGGGTTAGATTAGATAGATAGACGTTTAGTTCAAATTTTGTATCTGAATCAAACAGCTTGCATGAAGATAGCTGATTGGGCTGAATTGGGTGAGGAGGTAAGACAAGGGTGTCCTATGTCACCAAGACATTTTAATATATATGCAGAGGAAATAGTGAAAGAAGACTGGGAAGAAATAGACAAGTAAAGGTTGGTGGGGAAGTAGTGAAGTCTGTAAGGTATGCAGACAATAAATCTATTGTGTGTGATTCCATAAAGGGTTTGCAAAAATTAGTAAATACTCTTAACAATAAAGGAAAGGAGTTTGGAATGAAAATTAACATAAGTAAAACTAAAGTTTTGAGGTTTACTAGGGTAAAGAAAGCTAAACTATAAGGATGGATGGGGCAAAACTAGAGCAGGTGGATAAATTTTCTTACCTGGGAAGTACTCTCTTTTGAGACGGAAGATGTAAAGATGAGATTCATAAAAGAATAGCCTTGGCCAAGGAAGCCTTTATGGAGGGAATTGATTACCAAAGGTCTTGACAAATGAATCAGGAAAAGATGGGTGAAATCCTTGGAGTGTGTTGCTTTATGGGTGCAAAGCGTGAACTTTAAGAAAAGAGGAAGTCAAACATTTGGAGGCCTTCGAAATGTGGGTATGGCATAAGATGGAAAAAGTGAGTTTGGTTGAGAGGAAGACAAAAGCTGGAGGTGCTGGAGATGGTTTGGGGGGAGAGGGTTTTTATCGCTGTGAATAAGTGTTGACAGAAGAAATGGGTGGGTCAAATATTAAGAGGAGAGGGGTTGCTGAAGACTGTAATTTGATAATAAACAAATAGCTATTACAAGTTTATAATAAAACTGTGGCTGTTTAACTACAATCTACTTAAGCTATTAAGTTAGCTTTTCTTCAAACATTTGATGTGAAGAACTAATTTTGATTGATGCTGTGGTTTTCTCAGAATGGCAAAAGTGTAGAACCTCCTTTTGGTATGTTCATGTGCCTCAATATTTCCTCTTTAATTCCATTTCTTTTGTGACTTTGCCCACCCTTTATATCATGTAACATCTTTTGCCTTAGTCATCCCTTGTTGCTCTCAATTACTTTCTGTAGCAGTCTCTCAATCTCTCAGTTTTTGAGCCACCCATTTCCTCTACCAATGCTCAATTTTTAAATTAATGCTTCCTTGTGTATTATGCCACAATGAGTTTGAAATTCCTTAATATATCCTAAGTATCGAAATAAATTATCTAGTTTTCCTAGTTTACTAGCAGTTAATGTCTGCTAATAACTATTTAATTTGATTAATATCTAAAAAAGCTATTTTGTAAAGATTGAATACTTTTCTATTTCCATGCCTTTTTTAGTCTTTTTATTGTGTTTTGGAAAACTAAGTTCTGTCTAAGCTGAGCTTCTATGAAGTTCTTCCTTTTTTTAGAAAATAATATTAAATCAATTTTTCAAGCTCCCTCTATGCTATGGAATGATTGAATCGGACTTGACTTAATATTTGAAATGTTACTCTTCTTTTGAAAATGCAAATTAACCCTTTATTTTCATTCTTTTAAAATCTCAATTGGAAAAGATGAACTCAAATGTGTAATTTTCTTTTGGTTCATTATCTTCAATGAGGGTGGTTTAATGTAATAATCTTCTACTTAAAAGCAATTCAGAGTACTTCATGGAGCAGAGCGTCTATACTTAGTTGTAACATGTCTATTTCTTTCTACATCTCATTTCTCTTCTTTTGAGCACTGTTCCCTAGTGTAGAATGACCTAACAGCCGAGCTAGACCTTAAATTACTCTGTCTTCTTAATAACTGCATCCGATTAATTTTTAACCATCAGGAAGATGTGCATATCTCCAGTTACAGTCGGCAGTTGAAGTGGTTAAGACCAAATACCAGAAGAAAATACATGCTTAGTTCATTTTTGTTTACAGTTTTTTACGATCTTCAACCACAGTATATCCAAGACATGTTTACTTCCAAATATTCTGTTTCTTGTAAAACTACCTGCTCCTGCCTTAACTATCTTTAATGTCCAATCTCTTGGACTAATACCTACCTAAAATCCTTCTTAATTACTGGATCTAATTTCTGGAACAACCTGCCTGTACATATTAAAATTCGACTTCTGCACAGTCTTTTAAAGATAAATAGTTTGATTATCTTATTGTCACCATAGAATGATTCAAAAACCATAATACTGGCTTATTTATTATTCTTTTTTATCATCTTTATGTGAGTAGTCTACATTTTGTATTATTCCCATATGTCTATAATTAGTATTATTATCTTATGGGAGCAGATAACATTTGTGTTATTTTTTCTGCTCTTATAGGACTTTCCCAGAGCCCAATAAAGTTATTATCATTATTATTATTACATCATTGGCTCATTTTTTTCAATCAATTAGTTGCTTCTCGTATCAGGAGGTTAGCTATAATTTTTTGTCTACTTGCTTTCCTTCTCAACTTATCATACTTCTTAATTTTGGTCCAGTTTTTTAAAGTTTTAACTAACCGTTTCATCTCTCTTTCTCTTCCTTATTGTCTATCCTTCCAATGCTGTCACAATTCTCTGCCCTGATGATGATGAGTACATATCCCATGCATTTCCGCTTTCTTGCTTTCACCTCATTCATATACCCGCTTCATATTTTTCTCCATACTTCATTTGTTATTTTGTTAGACCACTTAATTTTCAGCATTCTTCTGGCAAACCATATATCCAATACATTTATTCTCTTTTCCATGCTTTTTAAGATAGTTCACACCCGTACAGGAGAACCGGCCAAACATAACACCTCAACATTTTTAATTTTAACTTCCTGTTGATCTGTCCTCTCATTAGTTCCTTGTGTTTCGTACACTTTCCTTTGCCAATAAATAAATAAATTCCAATACTTGTTTTTATTTCATTATTGCAGTGACCATAGTCTGACATTAAACTTCCTAGATATCTAAACTGTTGGACTTGTTTTATTGGTATATCATTAATTTTTATATTGCAGTCAGTGTTGCTCTTTTTATTAGCCGCAACCACTACTTTTGTGTTATTGGTATCAATTAACTCTATGCAAATAATTATTATAAAGTAGAAATTAATTTTCTGTTCTTAAAAAAAGATACACAAAAAGGATTATGGAGGTGTGGATTCAAACAAGATGAATTATTTTATTTTGACATTGTCTTAAGGTAAAACATTCACTATAGATAGAAGCCATTGGTGGATTGAGAAAGTATAATTTATAATTTAAAAATAAAAAATCATTTTCTCGATATAAATGCAAATTTTTTTTATTTGCATCTCAATGTATTTTAGAATTAATTTTTATAAAATAGCCATATTAACTATAGAGAAATTTCAAAATAGAAAACTTGGAGACAAACTTGTTGTTTATTTCATAGAGAAAACTGTGATGAAATCTGAAATTATCCATTGTTGAGTTTTCTCCCTTCTTTGACACTCTGAGTAGTGTTTTATTTTCCAACTTGATGGATTCGTTCCATCCAAGTAAATTATAGTTAAGGTGAAGATGAATTCAAAAAAGATCAACTTGATATGGAAACTCTTGAAAGAACTGAAGACATGGCTTTAACAAACTTTTGTACATCTAAATATGAATTATACAGTGGTACTGGTGCAACTCTTATAACATCAGGGTAACGGATGTCAAACTGTAATTAAAAAGAAAATAAAATAAGTGATTTCACTGAATTGTTTTTTATGTTTGAGATAATTCTTCTACCAAAGTAACCTGATGGAATTGATTCATTATCAGCTTACCACGACACCAAAAGAATGTAGATGTGCTGCTGCTGCTTCCAGTGTATTTGGTGGAATTTTAATGCTCAGCTGGCAGCCTCGCTCTTTAGGATTCTGCGGTGTTATAATTCCTACACCATAAGTATTTAATTCTTTCATCAATAGCAACTCCATGTAACCTGTTAGCAGCTTTTGCTTTTCTAGTAGCCTTTTCATCGTTGCTTCTTCAAAAATCTGAAACAGAAAATAATTTGCTAAATTTCTTTGATATTCCTATCTTTCAGAACTGCAGAAGATCTTGCCAAAAGAAGATGCATTCTTGAATCAAAGAATATCTTTTTACCTCAAGACTAGCAATGTTAAGGATAGCATTCCAAGGAGATGGACATGATATCCGAAATGAATATGCTCCTACAGCAGGATCAAGATGTTCAGGCATTTTGAATCTTGTCTCAGCTTTGTTGCTCCACCAGCCTCGTAGGGGTTTTACCTCTCCTGTCCCTGAATCCAAATGCCGAGAATGAACAAACAAACCTCCGATTCCACCTGCACCAGAATTCAGGTACTGGAAAAATATGTAGTGTAAATATGTATGTAGATTATATTATCAGATTTAATTTATTTTATACATAGATGTAGTTAACCCAGAACAGCCTAGGTCAAGGATGGCAAACCATTAGTGGCAAGAGTGCCATGAATTTTATTAGTGCAAAGGACTTGCATGCCTATGTGGTGCCAAACCATACAGGGAGATGGTGATACATATTTTATGATGTTGATGATTGGATTAAGATCTTGTAATTGGCTTAAATAATTGTTAATTATCATTACTAATGAACGGATCCACGTTTATTTAATGCAGGATTTCATTTATTAGGGAAGTAAATCTAATTAAGAAAGTGTTGTTAAATTTATGCGTGCCAAAAAAATTTATGCCATAGGTTTGCCAACACTAGGTTGATGTAAGGTACCAACTTAGATTTCCATCCAAGAAGCTGGCATTGTCATCTTGCACAAATCCTTACTGTGGTTGCCTTGGTCACTTAATTGTTTACAGGCTTTTAATAATATCATTAAAGTATTATTAGCTCAAAATATCAGTGTGCCAATTTAAAAAGATTGTTTTAAGGATCTGTGGAAGATGTTGTTGCCTCTTTGATTCATAGGAAAATCTCTAAAGTTGCTACCCTATATCAGAGATTGTGGGAAGTCAATATTGAAGGATGTTATATGTGGATTTGAGAGAATAGACTCGATTTCTAATGTAGAATAACTCAAATCTAAAATATCTGAGTAACTTTACCATACACAGAAACTTTTGCAATGTATCAGTTTGTAATTTAATGGTATAATTGGTTTAAGTTTTGTTGCTGTTAGATATTTGTCTAATAATTTTTTTGGTGAATAGATCCACTGCTAGATTCAAAAAGTTTCCAAACTTATAACCATTGTCACTAATGAAAATAAGACTGGGAACCTTTTGAACATTGCAGTATGATTGGATGGAAATTAGCAAGTGATTTACATTGAACTGTATGTTTTTCCTCTGTTTTTATTTTGAAGATTATTTCCCAAAGTAACGGATTTCTATCTTTGAAACATTAGACAGTTAAGAACTGTTTTTCACTTGATTTTTATTAAGAGTATATTTGGAGATTAAGCAAATCAAGTTGCTGATTATTATAAAAGTCATATCAGCAAATAATAATCATCACTGTTTTATTATTTACATTTATTTTAATTTTAATACTCAGAGAAATATTTTATGATTTATTTTCCATGTTTTGATTTGCTGTAATATTTATAATGCTTCTAAGAAAATGAAGTCTCTATGTTTCATATATTTAGAATTCAAAACGTAAAACCCACTTTGTAGGTGCACCAGATACCGAAATCTGCTCCCCAATCATGCATTTTAAGCTCTACGTTTCCAATAGCATGAGCCAAGTCCCAGCCAATGAAACAGCCCTCATCATGTGCAGCCTTTGTTATAGCTTCAATGTCCATAAGCTGTCCTAAGTGAAAAAATAGCAAGTTAAAAGTTAGCATTACCCAAAATATACCAGTTTCAGCATTGGAGGAATATTTTAAATTTAATGTAGTGGTACAGAAATAAATAATAATTAATCTATAAACTTTCAAATTTAACAATAGCTGAATTCTTAGCATTAATTGACCGCAATAAAGAATAGTAAACTAGTTTTTTATTGTGAAATGATATATATTGGAGAGATATAATGAAAATTTGAGAAATATTTTCAAGAACACATCTCACACTTCAAACACAACTGATTGGATAGATCCAGTGTGGCACAGCATGTACAACAACACAGTCTCAGAATCACAGTGGAAAATTTAAAACTGAAAAAATCGGTACAGAAATCTTTAAAACTAAATGCCTATGAAAGCATTATCATACATCAAAACAAAGAGAAACTAATGGATAGCGACATGGGCCCTATTCCCCACTCTTCCCTTTATGTCCTTTTGGGACCTCTTCCGAAAAGCAGGCAGGGGGAAAAAACCCATTGACCATACGTCACTTGGGAAAACCGAATCCTTTTCAAACCCTACCACTCCAGCTGCTTCCTCACATACCTTTGAGTACGTCACAGGAGATCCCACCCCCCACACAATATATACCACGCACCTTGCCGGTTTTGCTCTGTATTTTACGACCCCTGTTGGAAGTAGACTTTATATATATATATATATATATATATATATATATATATATATATATATATATATATATATATATATATATATATATATACATTGTTTCAGGATTGATAGGTCTGCTAGTACGACCTCTCTTAGGATCGACCTGCAAGACCTCTCCGAGCATCCCACTTCAGCCTACCTGCACGACCTCCTGTAGGATCGGCTAGTAAGACTCGGAGAAGTTCGGAGAGAGGACGGTCTAAATGAAATCGGATGAGGAACTTCTCTACTCGAAGTTAATTCCAAGCCCACCGTTTCGCTCTCTTCTCATTTTCGAGGTGTTTAATTAGGGGTCGAAAGCAAATAACAGTATTTATATTTAATTTTTCGTTGTTACCCCCCCCCAGATACAAATAACATCATCTACGTAACCGCAACTAAAAAGGACACAATTAGTTAAGTTCAAAATCGTTATTTAATAAGTTATTCTCGAAATTATCCATAAATGAATCCGCTAATATAGGCGTTAGAGGGTTTCTAATCCTTTAATCTGATAATAAAAGTTGTTTTCGAACTGGAAGTAATTTTGCGCTAAACAAACGGAAATTAAATCAATAGTTTCCTCTCAATCAATTCAATTACATTTTTAATATATTCTGGAGATCCTCTAATGCTTCATCAGCGGGAATTGATGTGAATAGATCCTTAACGTCTAAGCTAGTTAGGAGACAGTTCTTTGGGAACCTTTTTAGTTAATTCTATTGAATTTTTTATCCCATACGGTGGTTGTAAATTTTCTTATGATGCCATTTAGTTTGTATGCAAGTATATGGATCGGAGAACCGACACTTGGTATTATCGGTCCGATTGGAAGGTCATCTTTATGTAATTTGGGGAGTCCAGAGAGTCTTGGGGGCAAGGGATTCATTTCAATAACACTGGACTTTCCTCTATCCGAGAGTAAATTCGTTTTCTTCACTGATTTCCTCACAAACATTTGATGGGACTTTGTTGGATCTTTATTGAGGATTTGAATGTTTTTGCTATCAATAAAATCACGGCACTCGTCCACATGCTGTTGTTTATCACTACACGTTGTCCCTTATCTGCCCTAGTTAACACCAGAATATTTTCGGATGTGAAATTCTTAATATATTTTTATTTATTTAATTTATTTAAGTTCGCGTTGCAAGTTGGCCTTCAGGCCAGTGGCAACGTTTGCATATATTGCTTGTAATATTATTTTTTTTAGTATTGCTTGATATGATAAAACGATATATCGGTGAGTGATTGGTGCATTGCCGGTAGTAAAAAATATATAATTAGAAGTACGCTTAGATAAGAATTTGTCAACATTCTATCTAGAAATATTCTGCATTGTAAATCCTGATAAGGCGAGATGTGTAATGAAACCCTCCCTCCCCAGCAACAACATCGTACAAACATTCATAACGCAACAATTTTGTCAAAAAGAAAGAATGAACCTTACTTATCGGTAAATGAAAAGTGATGTATGTTTACGTTCAACAGTTACCGATGAAAAAATAATTGATAACGATGGTTTTAAAAGGTCAAAAGAAGCAGGAAAACAGCAAGGGATGGGGGAAGGCACCCGGCAAAATCCGTTCAATGTGAAAGCGCTCATTTGACCGACGTGCATGACTACCCGCACCCGGTCGTAAAGGTCCCAACCCGGTGCCGTCCTCTTCAGTCTTTGGTTCGGCTGTTACCCGGCGACCACGAGGTCTATAATCCCTTCTCCGCTAGTGTGAAAGGCTTCATTTACTTCCATTGCTTACTACCCTTGTGACCCAGCTTAAAAACCAGCTATAGTTTGCCGGCCGGGCGAAACCGGTGAGTGTGTAAATAGCCATAGGCTAGTATCATAAGTATCATAATATAGTGTAAAAGGCTACATTTGCTTCCATGGATTATTACCCATGTGACCCGGATTAAAACCCGGCTATGCTTTGCCGGCCGGGCGAAACCGGCGTGTGTGTAACTGGCCTATTAATATATTATATACTAAGCAATATTCTTCAGAGGACAGATATTTGTTGAGGAAACCTTCGCGCGGTACAAAGCAGGATATTCACAACATTCGACACGGAAACACCATTTGGAAATTCCAGAAAAGAGTACAACACCGTGGTCCACTCTCGCACGATTCCCATGCCTAGGGTGTGTAGAGAAAGTATGGAAGTCTCCGGAGGGGGTCTTCCATGTCCATCTTAGCGGTGCACCGAAAGCGAGGATTCGCAAACGAATTTGCCTCTACAACAAGTATCAAAAGCCTCGGAAAAGTACTTAAGCAATTTTCTATAAAGTATCACTTTCTTATTTTTCCTTTGATTATGATTGTATTTAATTTTGTTTAAATAAAATTATGCTCTCTGGAAACACATTTACTCTATGCATAAAGTTTATAAAATCAATTTCATTAACTTTACTCTTTGCGAAAAGTCGCGACAGTGCACGCCATTTTTCCATACACGGGGCCATAAGAAGTAAATGGTCTCTTCATGCAGCTGGACGGGATTTAATGACAAATTTTAAGGATAAGATACAATTATCTTATATATAAAAATAAAATGATGTTCGTGACGTCGTCTAAAATTCGAAAAGGGCTCGACCGATTTGAATAATTTTTTTTGTTTTGTTCGCCTCGGTACGGTGGTGGTTTAAGAAAAAAGAAAAATAGGAAAAACTCAAAAGGAATAGCCAAAAATCGAAAAAACATTTCCATAAGAAATGCACGTAAAGTTCATTTTTTTCGCTGCAGGCTTTATTTCATTTGAAATTTTAAATTAGAAATTATAGTCGCAAAAAGTCGAATCAAGCACCAACAGAAGGGAAATAGAATAAAAGTCCTTATTTTGGTCGTGAAATATCGTTTATGAATCGTAATTTCGAGAATTTGATGAAATGCGCGAATATTTTATCAAAATGTCGATGTTGTAAACAACCCATCCCCCTTGACAATAAAGGTGATTGTTGATTCCAAGTTCATGTCAACAAAATGCATTAAGAATATAAGTCAAATTAAAATTGATCCTGATAATAGGTGATACACTTTATGAAGAAGGAAAAATTGCATGAGATTTTAACATTTGCTGTTACGAACAATATCCTGTGAAGAATCGCACAGAAAAAAGTACGAACATTTAAATTTAAATTTTTTACAATTTTGTTTAAACGTCGGTACCAACCAAATTTTATTTACAGCAACGTAATTGTTTACTGAATTTTTAGTTAGAGTTTTAAAACGGTTTTACTCTCTCTCTACTCGAAGACTTAGAGTGAGGATTTCAATATTGTAAACTTCTGAAGGTAAATTCGACATATACAACAAAAATATGTGAAATAAATATGGATACACTAGATAGAATTAGGTGGTACTAAGTTCACCGCGTCATCTAGTTAGTCATATAGGTGATTACAAGTGTATTCATATTGGATGAAATACGGAACTGAGATATGTGTAACGTTGCATGCATTTGATATAATATTCCATAAATGTATGAATGCAGGATATTATGCAACTCATGTTATAATTTGACATGAATATTTTTATACAACATAAACTCAAGTCGCCATCAAACTGACGTCAATAAATCTCATATGGAAAGAAAATAGCCAGAATTAGTATTGAGAAACTGAGGTTTTAAAACGAAGTTGTGAATCTATGACTATTTCATGTCCTTCAATTAATTTATTAAATTTGCCAGGAAAATAATATTCACCAATGAAACATATTTTCTTTCATCAGCATAAGCTTGTACATGGATAAGGGAAAATATTACCTGTGTAGTAATGGACACCCATTAACAGGATTACTGCAATTTCTTGGCCATGTTTGTGTATTTCCTTAATAACATCTTCTATGTGAATGTAATCTTCTCGCTCTTTTCTTGATTTTACAATAATTAGAGCATCGTTAACATCTTGGTCATGGATTTCGAGCTGTGAAACAACTGCATACTGTAAAGTAAAGTAATAATTTGTTAAGAGTAATGCAATATCTTAAGTTTAAAAGTTTTCGGGAAGGGGTTAAAAAAAAATCTTAAAAATCGTAGTAATTGCCTATTTTGAGACTCCTGGTGTCGAACACAGGACATATTGGTAGATGCGAATAAACATCATAACTTGTTAGAACTTGATCTTATTTAAAGCAAAATTTGAAGTCCATATCACCCCAGGAAGGTCCTGAAATAAGACTCCATTATCCCCATCTGAAATGCATTGGATAATGTAAATGGCTTTCTGGGATCGAACCAAGGACGATCAAGAAAATATAAAATGCGTATTTGAAATGTATTTATGATCTTTATTCACATGCCAAGTTTTAAGTTTCTATATTATCGGGAAGGGATTCAAAAAAGTTATTAAAAATCGTAACAGTTACTAATTTTAGAGACGCCTGCTGTGGAACCCAGGACCTATTGGCAGCTATGAATACATATTATGACTTGTTTTGTCTTGATCTTATTTATTGAAAAGTTTGAAGTCGATATCATGCAGGGGAGTACCTAAAATAGGATTTCGTTATCCCCATTACAAATGCATTGAGGTATGCAAATGCCTCACTGGGATCGAACCAAGGACCATTTACGATCCGGTAAACAGCATGTAAAACACTGACATCCCTAACTAACCTGAAGAGGTATTAGCTTCTCTAATACTTCGCGGAAAAAACACCAAAAGTAACTATCTGTTCTGGCAACTACTTCCCTGTATCGCTTTTTTGTTTTCTCCCGAAGATGTTTTCTCCCGAAGTTTATAACTGGGATGACAATGATCAATATGAATGAACAATATCAGCTATCTCCTCCCCGAAATCAGTAGCGATATATTTATCAAAAAGCTTCCGCCGATATTCAAGTCTTCTATCACTAAGAGAGTTCCATCCGAGGGATTCTATCATAGCCACTGCTGTCGAATCTGAAATCTCCCTTGACGAGCCTTGCTGCTCCACCATCTCAAGATCGGAAATTAATCCTACTTCGTGAGGATCTCAAGTCGTACAGAAATACTAAAGTAGAGGTCGAATCAGACAAAAGTACGCTATTTCTTTTACTCTCGATGAACATCCTCTCAAAATTCTACTGGCTACTCTTTGCATCCCATTCGCCTTACCTATTACGCTTCGAACATGCTCTTTGAAGGAAAACTTACTGCTGAGCGTAATTCCTAGGTATTTATGATGTATCCTAATCAATAAAATTTGACTAGGATATCTTTGTACACTATTTTGTCTCGAACCCGGGCCTATTTAGAAGGAACCCATCACACTTATTACTATCTCACTGTCTACTTTCAGTGAAATAATGTCTCGTTGTGGTCCTTAAGATCAATCTGAAGATGATTCCTTGTCAGATATCATTGTAAAACTAACTGTGTAAACCTTATCAGGAGATTTTTCTTGACTTGATACATTTAAAAATCCTAATTTGAATTTGATTCATTAGCCGACGAGAGAGTGAAATATATTTTACATTGATTCAATGTAGTTAATTAAAGTTGAGCTTCATCAGCCGTCTTGTGATTACTCACCCTATCTGATGGAAAAGTGTTTTCTTCGATGAGTACTTTGTATCGGCCAACTCCAGGTCCTTTCGGGCGATAGAAGGCGCTGAACATCAAGTGAAGATTTACTGTGAGTGAGTTGAGAATTGCAACTTCAGTGGGTTGGGCCCCAATGAGCTTCGCCGTGGTATTTACTCCAAAAGTATCACATAAAGCAGCGGGGAAGGCTCCGTGAAAATGCGAATGACCACCCCTGGAAAGACAACTCTTCCGATCTATAACTTCCTTTGGTCTTTCTCTTCACCGATTTCATTTTTGAGTAAGCATCGAAAGTAATAATGATATCAGTGTCTCTGTAGGTTTAATCAAATTTTACATCCTAATAACTTTGACGTTTTACTAGACTACTAGTGCCCGTTAATTCTCAACGGGGAATTAAAATTGATAAGTAATAGTGTAACAACCTCGATCGTAACACATGTCTCATAATTTAAGTAGATAGCAAATACCAGGCTGTAATTATTTCCAAACCAATAAACACAGAAAACAGTTATAATAACGTGTACAATATCACCTAAATATTCAATTTTAGATCCCTAGAATGAACAATTTCTTCGATGAAGACAACTTTCGTCTAAAGATTATAAAAATATATTCGATGATTACATTAGGATAAGCAGCACCACATTTAAGGAGATATTTTCAGAAATACTCAAATGGATACCGGGAAGGGTGATTAAACACGACAGAAATATATAATATATCGCTCTAAACCACCTGTGAATATTCTATGCGGAAAGTAAGTGCCTTATGGAGCTGACTAATATCTCAATGCTAAAATACGTAAAACAAACATGGAGCTCGATCAAATAACACAAATGCAATCACAATGCCAAAACAGATACAAATATTGAACACCAATAACAGAAAGATAGCAAATGTATATGAAGTTGAAGCACTTAAAAAAAGAACAATGAATATCCCCTTAAATTTCTCCCTCTTCATACAATTTATCACTTATTCTTAACATTAATTTGAAGTGGGCAAATTTTCTTTGAGGTTTTGCTTCAACTTAAATCTCGCAGCTCAAGTCCTCTAATGATTTCAAACACCGAACCAAGAAGAATCTGTGCGCACTTCTGTATCTACGTTTAAGTAATTCGCTAAATATACATCGATGCAAGAAGATTAGATTCGGTACTTTATTCAGAAGATCGTATTAAAAACATCTGCAACTTACCAGGTTATTTATACGCATTCGGTTGAGTTGTTCGAGAAAGACTAATTTCAAGAAACACACTTCTAACAAACCTTTTCATTTCAAGGTAAACAATTAAATCGATATATATAAAACTTGGTTGCTACAGACGCTTAAACGGAATTCGAACTAATTTAATTTTGCAAAATAAATGAACCCTGCAACGAAAAAAATTAACAACAATTTCGATAAAATATTGACGTATTTTTTTCAAAATGAGCGTAATTTCGAATCGCAAACGATATTCCACTACCAAAATAAGAATCTTTATTCTATTTTCTTTTTTTGGTACTTGATTCGACTTCCAACGACTACTATTTCCAATTTAATTTTACAAAAGAAATGAACCCTGAAACGAAAAAAATGAACTTAACGTGTATTTCTTATGAAAACGTTTTGACCCGTCTGGGTTCGAACGGTGGACTTCCAGTAAATAAAAAGTAGCCTAAAGTCTGCGCGGAGTCGACGGTTAATAACGTAGAAAATTACAAAGTTCTGCGACTCTTGGTTCTCGAGTTATTAGCGAACATACACACCCATACTCTATTTAATATATATATAAATAATTGCAAAAAAATCTAGTGTTACTGTAAATAATTATATTTATTCTATGCCAAGCATTAATAATAAAAAAGACTTTTTCGCCGATTGTTTATCTCGAAAGGTTGGCTGTAGAGCATTTACGGGCGATCCAGGCAAAATTTAACAGAAATTGACTCCTATTATTTTAAAAGTATTGAAATTTTCCATTCTTGCATACTTTTTGAGAAACTCACAGTGATAAGGTTTCAGCAGAGTGGAATTTGTTTTGCGAAATAACTGATGTTTCAAGAGTCAATATTTTCGCAAATATCGGCGAATATGGACATTTTGAAGGCCCATGTATATCGTATAGACGACGTTAAAGTATATTATTCTTTCATTTATTGAAAGATATTGAATGCAATGAGTACCAGTCAGTTAAAGCGGTCGAATATTGCAGTAAACAATGTTTTGAAAATTCAAATAATGATTAAAACAGTATGTGGAACTCATAAATTTCTTATAAGGACGCATTCAATATCTTTCAATAAATGAAAGAACGAGATTCTCAACGTCTTCCATATTAAAGATTCTTCAAAATGATCCATATTTGCTGAATGTTGCGAAAATTTTGAAACTTTTAGCATTTATAACTTCGCGAAAAAAATTTCTTTGAGCTGCAACTTGGCCACCACAGAAATACGCAAGAATGGAAATTTTCTAAACTTTAATTATTTAAATTTCGATTAATCGGAGATTTCCCTTCCTAAAGTTCATAACTGAATGGCAATCCTGAGACGATATATCGGAAAGAGATTTGGTGAACATAAATCAACTGCTGGTGAACGGATTTAAAGTTAACCGGATCGTTTCCAAAATTCATTTACACTTTTCAGATTCACTTTTTATCTTTCGTGGGCTTAAAATCTCAAAGACAATAAGTCTTAAAAGAAGTTTACAGGAAATATTGCTTGGCAGATGATTTTGTAGAACTACTGTTATTTAGATAGATGGTCGAAGACGTATTTCTTTTGTTTTTTCCAATCTAAATTTTTCATTTTGCTTATACATCAAGTAAATAAGTGATTTAATTTCTTTTAGTTGGATGCCTCCGAATTCCACATTTGATTACTTTTACCGCTCCTTATGATTGCAGGTGAGTTTTATGACGAAAAATGGTGATGGAGATTTGCATTATCATTTGAGTGACATAATTTTTTCGAAATTAATATTTTCGATCCAAATCTTATATTTCGTGCACTTCGAGAGATTCAAGTCAACTAAAAAGAGAAATGCACTTATATTTTATTATCTTCCTCAGGCGATAAACTCTTCTCCAAACAAACGCGGCAGTATCAAGTGAAACTGTATCTCCTCCTTGTTGATATTTACAAAGGAGATCACCATAGCAATTGAGCTGTATAGAGGTTCTATATTGCAACATGGTAGACTCCGTCAAAATTTTATTTGCTCTTGGCGAAAACGTTCTGTGAAAGAAAATTAAGAAATGAAATACATCCATACCGTGTTATTTTTTTATTAGTCCTCAGGATCACTCAAGGATAATGACATAACAGCATTGAAATCACGCTTACCATTTCTATGAATAAAGTCTATTACAACCGTGACAAAAACATGGAATTGGTCGAGATGATATAGTTTCTTTTGATTGACTTCAGTCAGTATCGAGAACTCTTCAATAAAATACAATATCTGTTTTTCCAAACAGCTAATGTATAATTTTGTTCAAATCAGCTCATTCCCTTGTATTGTTATCCTTTAAGGTTTGTTACATTCAGTTTTCTTTTTGTTAGTACAACCATCTTTCTAATGATTCAGTAGTCCGGTTTTCTTGTCTTCTTATCAGATGGACCTTCATTTGTAGGCCGTCATAAAATTCTAAAATTTTATTACTCCGCATTGTGTTTCTTCTTTGGCGTTTATCATGTATGTGATAACTGCTCTAGCACAAGGTTTTTTCGAGTATCTTTCGTACATATTCAAAATGGATTTTCTCACGAGTTAAATTTAACTGATGAAAGCCTTTCTTTATTCGTCTGATTTTGAACACTTTCTTCCTTATTTCGGCGAGGAAAAGTTTGACATTTGACAGATGGGCCAAGTGATCAAATAAAGATTCTTCATATCTGTTCGCATTGCTTTTATTTTCGTTCTCTTTCGATATAACGGCTTAAATATTAATATTGTTACTATCTAAATAAGCAGATGACTAACATGTCATAACATAACGAACTAACATATTTACATATTTAAGTTACGACTGTTTTAAAAAAATATATGCAAGATTAATTAATAATGTAACATCATCATTCATTCTTGCTCTTTCTTTCATGACGAGTTTCAGTATGGCTTTCGATTGAAAAACTTTTTAAGTTTCAGGTGCGCATGTGTTATTTTCACCAATTAATTTCAATTTATACATCGGAAAAGAAACAAATAAAGTCGAGAAATAGACAAAAACTCGTAAGAATGCTAGTAGAAATAGCGTCCTGCGATTTTTAGACTGCATTGAAATGCTCGCTGAAAAGAAAGAAAACTTTACTAAAATTTCGTCCTCTACGGAAGAGAGACTGGAGAAAGACAAGCAAATATTAATAATAAAACGAAAATTGGTCAATGTCGATATTCTGGAGCATTTTCCCCTGACCTGTGAAGGATTTCCCATCGGGAGGACCATTATCTTTGCCCTTCCGGACCTTTTTTCGCGACTAGACCCTCTTCGCGAGAGGAGCGAGCCTTCGCAAAACTGACCGCGTGTAGTACCATTTTAAAAGTTATAAACAATTCAAATTAGCAAAAATTTGTTAACTTCGTCGTATCACTCGTCCAAAGAAAGGTACCACCGTCATTTGATCGACGTTCTACGGGGAAAATTAAGGGTTTTCATAGTTTATTAGAAATATGCCTGCGACGCATTGGACGGCGCTGGGATGGGTTGGGTTGGTTAGTAGGGTTTCAACCAACCCAACTTCGCCAATTGGCCTTCTTGCTTAGCAGTGTTGCCGTGTGTCACCAGCTAATTTCTAACTAAAATATGCAAAATCTTAATTTTCATATCGAGATTAGGCCCGTTTCACATGGACGCGGACGGTCCTCGCTCCGCGCTACGCGCGCGGATAAGGTTCCATTGACGTTAATGGAAGCTTACACATGAGTGCGGACAGTCCGCACGCGGAGGAGCCATCCGCGTGGCCCCTACGCCCCGCGGATCGTCCGCGCGCGTACGGGCCACAGAGACAGGTTTGTGCTTGCACATGAACGCGGACGGCTGACGCGGACCAAGCAGATTTGTCAGAGTAGAACATTGTTGCCAAGCGTACGCTTCGTCGACCCTCCTCTCCCTGCCAATCGGATTAACGCGCCGAATTCGATTTGGCTACCGTAAGATGTTTAAAATACGGATATCTGGAAGCTCTTAGAGTTAGTTAGTTCTTTCATTGATTTTTTAGTTTGAAATGTATTACAATACTATCAGACAAACCATTAGATTCTGGAGTGAAAAACAATATGAAGCAAATTTGGCGCTCTCTCTTTCTGGACGTATTTTACTCGGTTAACATCAGAATAGGAATCAAATTAAAACTGATTATCTATCCTGTAAGAGAGTAATATGTTGAAGGGAGATGTGTTTCTAACCTTTTCAGTCAAGAATCTGAAAGTGATTCAAACTCTTCCATGAAACCTGATGTACTTGGCTGTGGCTCATCTTCCGATGCTATTGCTGACCGCGACGATGAGAGACGAATAATTAATTCATCTACGTCGTCTTGCAAATTGTCTGCGTGCCATATTTCTTCTTCTACTTTCATCACATGTTCTACATAGTTTTGCCAATTTTGAGCTGAGATCTTGCCGAAACTCTCCGAAATGATCCGCTCCACATCTTTCTTCTTGAATGAAGTATTCTTCATCCCAACATAATGTTTGATCTGCGCCCAAACTCTTTCAATCGGGTTCGACTCGCAATGATAAGGCTGATTGCAATGCATCCCTTCGACTTCGCAGGTTCATCTACATTCAACTTTTCAAAATCTTTCCGAATTTGATTGACTGAAAATAGTAAATCTCTTTTTAAACTGTCAGCTTCAAAGTTTATATTTTTACTTGCCAGCCACTCTTTTGTATTATCTTTTTTCCAGCTGACTGTCGGTAAATATTCTAATTTCCTGGAATGATACGATGCATTGTCCAAAACAATTACTGAGCCCCTAGGAATGTTTGCGAGAAGGCAGTTTTCGGACCAGTTTTCATAACAATCCCCGTCAACTTCGTCATGTTCGTCCATGGTATTTTTCTTGCAAAAAAAATTTAAGGCACCCTCGATGAAACCATTTTCCGTACCAGCGTGTATGATGGCAAAACGACCTCCTCGAGATGTGGGGGCCTTTAATCCAGTGCTTAACCCAGAGAGAAAAGCGTCGAGTGGCGTTTTAATTTGTTTATCACGCCAAGCCTTACTCAAGGTTTGACCAACATTTACCCAAGTCTTGTCAGTATAAACAATTGTTCTTTGCTCCCTTCTATATTTTTGTAGTTGCGTCAGAAAGTCATGGCGTCAACGGATGATGTCATTAACTCTCTCAATTAACAAGCTATACCTGCCCTTTCATTCATATACAAAACCGATGTCTGTTAGCAAGCGATATAAAGTAGTTCTTTTAAAATTCGGCAAATCATTGTCCATGTTCACAGTATTTAATATTGTTTTCAGAGTTGGAGGAACCTTCTGAAAAAACAACTGGTGCACTTTTCTTCTCACTTCAGACCGCACGATATCGTCGTAAATCATATCAACGGTACGATGAAAATAGCTTTAAAAAAGCGTTAGATGAATTCATTAGTCGAAAAATAACAATCAAAAAGGCAGCAGAAAAATAACAGGTCCTGAGGCTCACTCAGCAAGATGAGAAACATTTGAAGGAAATCGGAGGCCAAACAGTGCTTCTTCGTGGATAAGAGATTAAATTAGTGTAAGTGCTGTTAAATTTTCTATAAGTATTCGTGATATCCAAATTTTAGTGCAAACGTATTTCAACAGTAAAAAGTAAATGTTCAGTGCTTTCACAATAATTCTATACTTTGCGGAGCGATTTGCTTCTGCAATACGCTCATCGTAGCCAGCGCAATCAAGGGTTAGACAGCGGAAATCTGGCGAGCGGGAAAAACCATCATATTAAAAAATTCATAACTCCCTTTAGAAATAAGACAAAGTATTCCGTCCTTCACCAAAAACTACCTCATACATTTCTTTAAATTTCATACGCATCATGTATTGGGGTATCTCTTACGGTACGAGACTTCGCCGCTGATCGCTTTTTGGAATGCATAATTCGAAATTTTAGGATCAAACTGTACTTTTTATGTTATAAAAGTATTCAGATTAGGTATAACGTAAATTAATGTTTACCATTATGGAAAGTTAACTCCGGAATACTTTCTGTGTAAATTTGGTGTCAATTAAAGCAACGCCATGTTTACAACAGCGTTATTAAGATAATGTCGGAAAATAGCGTTTCCAGGCGGAAATGTAAGAAAATATTTTTTATTAATGTTATTTTAACTAATATGAAAAAACCTTTTACACCAAGTATTCATCCTTTATATTTACACCATAAATGATTTTATTATCTACCGATTTGTAAATATTTGTAAATGGCAACATGGGCCATCCTTCTTACGGGAGATATACACGGGGAATGCCGCGGACGGTTTTCGTCCGCGTCCATGTGAAAAGCGGCGACCGCTCTCCGCGCCCCGCGCGCGTAGAGCGGAGCGCGGACAGTCCGCGTCCATGTGAAACGGGCCTTAGGTTCGGTGGGGTGCGGTTGGGTTCGATATTTAACTGATAGTATGGCAGTCGAATTACATGAAACCCAACACCACCACCAACCCAACCCAACCCAACCCATCCCAACGCCGGCCAATGTGTCACAGGCATATTTATAATATCTTTCTAGCCACAGAAAATCGGCATTAACCCAAAAATATTGTTTGTAGCCGAAAAAGGGTGAAAATGTTCAGGCATAGCGTGGAATAGGTTGAAGGTGAACGGGTTGGATCCTGTTTGAGTAGCCAGCCATCGAAGAGAGCGAAGTAGTGGATGCAATGGCCTAAGCGAAGCGAGGACTGTGCCAGAAAACATAATTACTGTCAGAAAATAAACAAGCTTAGATACCAAGAAATAGTTTAAAAGAACTTAATGAAGATTATCATCTAGTATATGAAACTTAGACTCTAATAGTAGCAGAAAAGAGAAGTTTAGAAACAGGGATCTGATATATCCGTCTAACAGTAAGAAACGAGTTTGTGGATAATGAAGGTGCTTGATAATCTACTGAAGTATCTATGAAGGAAAGTAGCGAACCTAAAGAAAGACTTGGGTGACATTATGAAAGGTAGATATAGTCCGTTCGCGAAATATTGGCGTATGACGACGCGAGGAGGGTGGAATGGGATGGGGGAATCTTGAGTTTTGGTTTGGAGCATTACTTTGTTTGAGCTGCCCTCTCAGCATGCGCTGCCTCTCCTATTCTTACTTTCTCCATATATGTAGTATAGAGAATGTATTGTGTTCATGAAAATAATCTACTTCGAGATTTCAACGGAAATACATGTTTTGGGGTCCCTAGAATACGTTTTGTCGATTTCCGGAATGATGTCTGTGTGTATGTGTGTGTGCTTGTGGGCACTCTAACTTAAAAAAATATTAGTCGTATCAATACCAAACTTCATATATTGAACTATGGTCGGTGCAGTCAGAGTTGATTAGTTCTTGGAGTAAATCGGTTAACCGGAAGTCGAGCTTTATTCTTCGAAGAAAATTTCGGTTTTTACAAAATATCTCCATAAATATGATATTTAGACACATACTATTATTTATAAAAGTTTTATAAAATGTAATTTACCATAACTTTTGTATTAAACATATTTTTGTATCACTGATCTTTAAGGAGTTTTTGTGAAATACTGATAAACCGGAAGTTGGTATTATGTAATTTGTGGGCGCTCTAACATGAAAACTGTTTATCGCATCAACACCAAATTTCATATATAGCATTTTGGTTAGTGTCGTTAGAGTTGATTAGGTTTTGGAGTCAATCGGTTAACTAGAAGTTGAGCTTTATTATTCGAAGCTCGTTTCCGTGTTTGCAAAATTCTTCGATTAATCTGATATTTAGGTATATACAGTTATCTAAAAAATTACAAAAATGTATTTGTATTTACTTCCAAGTTTAAATTGAATCTAGAGTTCGAAATCCCTGTTGTAGATAAATATTTACATCTTATATATGGAGAAAGTCATGTTCTGGCCACATCAGATTTTTTGAGTTGGACTAAGCCCACCTGCGCAGCAGGATATTAAGTTTCTGCCACTATTTCGCGAATGAACTATAGAGGTGAAGGTTTGGAATGATGAGGATATAAGTAGAATGGAACAGGATGGTCTACAGAACGAAATCAATTTTCGGACATGTGAATTTATGTTTTTAATGACGGGTACAATTACTGAAAAAGTATACTCACAGTGTTCCCCATGCGTCCAAGGCCTCCAACATTTTGGCATCTGCTGATTTCGGTTTCAGTCCCAGCGAATTCCCATTCAGGTAGATGCAGTCATCTTCGGGTCGGACTTGTTTTAAGTCAGCTTTTGAAAAGGGGATTTTGTTGTGGTTATTAATTATTAATGCACATGGATTTTACTTGTTCGCCTCATGAAGGATAATTAATCAAGGTTAAGATAAATTGTGACTGATATCAAGTCTAGCTAATGTGAGTGATCTATGTAATGAAAGGGCTAAGTTGTTACACTCAGTAAATCCCGTCTAGGAGGCAAGCCCAAGGGACCTAGTAAATTTTCCAGCTTAGGTAAGTTAACAAAAATTACATTTATCTAACATAGATTTGCTGTAAAGCTTCAGTTTAACTTGAAAAAAGTGTCCTTTGCGGGGAAATAGTGATAAAATTAATGGTGGGAATGCCCACCGAAGGCAATTATATTGTAACGGCAGCGCTTGCCCCCACTTGTATTTAGATTCGTGACTCCCCCCTTTTTTCTTCCCTTCCTTATTTTTTAATATTACAAAGTTGTACATATTGGTTCTGTGTGTTCTCTCTTTATTCTGCTTGAGTGCAATATGGTTATTTTAATGTCATATGTTTGAGTGTATGTGTGTGTATTGCGCGGACTGCGTTTCAAATCCCGCGCAGTGAAATTTGTGAGTGGGATTTGTTTCCCTAGTGTCATATGTTTGTGGCGCCTCCTGAAGCTACCGCCTTCCCCTCCCTTCCCCCCTCCCGGCGAAGTTTCCTCAGAGGTAAAAGAGGAACTGATAGCCCTCCCTGGGGGTATATTGACTTAATAAAAATCTATTTATTTAATAGTATAGAATACTTCCTATGTAATATTAATTCACAAATATAATATTGCATGTCAACATAAATAATAATTTAAATATTTCTAATAAGGAACATTTCTAAACTGAAGTAAACCTTAGTTATAAAAATATACAATATTTCAACGTATTTTTTAATATTAAAATATCGAAAAGAGTTTTGAAATCAAAGTAAAAATAAAAAAGTTATTAAGATCTAAAAATTTTTTTTCGTAATTTTAAGCTATGCAGGGAAGATAATCTAAGGGGTTCGCTACGCGGAAAAAAAAACATCGGAAAAATTGAAATAACTTTTAATTGTTTTATCCAATATTTAAAAATTTTTTAAGGCACGTCTTAAAATAATACTTCATATTCACTACGCTTATCAAAGCAGATATTTCTGAATATTTATATATAATAATATTTCCTTATTTTAGTTCCGAGAATTTCTATTAAAGTACGAGCTCTCTTTTTTAAATAATAAGCCAATTCCAGTGGATAAAGTTTTTTCATATAAACTAGGTGCCACAATAATAGTATCCCCTGGTGGGAGTGACGACGTCATGGTCATTGTCACTTCACCTGGGGGTAGCGACTTGACCTCTGATAGCACTTCACCTGCGACAGGCACTCTGACCTCTGACAAAGACTTCGCCTTTTGGAAGTTGTGAATTCATATATCAACGACCTGGTGAATATCATATCAACGACCTGGTAGGAATAAAACGTATTTCGGCCAAAGTTTAATGCCAATATCTTAACGGGAATAACCTAAAGTAACTTCCCTTTAGCAATGCATACAAGATTGTAAATGGCGCACCGGCATCGAACCAAGGATCATTACGGAAACCATAAAATTCTTATATGAAATGTATTCATAATCTCCATACGGATCTTACGTAAGCATATCATCGGGAAAGGGATTAAAATAATCTTAAAAATCGCCACAATGTATTTAAATAGGAGAATTATGCACCCAACTGGCGTCGAACTCAAGCTCATTCGGTGACAGTTTTATAACTAAAGTAGAGCGCGTTATCTGGGACGTCTAAGATTTTTAATTCCCTATCCCACATGCAGCTTAAAATTTGAAACTGAGACAAATATTTTGAAACTCCCGCAATACGTTTCAAATAATTGACACGCTTGTTGTTAAACCCATGGATACATATAAGGCCCTGGGAGAGATAAAACTTATTCAATTCGAATTGTGAAGTCGATATCTTAACGGGAAGTTCCTACAATAAGACTTCGTTATACCCATTTGAAATGCATAGGATAATGTAAATGGCTCTCTGAGGTCGAAGCATGGACACCTTAAGCAGCGTATATAAAATGTTTTATGATCTCTATTCACATGGTTTCAAGTCTTAAGGGATTTAAAAAAATCTTAAAAATTACTGCAATTTATTTTAAATGGGAGAAATTAGCACTTACCTGGCTTCAAACTCACGCACATTTGGTGACAGAGTTATAGATATAAATAAAGAAGAGCATGTCTTCCGTGACCTCTCTGATTTTGATTTCCCTATCCTACCGGAATCTAGCTTAAAATATTTTCTATACTGTATCATAAATAATTTAAATTCCAATTATACGTTCCAAATAGTACAGACGCCTTGTCTTGAACACATGACTTTACCGATCATGCGAATACGTATAACGACCATGTAGGAATAAAAAAATGGAACCCACAGTTTTAAGTGGATTCGGGGTGATCCTAAAAATTCCTTATGTAGCTTAAAATATTTTCTAAACAGAATCATAAACAATTTGAAACTCCCGCTATACGTTTCAAATAATAGAGTTGCCTGGTGTCGAACCCAGGACGTTTTGGAAGATGGGAATACATATAACGCCCTGGTGGAAATTAAAAATTATTTAAATCGAATTTTGAAGTCGAAATCACACCGGGAAGGTCATAAAATAAGACTCCGTTTTCCCCATTTGAAATGCGTAGGGTAGTGTAAATGGCTCTCTGGGATCGAACCAAGGACCAGAAGGGAAACGTTAAAATGTGCTAATGATTGCTATTTACATGCCAAGTTTCAAGTTTCCATGTTATCGGGAAAGGATACATTATAGATTTAAAAATCGTCAAATTACCGCAAAAACTTTTTCGAAAATCCCTGCAATGCATCTTTATGGAAAAAATCGGAACTTTGTCGCCTTCTGGAATCGAACCCATGTCACTGAGGTTAAAAGTCGCTTTTTTTCTGGCGCTTCCACGCTATGGCCAGTACGTCGTAAAAATGTTCCCCGATGTTCCTTGGTTCGATGCCGGACCGCCTTTTAAATTCTTCTATGCATTGCAAACGGAGATGACGGAGTCTTATTTCAGGACCTTCCCGGTAAGATATCGACTTCAAAATTTGAATTAAATAAGTTTTATTTCTACCAAGTTGTTATATGTATTCACATCTTCAAAAATATGCTGAATTCGACACCGGGATTTTGTACTTTTAGAAACGTATGGCGGGTGTATGTATGCGTATTTGGGCTTGTTTTAAGAAGTGAAGAAAAGGCGTTGATTTCATGTCTGTAGTGTGTAAAGGTGTAGTGGCTTTAAATTAACATCCGATTTTAATCATTTCAACTAAAACTAACCAATAAACTCCTTAAAATGGTGTATAAAATAAATTTGATGGCATAGGGCAGAAGTGTTGTAAACTACAGAAAATTGAGAGTTAGACCTTTCACCAAAAAAATTAGATATTATTCCATTTCCCTGAATTTATTCTGCGCCCTTCTGCATCTTCTGAACACTTAATTACAGACTCTGGATTCCAGCCAAACTCTAACTTTTTGTTTTCCTCTGAAAATTAATCTGCAATTTCTCATCTTCAGGCGATAATGAATATTCATTTTGTTACGCTCCAAAATTTTCGGGCGCCGTGTGAACAGTTAGTGCAGGGTTACTCAACCTTTTTCGGCGCCCGGGCACCAAAGAGCGATTCCGAAAGCGAAGCGGGCACCACATAACATTTCCGTCATTGGTGACATTCAGGCCACCCCTTGGCAATATTATCACTTTACCAGTTAACCGTTGGCCGTTTGAAAAAAAACGTTCCATGGTGAATAAGATATAAAATATTACAACGTATATAATTTCATCACAACCTCACATCTCTTATGTGAGAACCTCTCATGTGAGAAAGTCTTTATCTCCGAAGAAGATTTGAAGGTTTTCGCTGCATGTGCACCGCTGCGTTCCGAAAAGCAGCAGTCCTTGATTACGAGGATTTTGATGCATTGATAAGCTGAGCTGAATCTTCGCATTCGTATAATGAACTAAATATGACATAGATACGCGTCTTGTTAACCTGGACATAGGCGATAAGAGGGGTAAAATGTTTACAAAACCCAAGACCAGGACAACTAAGTTTCTGATCCCTTCCCCGCCAAACCTTCACTCTATCCCCGATCCCAAGAAATAATGTCGTAGCAAATAAAAAAAATTTTTACCGAAGCTTGGCGGGCACTGTACGAGGTCGCTTCCGGCACCAGGATGAGTACCCCTGAGCTAGTGCCACTACGCCAAACGCCGCGGATGTCGCGACATCACTGTCAACGGGTGGGCTTCTACTTCCCAAACAGCAGTTCGCCCTAGCACCGGCATTTATGCTTGTAATCCTGTGCATTTATTCGTCTACATGTGCCACATCAGTCACAGTACACAAAGTTTGTATCTTCAACTCACTGTGTGGTAAGTCCTTCATTTTCGGGTAACAGAATTTGGCTCGGAATTCTCGTAGCGGGTCTTCGTTATCCATTCTCTTGATGAATTCCTCGCTCTCGACGTCCGTTCCCCATTTCTTCGCCAAATTGTGGAGAGTCACTGAGGGATGCTCCTTAAAACAAATCGTATTATTCAGAGTGCCATTCTTATAATAAAGTTAGATATTCTTATGTCTAAGTTCCGTTAATTCATAATTGATTTTGTTTAGTGGTTAGCTCTGCTGGAACTATGTCCTGATCATTGACCCCATTATATTTATCATTCTGGTTTTCACTCTGGGAAAACTGTATTTCGGTTCAGTGTCGCCTTCGCCACGTCCGTCGCACCAGTTTGAATCTGTTTTCTTCGGTGCGCGGTAAGAATGTCACAGGTAAAAATGCCTCACTGGAATTCTGTGGGCGGTAAAAATGTCATAGCAGAATTTTATCGGGGGGACGTAACCATTTTGACAATGTTAAAGACCATTTTGACAGTGGCTCATTTTGTTGTAGTTACTCCTGTATAGAATGCAATAATTTTGTTAAATGTCAATCATCTTTACGCTATAATACACCATTTGACAACGTTTAAGGCCATATTGACTATGGAACATGGCATAATTATTAGCGGCATATCATAGCGGCATTGTTTTCCAATTGGAACTTAAAGATAACATTGGCTAAAAGCGGATGGGTTGAGTGTGGTGGGTGGGGTTCCTTAAATTAAATCGTTTATAATCGTTGTCACAGTCTCTGCACTTAAAGAAAACTCTTGCTAAAAGCTGATGGGTTGAGTTGGTTTTTCATTTTTACCAGTGGCATTTTTACCAGTTGCATTTTTACCTGGATTCGTTTTCATCTCCGGTCATTGTAATCATTCGAAAGCTTTCTCTATCCTTAACATGAGCTCAAATCAAATTTTAGTTAAAAAGTTGGGAAATCGAAGAAATAATGATTCAAAGTAGGCATAGAGGGGTGAATTGGACCAGCAGCGGGTGAATAGGAACGATTTTCAAAAAGTGGGCCTAAATCCGAAATGGTAATGACTGACGATGTTACATACTTCTTTGTAACCTTTTCCTGTTGCGAGACTCAAAATGATAACATTCAGACTCCATTTTTTTATTTTTCACTGTCGTGTGTAGGCTTTCCACGAGAGAGAGGTGAAAAATTGGACTTTTATAAAACTTTGTATTGATCCAACAGATAGCGAGAATTGCTTGGATTTCACATTTTTCTTTACCAAAAGTGAAATGAATACCAGAGATACTACTACTTGTTATTTTTTTGTGCCTTGCATGGCATTCGGTGCTGCTAAAAATCCTAGAAAATCAGAATACTCAGTCGGACAAAAAGACCAGCACTTGTGAGGTTCATTTATATGCCACAGTTCGCATGCCAAGCATTAAACCACTTCCTAAACATAAATAAGTGCATGAAATGTAATAGTTGGTATCAAAGAGGTTTGTTGGTACGAAAGGACTTTATTTGCGGGAAATGCGTTCGATTATTTGAGGTAATATTTCTATTTTTAAAGTTGTGCTGGAATGCGAGTATCGTCAAAAGACTTTAACACTTAACTAAATTGTTAAAAATAACAATATTGAGAATTTATAATTATATGGAATAATTTAGCGGAAAATCTACTCATCTTTGCATTCCGATCCTATTCGTCGGGTGAATAGGACACATCCATTTCAGCACAATAAACTTCAAATTGCATTGAAAACTGAACAGGTATCAAGTTCCGTTTGTTAAGAATTTTATCTTACAGATGGAGAAATCGACGATTTTTCTTTTCGAGGTTTCACATGCGTACGAAGCGCTTATTTGTTGGTCTCTCTTACACATATTAGGGAAAGATTCTGTATTTTCACGTAAAATAGATAGCGTTTATAGGAAATTAGAACGGAGTGTCGGTTTTCACTCAGTTAATACACCAATATGCGCCAACAACAGTTTATTCGGTTTGAGCTACGCTTCGATGTCCGGAATGGTTCCTCAAAGCTTAATACGAAAAACAACACTCCGTAAAATATATGTATAATCGGGAAAGTAAACCGTAAAGTATCAACGAAGAAACTTTCCTCTTCGTTAGGCCGTGTTCCGTAGTATATTCCTGAATGAAAATCCGTCGATTCCATCAAAGCATTGCACTTATTATATGCACTATTGATGAGTATTCACACGCTCGTACTCCATCATGGGAGAGCACAGTATGAAAGTCCCTCAAGTGCTGTAGTTATTTTTATATTCACGATTACTTTGGAGGTCTTCCGCTTGGTATATACTAGACAAGCCTTAAAAATCGATGAAATCTATTGATTAATTCAAGAACCTTGAGGTTTTCAACTTCATTTCATGTTCAGAAATCTACAAAAGATTCTTTCTTTTTCTTCTGCTGGCAAAATAATTGTTTTAAGTTAAAAAATGATTAATTATTATGCCTCGTTGAATAAACCTATAATGATTAGATTTTTATGATAATTATGTTAAACTGAGATGAACTCATTCTATTCGTATTTTCAGTAAAATTGACTCAAATCACACGTTTCATGGCACATAATAATATTTATTTCCAAAGAACTGAGTTACCTCTATTCCTACGTTAGTAGTCCTCCTTTAATAGTTAAAGTTAATGATTGCACAGATATATCCAATCTACATCTTATGAGATTAATAACACATTAGTGACAGTTGACGTTGAATCAAAACGTAACCATTAAAGGTAGGGGCAAGTTATTGATTAAGATGCAATTGAAACTAAATGTCACGTCTAATTTGTGAGCCGATTGCACATTCTATCGTGCTATTATCCAAACATAGAGTAATATTTATTCCACTTCAAATTCTTCATTTCGAAAATTCCTTTCCTTCAAGTTCAACGCACATTTTAAAACGTTTCGCACACCTGTTTAGATGGAGATACGATACATCGTTTCAGAAATATCGTGTAATAATTTAACGGAAGAGATGTGTTAAAGGAATATAATTTTTCGAATACGATATCTGAGAACTGAAATTCGTGTTTAATAATATTTTTTCCATCCCCATATTTGTACGATACCATATTCTCGAGTCTCACTTCACGAGAAAGCCGACTAAATTCCTTGATCTATGTAACGTTGAATATACAAACTACCCATCTTTCTAAGTATGGTTAGGGTTTATCTTTTGAAATGCATGATACTCATTTGTCCTCATATTCTTTTCTTCAGGTAAACGCGAAACGTTTATGAACACAAATCAAAAGGATTAAAAAGGCTAGGATAGGTACGTTCAAATGCCGCAGTAATCTATTTATTTTACGCTTACCTTTACGAGTTCCACTCAAGATAACTTGAAAAATAGTCCAGAAAAAAAAGACTTGTTTGAGGCATACTCGTCCAATCTATACCAGAGAAGTTTGCATTTCCTTACAATCAGCGAGCTTAATCAATTAAATTGTGCTTGTTTATACGAACAACGCAACAATGTAAACGCGCGTTGCTATAAACGGAGTAGCGAAACAATAATTGACCTCTTTCAAACGCATTTATTTCCTATATATTCAGCAAGAGTTTCAATTTTGGTCGTTTGTAGATCGTGTACTACACTACCACCCCAATTCTATCTCCTCAGTTCACCAAAATTGCCGAATTCGATTCAACTTACCTCGGAAACGAAGGATTTGTCTTCTATCCTCGCCATTGTCTTCTTTCAGCGGCTGTGATGGACCGCTCTATTTTATATATTCCTTCCATTCCTCGATGATACTCCCCCACCTTCCCCTTCCATCGTTTCGCGCGATCTTGTTTGCGAGGAATTATTGCCCCAAAGACTCCGGAGAAGGGTATTCCAAAGCCAACAGAAAGCGCGCAAATGATAGCGGCTTATTGCCGATTTCCACAGCTTCTGTGAGGGAAGACGTCGCTGCCAAAGTTGCCGTTTCGCAAGCTGCGATTTATAGCTTGCAGCATGCGCAGATGCCAAGAATCCATCCAGGGTGCTTCTTTCGGCCTCTTCTCCTTTATATACATACTTTAATTATTGCTTTCCCTTGTTTAAGCTGCCCATTGTTTGAATTGGCAGTGCTAGCGGTGTCGCTCCTACAATTTCGGCGTTTTAATGCCGGCATTACTTTCTGGAGCCGCAATCCGACTCTTATGGAACTATCGAATGCTTGCAGGTGCATATTTAGTCAAATCGTGAGTTCTTCCGTTTGATTTGATCCAGTTAAAATTATAATAACAATTAGGAAGCTACTTTTGAAACATTTTAAAAGTAAAAACCAACGCCGAAAGAGAAATAGTATCAGTTCATGCGAACTATTTTGATAATCATAACTCTGTTTTCAAATGCTCTCTAGAGTTCCTCTCCAAAATTTTAAATCCTTCCATTTGTTTCATAACACTATTTCTTAATTTGAAAGTTCACAATTAGGTAATGATCGATCCATTAATCTTGGATTTTAATCATACAGATAATCTTTTCCATAAGCATTATTGATGATTATTTCAAATGAAACGCGTGATAATGAAGCAACGTATTATACACTACTAGCTAAACCCGGCCACGCTTTGCCGTGGCTCAGTCAGGTATGAAATAAATAAGAAAGTAAATAAAGATATTCAGGACATAGATTCACCGAGAAAATATCTTTCAATTCAATGCCTTGCGATGCTGTGACTATGTTGTGGAATGAAAGAATAAAATATGTTTTTCATAGAAAATAATGGCTGCTGCACTAAGACTCTTATTATGATTTAAGGATATGAAGCTCGATCATTCAGATATTGCAACTGCATTAAATTAGCTTTAGATCTAATAGTTCTTGGCGTTGTTTCGACAATTTAGTTGCTCTTCTTCTTCTCAATTCAACCCGTAATACGCGTACTATGGCCCGCGAAAAACAAAGACGACGATCGATATTAATCGAACTGAATGCAACAATCAAATTGAAAATACGTCACACTTTGATTTAAAAAGAAGAATTATTATATCATTTCCAAAACAAATCAAATGAATTGAACTAAATACAACATTCGGTATCACATTAACTCACATTTCGATTTTCGAAAATAGATAATTTAAATCACTTCCAACGATTGATTATGCACGTCATTGTGAACGAAATCGACAACTTTTTTCTCCTTCTTAACTTTAAATAGGCCAAAATGCAGGAACCTCGGATTCAATAATGGCATTCGTCGTCAAGGGGACCGGTTATTTACATCCTCAGAATTTTACAAAATTGTCATGTATTTCATGTAAAATCTCGATAATCCAGTTCGAAAACAATTACACACGACCAAAATAAGATTCTTTGTTTATTTTCCCTTCCTTTGGTGCTTGTCTCAATTTCGTACGACCATTATTTTTAATTTAATTTTGCAAAAGAAATAATAATAATAAAGCTTTCAGCGGATAAAATTAACTTTACGTGCATTTCTTATGGAAATGCTTTGACTCGTCTGGGACTCCTCGAACCGAGGACTAAATGTCAACATTTTTTACAACTGAAACACTTTCGTATATGAATGCAACGTTGTGTTAAAATTTCAAATCAATCGACAAAATACTTTTCGAGTTTTGCGCTCACTAAGATACGCAGGCTGAATTTTTATATATAAGATGGAAGGGAAAGTGAGAAAAAAATCGCGCCATTGAATGGATGGATGCGAAGCGGACATTAGGGAAGGAAATCAATTTGTGGCGTATTCCTTGCCCTATTTTATTGGCTATGCCCTGATGTGATTTTTTATACTAATTCCAAAAAAAGGAGCAATGTTTGTATGAACCAATACAAATTTCGCAGAAACTGAAACAACAAGAGACCTGCATGGGTCCATAAACCTGAAAGTTTTCTGGAATGCTTCCCCTCATTTAGAACACAAAATTTTAACTCGATAGTGATATGTATGGTGGGACAAAGTATAGAACTAACTTTTGTATTACTTGTGCACCTCAGTGAGTTAATTTATACTGTTATAAACTGTTATATACTTGTTGTATTGTCATAATGTAGAACGTATTCTTAATTTACCACTTTTTTGTGTTAGGTAGAATTTCCTTCGAGAAGATTTTAAACTCTTCAGACTCATGTTTCATATTTGTGGTAACTTCATTGTAAGAAAACGCGACTAACTTTCTTTGAAATGAATAATTAGATATAAAATTAGGATGCCAAGAGAAATTTTATTCTCCTCGTAAAGTGCATTCAAATCGTATTGAAGCTCTTCGGCAGCATTCGAAGAGGAGAAAATTATCTTATAGAATCAGAATTGATTCAAAGGTAGGCGAAAATCATAGTGATGACTATTTTTGGATTTTGCAAAAAGATTTAATTCAAAAACAAAAATGAAAATTCTCACCTAAATCTTCGATCAGCTACTCTCCCTGCTTATTGTGTACCAGTTATTCCTGTTCTTTTGCCTCCTGAAGTATATACTAGCATTTCCTGTTTTCTGTGCGAATGGAGTATCATAGAAGAAGAAAAGGCACAGCGTTGGTTGGCCACTAACGGATATGACAGGGGGTAAAAGCATTATTCAGTATTGCGTCGTTGACCCAAGCGAAATACTCTGCATCAAACTGGTCTTCGTGAACTAATCTGTGAAGGCAAGAATAATTTTGAATGTGTCCGCAGCAATTTTCTAGAATTTTCAGTATAAAAACGGAATGAAAGCGTAACTGTTGACTCAGAAATTAGAAATATGATGAAACATTTGAAACTACGACAGACCAAAGAAGACATAAACCCATAAAATAATTTTACGAAATATTTTGAGCAAACACCAGGAGTCGGAATGTCGAAGGAAATTAAAAGTGCTTTTTCTGGATTCACATTTGGACTATTTTCAAACTGTAAGTGAATAGCAAAGAGAGAGATTCCATCATCATTATTAAAGAAATTGAAAGTAAGACACCAGGGAAGTTGGGATGTAAATTTGGTTGCTGACTACAGCTGGGTGCTTGAGAGAGACTGCCCTCAGCACTTTCATAAGGAGAAATGTACCAAAAGTGGCTTTGATGATAAAAAATAGGAACTGCGAAGACTAACAATAACAAACAGTGACATTCAAATGAATTTGGACCATATTTAAGTAGAATTCAACTGTAATACAACTGACAGCAACTTTTGTTGATTGATTCTTCTTCTTTTGGCCTTTTTTCACGTGATAAATTCTTCATTCCTGTAAATCTTAATATTTGTGAAAAAACGTGATGGAAAACATGGAGATCATATTTTAAATTAGGGAAACATTATAGAATACACGAGAAATGTTTGAAAAAAAATAAAATAAGTGTAACTAAGCAGGTCTCTGTTATTATAAACTTCGTAAACGGTGATACTATTGATTCTTTTCTTGAACAAAAAGTATAAAGAAGGTAAAAAACCACTTCAGGGGTTTGAAAACTGCTCAGTAATTTAAAAGTATAAATTATTTCAGAAAAATTAAATCCTCTGATCTGAACCCAAGTTTATTTAAAATTACTTAAAATATGTGTGATCACTTCCGCAATAAGTAAGATGGTTGGAATATTCTCTGAAAAAAAAACATTAATTTTTAATGCATTTTCATTTTCTCAGAAATTCGAAGGCAAGTAAGCTTGGAATCTTCTTTTATGAGGCGCGTTACGAAATAGTATTCGATATTTGACTATATCCTTCTAGTTAGCGACATTTTCCTCATATTGTTTGTATGCCATAATCGTAATGAAGACATCTTTTTCAAGGCAGACCTCTCATGGATTAGATTTTCCAGTCGGAAAGGATCTCGGCGATCTTCTGAGCGCTCGATAAAATTCCGTAAACACGAAATAAAATCTTATCTGATAGCCTTGAAGTCATGGGCCTTCCCCAAAAATGAATAATTGAGCCTGTGAACACAATTGCTTCAAAATTTCGGAGACGCCTTAAACGATAAATTTTTCATGAGATAGTGTCGTCAAATGAAGCGAAATAGCTACGTGTGTGACGATAAGGGCCATTTAATCATCTTTATATAATTAAGATATTACTCCATGCGCTAAATAAGTTAACAAATAATTCACAAAATAACTAAGTGTAGAAAAAAATTCAAATCTTACAATGATTCTCTACAATTATGATGCCGATAAATTCAACAACATGTGTTGGTTTCGGCAGAAATTCCGTTTAAACTAACAAATCGCCAAAGAAAAAAGAGAGATATAAACAAAGCATTCGGAATTAATTTGACTTTTGCATCGTTCCAAAAAATCATTGTAGCATATCCATTGAAATATTTGTAATTAATGAATTTTAACTTGTTTAACTTACTAAAGCGATAATCCGACGTAATGAAGCCTATAGATGAGCCCCTTTTAATGGTTAACTAACGAAAATCCTCATCAAAGTTTAGAATTGAACGCTTCAATGATGCTTTGAGAAATTCTACAAAACTTTTTATTATAACAGAAACACCTGTATTATATAAAAAATCCATGGCAAGGAACTTTTACTAGGCCACTTATTTAGTTGTCTAGTAAAAGTTCCTTACCATGGATTTTTTAATAGTTAATAACTTCCACAAAATCAACCCTGAATATGTATCGTTTACCTGTATTATAATATTAAGTGGTGGACGGAATTGTTCCAGTTTCTTAATATTTCAAGTATAAAATAGTTTCTTACAATTCAAAGCGCTCAGACTTTTATTCGAGATAAAGAATGTGTTTGTTTATGTCATAATTACGTATCCTTCTAAGGAGACGAGCACACATTGTATTACTTACTTTGGAGGCTTCCAACATTTGCTGTTTAATAAAGGATTAATAATTAATAAATAAAGGTTAATTTTGAGAATAATATAATTCACGAAATTTACAACTGAAAGAATCGAGGAGAACTGAAATTGAAGGAGAAACGCGTTTTATATCGTAAGTTTAAATTTATAGGAAAGCGATACCTCTTAATTCGCAATTGAGAAGTGTTGGTAAAATTGGAATCCATCACTCTGCGCGCCTAATGTAACGAGGCTTCGGTGGTAATCAAATTAGGCTCATTCGTGGTTCCGACATAGGCAAGGGTTCTCTCTGTGCATTTCGCAATTCAGACAAGAAGGTGTTTCGTTATCGCTGAAGGCGGATCGTTCGAGAAACTGATCTTTCTTCACAACTTTATCCTTAATTCATGGAAAGTAAGAACGGTTAAGACCAAAGTACGGTTTGCGATGAGTTATGACAGTGATGCGATTAAAGTAAGCATTAATGCGATGATTGGGCGAAGTCTTTGCGATCCGCGGCTGCAAACAGGCGATAATATCGTGAACAATGATTCATCATGGTGCATTTATAGCTCAATTTTGGCATCACTTTTGAATTTTAGTATAGCCATATAGCATTTGGAAGAATTCAAAATGTCGAAATCTCGTTTAACCCATACTGCGGGAAGCTTATTTCTGAAAATATAACTCATCACTCACTCAATCCAGTTCCATTGCTCGTACAAAAATATCTTTTGAAAAGTTCTTTTTTTCCTCTAAGCCGTTTTCCCATATTTTTATGTGGTCGGCTGATGAGTAATGTTTTGGGTAATGATGAGGATATGGTTGGTTTTGGCGACTTTTTCTAGTCTGCCTTCATCTTCGATGGATCCTCCGGAGCACACCGTGTCCCATCATAGCATCAGAAATTGAAGTAGAGAATGTTCTGCCGCGGTAGCTTAATTGGCTAAAGCATCCGCCCGGGAAGTGGAAGATCCGCGTCCTGACTGCGGCAGACTTTTTTTCCTTCATTTCTTCTCAAAATTCAAGCATGTGTATCATGCGATTATTCATCACTTAGCATCCCTTATTTATGTCGATCCGAATATCAACCGGAAATTCGTATTTTGATATACACGTTTCATTTAAGAGTGAAACCCGCCTTCGTATTTTTATCAGGGATAGCTTTTAGTGGAAGGGTTTTGAAAATATTCCTACTGAATTTATTTTCGAATTAGGTAACTTTTAACTTTGCATATGAAAGTGTGCATCTTAGTTCAAAGTTGTAATCCGTTCAAAATGAATAACGAACGAATTAGGATAGCATTTTGTGAATCATTACAAGATTAATTACAGTGGAACCTCGGATCACGAACTTAATCTGTTCTTGGACCCTGGTCCGTAACCGAATTGGTCGTGAACCGAGACAATATCTCCCGTTGAAATTAATGTAAATACAATTAATCCGTTACAGACCCTGAAACTTTGTATTTTTTAAGTATATTTTTGTTTAGAATGCACATAAATTGCATGTAAAATTAGTTATAAAAATAAATAAATAACTAATTTTTTATACTTTACGTGAATATTATTTAAAATCAAATACTCTACCTAAGTTACCTTCGTTGTGGGGGTGGCGGTCGAGGAGGAGGAGGCAAGGATTGCCTGTAGGATTAATTTTATCATTTTTATTCATTTATTTACAGAATACTTTCCAATATTATTATATTGCTATGGAATTCGTCCTATTTTACTGGTAATCTTCAAATTGCTCTCGAACTGTGTTCACTGATCAACCTGTCTGCAACTGTTTCTCAGGAACCATGCTGTGTTATGTTGGGGTTGCCTACTGAACTGGTCGGCAGCCTTGGTCGTGAACCGAGTTGTTGTACACCAACCGAGTCAAAATTTGGTTGCTAAAGCTGGTCGTGTACAGAGGCGGTCGTGAACCGAGGTTCCCCTATAATTAATTTACTGAATAAGTTCAGAGAAATTGCGTTCTAAAAAGATTTAACCGATATAATACCTCCCCGTTACATGTTCTGATACTGCGAGGAAGATAAGGGAAACAGAACAGAAAGAATCGTTTCAAGGTTTCAACTTTTTCTGCGAATTATGTGCGAAAGCGATTGATTAGGATTAGGAGTGTTCCCCCATTGACCTTTCCTCTAAAGCAGTGTTTCCCAACCGGTGGTCCGTGAGAGCCTCGGGGGTGTACCGCGAGAGGTGACTATCCCGGAAGTTCCCGCGATTAAATCAAAATTTCGCTTTTCTTTGAACAAAATTACGTAAATACATTGGTCCTAAAACGCATATTTATAGAATTGGATTATCTTTAGCTTAATAATTATTAGAATATCATAACACAATCACAATCATTTTAGTATCATGTAGAAATGTAGAAAACGAGCTTTCTACAACATTGTAACCGGGGAAAACTCTGTGGCCACTGTCGAAGTATTAATTATGCGCCCCTTGACTTTGTGAATTTATTGCAAGCTACAATGCTAAAAAAACATGGACTAAACAACATATTTCATCAATGCCCCTTAAGAACCCAATTGCTGCAAGAGCGTCGACGGCAAACACGGATGGGGGAAGAAGGATGAAGGCTCTCTCTCTTCGGGGAATAATCGTAGCATTTTAGATTGTAAAACTCTCGTACTTAGGTTCCGCATTCTTTCGTTAAGAATTAATTTTATTTACTTTTGGTTACAAAAAACGTCTCTTTGACCAGTGCGTTCTCAAGTAAATCTCAGAAAGCGGAAAAATCCTATCTTTTTAAATTACACAGCGTACCTATAAAAATGGCATGACCTCACATATAAAAGTCAAACCATAGAGCAATTCCATTGATAAATTAATTGAATCTCAAGCAAGTGAACCGCGAATTTCAGTGATTGCCTAGGTGAGAAAATTTATAATGAGTCCATGCAGAATTTACGTTTCTACAAATTTACACAAATTATAAGAAATTATTATTATAACCGGCCACGGTTTAGTCATCAGTGAAATAGAGCATGCTGTAACTTTTTAGTTGTCGCAACTTAATAATCGCCCGTGTGCGGGGTTGTATTTCTGTGATTAAAAAGTTGCTTAAAAAAAGTTGCCAGTGCGCGGTAGGTCTTACAAGGAGAGGTCGCCAGAATGAAGTTCTGGATTTTGATGAGACCTATTTCATATTGAAGTAGACATAGCGAAAGTAAAAAGTGTGAGAGGTTTCGTCCACATAGGCCTTGGTTCCTGAGAAAATTGACAATAAAAATATCGTTTTTTGTTGATTATCCTAGGTGTGTATGCTTCCCTGCATAACAGCAGATGCTCCCGATGTCGGCTGTGAATCGCATGGACCTGCTATCAAATTCGTTGTTGGATGTGTTTTTTCTTACTTTTCTAACCTTCATTTTCTATAACTTAATTTTTGAAATAATAGCAATCACTACAATTGATTATTTCCTCCTTTTAACATTTTTACGAGAATTACTAAATACTTTCCTAAGATAATCTGCTTGTGATCTCATATGTGGTACTGCCACCAATTTTTTTCATCGACAATATGGTTTTATGGACTAATTTACAATTATACTTATTTTACTTTGAAATGATCGAATTAAGTAAGTACTATTCCATTTAGGAATATAAACAAAAGGTTCAGTAGCTTTTCACCTTCATAACTTCAACAATCATATGCAGGGTGCACTGATTCTTGATACCTGGCTGTTTAATATGCTTACTGCTGATTAAAAAAGTGAATGTTTTTGTTATTATGGAAATTACTATAATTGATCCCTTTTATGTATTTAGTTGGGCAGGGATTCGTCGACACATTCGTAAAATTATGTTTCACTGGCCCTGGAAGCCCTGGTCTGTCATTAATTAATTCTAATAGAATGAATTATCTTATTGCTATGATTTTTCATTAAAGCTAATTTCATGCACGACCTTTTGATTGATACAATGAATCACTGATTTGATATATTCTAAATCAATTCCTATGATCTAAAAGAAATTTACCAGAATGTTCATTCTGAAATAATTGAGATAATGAATTCTAATGGTAAATAACTTGGTTTATCATACCGTTGTAAATATAGCAGTAATTGACCGCAAAGTAAATAAAAATATTAATTCGAGCATTTTATTCATTAGATTTTTTCTGAACATATATTAGGATGATAAAAATCAAAAAACAAGAGAAGCACAGAAAGGAGAAGCACCATGAACATCTTATAAAGCTAATTTTTGAGCACTTGCACTTATGTTTTTGGACATCTTTAGGAAAACAAACCTCTCGTAAATTCCGAAAAACACTTCTGTTATCTACCAGTTTTGACGCATACCATGAATATTCTTACATGTCTTTGAATGCTGGAGAGGATAACTGATTGTGGATTAAAGAGTAGATTCTAATGTTATCCTCACGGGAGGAAATTTCCCTCTTCTCCTGAAGCAAAAATGTACAATTCTGGAGGCGTGCAATAAATTGATTGACCTGTCTGTAGAAGTAAACATCACAAGGTTGGCATAAGGATGTACACTTCGGTGGAATAATTTTCACACAACACGTCGGTGCAACATCATCGTTAGTGAATAGTTCATCATAAATTGCATTATTTGTTTGCCCTCCACAAGAGTCTATTATTAACAAAAACTTCCGATTATCTGAATTGGGCCTCATCACAGTTTTAAGGAATCTAATAAATAAGTTAGTTGTGAGTTTACCTGATTTAGATGAAACAACAGAAACGTTCGAAAATTCTCTCTCTTGTTTTTTTACATTTTCACAAACATGCGGACCAAATTCACCTCCAGATTCCTGCATACACAAAAGAACTTTTGGAAGTAGCTTTCCTGAAGCAGTGAATGCATACTTCGCTGTATAAGAATGTGTAATTTTTTTCAAACTCCCAAGAGCCACTTGCACAGTCTTCTCTCCTTTTTCTGTAAGTGTTCTCTTTATTTCCCCCTATATACACACCCAATTTGGTCTGTATTAATGACCAAATCAAGATTATACTCTGGAATTAGCATGTTTGCCTGATTTTGAGAAAGCTCGGCGGATTTCACTATCTCCTCTAATGACGTTCGCTCGCTGGTTGAGTCATATATCGGGTAACTTTCCGTTGGACTATTCGGTGCCTCTTCTTGAAGGATTTTATCCAAGTCGCACTCGCAGAGAATTCAAAATCCAGCGAGATGTGCTGAAACGCCGCCGCAATGGACCATTCCTGCAAGGTTCTCGTAAACACAGGTTCATTTCTTTGCCTTGCTTCAACAAACCGATCATGTACCCATCTGTCTATCATTTCCAGTTTATCGTATTTTGTTCCTCCACTTCTAATATCCTTTTCCCACTCTGGAAGCAATCCTTTGTTCTTTAAGAGCACTGAACCTTGATTACGGAGGGTTGAAAGGCTCCATTTTGGGTGCTCTTTTGCCAAATTTGCCAGCTTAATTTTAGTCACCAGTGAAATGTGATGATAGCTGGACTTCTTCGGACTAGGTTCGTAGGAAGATTCACTCTCGTTTGTTGGCGATGAAGTTGAACTCTCTGCTTCCACAGCTTGTGTATCCTCGTCCAGGAGACTGGCACAATCCTCGCTAATTTCCATCTCTGCAAAAGGTTCGTCCTCTTCTTCAAACTTAAAATTATCCAAAACTTCCAGAAATCGTCGAAACATTTCTTCTCCGATTAATTTCGAACGAAGGGAGACAACAGCGTATTTGGGATCATCGATAACCTTCATCTCGCGTAAGGTTTCTGTTTTATTAATATATATATATATATATATATAATATATATACGTTAACAGATAAATATATGTATATTAAATAAACTTACCTTCAAAATTAAGGGACAGCACCCGTTACATCATCTTTGCTAAAATTTGGTTTCGACTCCGAAAAACTGTCTGCTGAACCAAATCCACTTGATGGACCAGGAACCAGAACCTCAGCGTCCATCATTGCACGATATCTACGAAAATAAATTCCTGGTGTACGCAATTCACAAGTCCGAATGCTTTTAGAAACGTTTCTTTTTCGCAGTGGTCGTCTCAAAGGTTGGTCTTCAACTAGTACAAAAGCCTAGAGAAGGTCTGCTAGCTGCTGTAAACCAATATACCGTTATTCGATACAGTTATCCGATTTCCAAAGGGTTGAAGGAAGCTGAGGTAGGGTCCTATCCTTTAAGTTTCCTCACAGAAAGTATACTAAATATCCTTCGCTTTCACAGCCTTTCTTGGGGTTTCCATTTGGAATCAAACTTCAAGTCCACTACTCCATTCTATTGGAGTAGTTTCATGGCAGCAACATATCCAGGGTCAGTTAACTATAATTTAATGAAGGTGCCGAATAATAAGCATAGTAATTGCTATTATTTCAAAAATTAAGTTATAGAAAATGAAGGTTAGAAAAGTAAGAAAAAACACATCCAACAACGAATTCGATAGCAGGTCCATGCGATTTACAGCCGACATCGGGAGCATCTGCTGTTATGCAGGGAAGCATACACACCTAGGATAATCAACAAAAAACGATATTTTTATTGTCAATTTTCTCAGGAACCAAGGCCTATGTGGACGAAACCTCTCACACTTTTTACTTTCGCTATGTCTACTTCAATATGAAATAGGTTTCATCAAAATCCAGAACTTCATTCTGGCGACCTCTCCTTGTTAGACCGCAATTGTATTGACAACTCAGTTGCTCGGTTGCTCACTGCTCAGTTTAAGTCAGCAGTTCGGAGCGGCGAGTCTCGCAGAGCAGTGTGATTCCGTTTCGTATTTGGGTTAGTGGTAGTTATGCCGGGGTAATACCGTTACATTTTTTCAAGTAGAAATTTCGAGGGTTACCGTCCTAATCCGGTACCTTAACTCGCCTTGGCAGCTCGGGAGCGCCCGGCCGCCACAGCATGGGGGACCATAAAAAAACTGACCGCTTGGAATGCGATTTATAAAGTTATAAACAATTCAAATGAGCAAAAATGTTTTATGTTCGTCGTCTCACTCGTCCTAAGAGATATACAAGCGTCTTTTGATCGACGTTCTACGATGAAAATTAAGATTTTTCGTGATTTTTACTAGAAATAACCCGTTGACGCACGGCAGCGTTGCTCAGATAGGCGGGTGTTTTAAATATTTCAACGGGGGAATGGGTTGGGGGGAGGGGGGATTTCTCCATCTGCGGGAGCGGACGTCGAGTGTCTCAGATTTCTACGACCGAAGTGATTGTGGCTTTGATTTGCGACCACCTACCGAGATTTGTAAGTCTTCAGTGGTTAAATACGCTGCATAGGTGCTATATTTATATACTTATATTTCTTTTAAATTTTGAGTTGAACTTCAAATTGTTTGTTTATGATTAAAACTCAAATTGCGGGTTTTGTACGGTGATCTACCTTTCGTAAATTATGTTAATTTTTGTTTTACGCTTCGTAGCCAATATTATTATATTGTGTTATTAATCTAATGTTCGTTAAAAATTATATTTGCTCTTAATACTGATTCTGAGTATTATTTTCTCTGATATTTGTTCGTAAACATAGACGTTCATAGTACATATGTATATAATATGTAGTATGTACTTCATACTCAGTTGAGTAACTAAGAAATACGTTTTTGCAACTTTTTTGAGGATTAATTTAAAGTATTACTATAAAAAACATTCCATTTTTAATCTAATGTTGGTGGTGCTGAATTTTATTCAATGGAGTCGGAGTCCTACGATTATTGTCAGAGCAAAGTTCCTCAGTAATTTATGTTATGAATCTTAATTAGAATTTCCGTAGTTACTTCGATGTTAAAATTTAATACATAATATATTGTCATTAATGAAGATGAATTTATTCCATAATTACGTCCATCTCGATAGTTGTACCACTTTAGTTTGATGGAATGTTGAATTTGCAGTCATCCTTGTGATATTCTTTCGTCCGGACCGGCCAGTTGAGCACCGGCAAGCGGCGAAGCAACCTTCCGAAACACACCTCCGACTACGAGCTTTTTAACCGCAACAACTTTAATATACAGTGGTACCTCGAGATACGAGTTTAATTCGTTCCAGGACCGAGCTCGTAAGTCAATCAGCTCGTATCTCAAACGAATTTCTCCCATTTAAAATAACTGAATTCGATTTAATCCGTTCCGGACCTATGAAAAATCCCCAAACCATTGTAAATTCTGAATAAAGATATGTTTTTAAATAAAAAATAAACATGTATAATTAACAAATACATAACAAAATATGAAATAAAGAAATAAAAGAGTTATTTAGCATAATAGTCTTACTTTGGAGACAGACGAGTGCGGCTAACAAAGGTGAACGGCGAGGAGGAGGGAGGGGGGAATTTCAAATGAAAGAAAAAACTTAAAACAATGCACTTAACTTTAAACTTATTTATTTAATTATCAGTTGCTTTTGCCTTCTTGGCTGCACTTTCTGTGCATTCACTCGCAGCTCTTTTCAATAAAAATGTATCCAAAGAACTTTGCTTTTGCCTGCCTTTCAAAATGCTTTGAAAATGTGACAAACAAGTGTCATTAAAAAGCGCTGAAGCACGACCAGTTGCCACTTTTTCTGGGTGTTTCTTTTCAATCAAATGTGACAGCTTTTCCCATATTGCCAGCATGTCTTTAATTTCACCTGTAGAAATCACTTCCTCCGGCTCTTCCTCCTCCTCACTTGTGCTAATCTCTTCCAAATCCTTCGTGTTTTGCCTCAGCTGCAGCTCCTTCAACTCCTCAGTTGAGAGCTCCTCCTCATGTTCTTCGACGAGTTTGTTGACGTCATCCTCATCTAACTCCAGACCCATCGAATTTCCTAGAGATACAATCTCCTCCAACTCTTCTTGCTTTGAGCGAACTTTTGTATGTACGTATCGGCTGCTTTCACGTCCGCACTTGCAGATTCGCCATGCCTCACCACTGAATGGATGCCAGTTCTCTTCTTAAAATTATCAAACCAGCCATGGCTTGCCTTAAATGCTTCTTCTGATGCCTCTTTAGAAGTTGATGCTTCTTTCTTCACTAAGTCGGCATAAATACTCCGTGCCTTCTCGCATATTACCGTCTCCATTACTGTATCTCCTGCCAACTCCTCTTTCACCCACACGAGCAGAAGCTTCTCCATTTCCTCGTGGATATTTTTCCTTAATTGGGAAAGAATTGTGGCTCCTTTTGCTGGTGTAGCACTCGTGATGGCATCCTTCTGCTTCAATATCGTAGAAATTGTCGATTTACTACGGTCATGGATCTTAGCGAGTTCAATCACTCGTACGCCACGCTCATGTTTTTCTATTATTTCTGTATTTTTTTCCTGGCTTCAAAATATGGTATGTTTTCGGTTACTTTATTTTCCATAACTAGCGGGACGCTCCGGAAACACGGCTCGTATCTCGGATTTGGGCTCGTATCTCGAACGAAAATATGGCCCGAGCTCCGGCTCGTATCTCAAAAAACTCGTATGTCAAGCTGCTCGTATCTCGAGGTACCACTGTACGCTATTGGAGCTGGAATTACCACGGCTGCTGGCACCAGACTTGCCCTCCAATAGATCCTCGTTAAAGGATTTAAAGTGTTCTCATTCCGATTACGGGGCCTCGGATGAGTCCCGTATCGTTATTTTTCGTCACTACCTCCCCGTGCCGGGAGTGGGTAATTTGCGCGCCTGCTGCCTTCCTTGGATGTGGTAGCCGTTTCTCAGGTTCCCTCACCGGAATCGAATCCGGAGAGACGTATTAATGGAATAAATACATCTTCCTTACTGACATAATTTTATATATTACATTTAAAAATCGAACTAACTACGGAAATTCTAATTAAGTTCCTAACATAAATTACTGTAGGACTTTGAAATGACAATTATCATAGAACTCTGACTCCATTGTGTCAATTTCAGCACCATCAACATTAGGTTAGTAATGGAATGTTAAAAAAAATATATATAATAGTAATATTTATAAAGAAATCCTCAAAATAGTTTCTGGAATCGAACCAAGGATCATCAGGGAAACGTTAAACAGCGTGCATTAAGTGTATTTATGATCTCTATTCACATGCCGGGTTTGAAGTTTTCATGTCACCGGAAAGTCATTTTAAAAAATCTGAAAAATTGCCGCAATACATTTTAAATTGGAGAATATTTGCCCTGACCTAGCATCGAACATGGGATAATCTTCGAGGATGTCTTTATAGTTTTCGTTGAACATACACATCTTCCAGCGATCCCTCGAATTTCTATTCTCTAATTTGCCGGAAAGTGCCTAAAACAAATTTCCGAAAATCCTAAAACACATCTCTCCCCGTGCCAGCACTGTGAGAAGTTAAATTAAGATCTGTCAGAATTAATTTGTTGAAAATTGATGGATGTTGTGATACCTTTAAGTAATGGTAAATCCTAGAAGTCATGGCTGGAGGAGGAGGAACATAGGGCCCACCACCTTCCCGAACTCTATTCCTGAAAAGAAACATGTTATCCAAACTCTAGCATTTAACGCTTCCTGACTTTAGTTTAACACGCGTAGAGCTTGAGTGTTTTCCTTTTTTTGCCGGCGCCAAATAGTGTTACTGGGTGACAAAATCTTGGCACTTTCGTGTTGCCTACTTTGTATGTTATTTTATGCGCTGGTGTCTGCAGCTATATAATGGCTACCCATAATGCGGTGCAATATTGTGAATTTACGGAGTTCTTTCATATCCAGTGTAAATATTCAGTTACCGATGTTGTGGTTGCTTGTGGCGTATACAGTACACAAATCTACTGCGTTACCTGTTTCTGAACAGTTTTTCTCGCTCTTCACGATGACTTGTGTCCAATTTCTGAAAGACATTAATATTTCCTATCTTTCTGTTGAAGAAAGATGTGCAATAAGAGAAGTAGGGAGGCCTATTCCTTTGCTGAACCTATCTCAGAGTCAGAGTTCTTCCAAGCCCGTTCCCTTGGCTGTGGTTTCGCTAGATAGTAGATAGGGACATTACATTGCATTCAACCAGAGTGCAGGAGCCTCTCTGGGTTTTTTGTTTTCGGAACCGTACCTAAGCATTGCTTTTACCGGTTTACGAACCGAAGCCTCTGTAGAAAGTAGAAGGCGCCTCCAGTATAGGTGCAAAGCGCACCTTCGTTTCGAGTAATTCTCAAATCTTATTTTTATTTCTCTTGATATATATTTTCACTTCTGTTGGTTCAAACACCGCCCTTAAGTCTATCAGTGAGTAACGAGGAAAATATATATCAAAGAGAAACAAAAATAAGATTTGAGAATTACTAGAAAACAGCGAGTTATTCCTTACAGATTTGGGCTAGCGCGAGTATGTAATGCGGGGTTACCTATACTCAGATTGTAAATTTCGAATTAATTATTGCAACAAAACTAAGGCCCATTTAGACGAACGCTAATACAGTTTTTCATTACTCTATTTCCTGCATCACCACAAAAATTTTCATCAAAATCCCCCAACGAAAGTTAGAGTCTCCCTTTGTAAGAAAAATGAAGTATTTTTCACTATTTAGAGAGATCAAGTATTTAAAATAAGTCCAACTCAACTAAAAGTTTTGCAAAAATTTCATGTTTTCTAACTATTTCTTCGTGAATTACTAAAGCAAATGAAATTTTGGTTTTACTTTTTAGAAACATCTTTAAAACGAGTCCAAATTCCATTAGGTTAACTCGAATGAAAATAAAAAAGATAAAAACTGACAATGTTCGCTAAAATGCCCAACTCCTGCCAATCTCATCGTGAATAACTGGAAAAGTATTGCTCAAAATATGTAATGATCACGTTGAGTTCTCCAAAAAGTGTCCATTCAACAAGATTTACTCGATTATTTAGAGTAATAGAACCTAAAAACTGAAATTTTTTGTAGAAATGCCAAGTTTTCGCTGATTTCTTCCTGAATTGGAAGCAAAAAAAATAAGTTTTTGTTCGAAAATTTTAAAACCTCACGTTTAGATCCCAAAACGTGCCCAAATTAGAAAAGGTTTACTTGAAATCAAGCAAAATAGTGCCAAAAAATTGAAACTTTTCAAAAATTAACTTCGCCGATTTCTTCATAAATTAAAACAAATTGATGTTTATGCTGAAGAAAACTGGAAATATCTCGTTGAGGTCTTCCAAACGAGCACATATTCGGCTAGGTTATTTCGAATTATACTCAAAATAGAGCCAAAAACTGAAAAATGTTCGTTAAAATGAGCTGTTTTCGATGATTTCTCTCCGAATTGATGTTAAAAATGAAGTTCTTGTAAAAATGTGGAAAGATCTTGTTATAATCTTCGAGACGAGTCCAAAGTTTACTATTTTTACTAGAATTTTAAGCAAAACAGCCAAAAACAGAAAATGCGCAATTTCGCCGATTAATTCGTCAATTGCTAAGAAAAACGAAACATTTTTTCACTACTTGGAAAGATTCTCAAAACGAGTCCAAATTCCACATGGTTAAATTGAATTTGAACCAAAATAGAGCCTAATTCATACTTTTCAATAAATGCAATGTTTTTGCAGATGTCTTCATAAATTTCCGAAAACAATGATTTTTTTGCTATAAAATCTGGAAAGATCTCATTGAGGTCTTCAAAACGAGCCCAAATTCGACTAGTTTTTTTTCGAAATATAAGAAAAATAGAGCCACAAAACTGAAAATTTTCGTTAAGATGACCTTTTTGATCCCCAAAACGAGTCCAAATTCGACAAGATTTACTCGAATATACGTAAGTAAGTAAGTGTTGAGGTTCGCTAAGGGAAAGAAAGCTAGATGAACTATAAGAGTGGATGGGGAAAAACTAGAGCAGGTGGATAAGTTTTCTTACTTGGGAAGTAAGAAAATGTAAAGATGAGACGGGACGGAAATGTAAAGATGAGATTCGTAAAAGAATAGCCATGGCCAAGGAAGACTTTATGAAGCGAAGAGAATTGATGACAAAAGGTCTTGATAAAGGAATCAGGAAAAGATTGGTGAAATTCCTGGTCTGGAGTGTGTTGCTCTTTGGGTGTGAAACTTGGAGTTTAAGAAAGAAAAAAATTGAACGTTTGGAGGACTTTGAGCTGTGGGTATGGCGTAGAATGGAAATTATTAGTTAGGTTGATAGGAAAACAAGCACGGAAGTGTTAGAGATAGTTTGGGAGGAGAGGGCTTTAATTGGCGTGATTAAGTATCGTCAAAAGAAATGGGTGGGCCAAATATTGAGGGGAGAGGGAAAAGGTTGTAATTGAGGGTAAGATTCAAGGGAAAAAACTGAGGGGAAGACAGAAGATATTGGATGAAGTAAGGGATGGGGAAAACTATTAGGAGAAGGCGCTTGGTTAAAAATTAGAACAAATTCGATCTGATTATATGGAGAAAAAAGGGTTTACACTAAAAATTACGAAACCTTGTCAATGAAAATTTCAAATTTTTTTCCATTTTAGCCATATTTATAATATTTTTAGAACTAAATTGTTCAAACTTTCAACAAAATGGGATAAAAAACACTTTAAAGTTATAAAATAGAGCAAATTCCATCTGATTATATGGGGTAATAAGGGTTTTACGCTAAAAATTAAGAAACCTTGATCAGAAAATTGCTATTTTTTTCCATTCTGAGGCATATTTTAAAAAAGGAAAGAGTTTTACTTTTCATGTAAGGGCGTGCACCCAGGAAGAATCCCAAGGAAAAACGGACTTGAAAAAAGTCTGACAGGGCCGGGAATCGAACCCGGGATCTTCCTCTATCCGGGAGGAGGAGTGTAAAATAACATAGGGGAGACCGGGGCTGGTTGGCCATAGGGGCTGGTTGGCCCAGTCGAGTTATTTAATACAATAAACGCTAGATCGTGCTAGAAATCAATCAGTAGGTTGTTAATACTGTCCCCCTCCATTTACAGAACCAATATTGCCGGCGGAACAATTTTGAACAAGTTGTAGTGATTAATTGTTTTTGTGCGTGCTTCAGTAAAATTCTACTCGTCGGTTAAATGTGTTTCATTTAACTTTTGCTTAATTTAGGCGCAACAGGTGAGTAGTATAATTAAAGGTCATAGTTTAAGAATTATTTCTGTATGGCATACATTCGAAATAGCTTCAGTGGTTTTTGTCACTAATAGAATTTATTGTAAACATGGCGATGGGGCAGGTTGGCCCAGAAACGACGGGGCATGATGGCCACCCGGGCCAACCTACCCCGTCCTATATATTTTTTAAACTCGATGAAAGGTTAATTTTATTGATAATAATATGTATAATTTGTCCAGTTTATTCAATTATTAATATAATTTTCGAAGTTAAACATATTTTGTTATGTTACAGAGGTCAAAAGATCGTCATAATCACGAGATAAAAAGCATTTCAAAAGAAAACACGAACCTGTAAAATTTGATATAACCTTAATAATAATAATAATTTTTATTTATCCAACGATATACATATGCATGTATAAGACATGTCAATAATATACAATCAATCAGATCAACACAACACAGTCAAACTTTACATTATAATCACATTATAACATAAATAGAGTAATGATACAGCAAAAAAATGCTCTTAACCGTTTTCGATAGGTCGAGGTTGCATCAAAGTCATAATCGATCGACAATCGACCTAAACTGCCAACCATCAAAAAGGGCAGTCTTCCACGGTTAGTCGCTTTGATTCATTGTTAAATTATTTCCTTTCTAACGCAATATAATAATTTCCATATTTTACTACATAGCTTGTTGTTTATAGACACACACTGATATCTGCCTCTCAATTAACTTTCTAAGAGTCTCAAAGGAGTAGTCCTTATGCCATAGGAGTATAATTTTGAAAGAAGTTTTTTATGAGGAACACTGTCAAGTGCCTTACACAAGTCACTGAAGGAAACTAGAGTAGTTAATGGCTTTCAAAGGAACAATTTATATCACTGATCATTGAAATGGCACATTCTATTGCATCTCTGCGTTTTAGGAAACCAAATCGTGTGGGACTTATTAGATTGTTCTTTTCAAAGTAATTACATATTATTGAAAATAATGCTTTCTCTATTATTTTAGAAAAGACAGGAATTACTGATTTGGGCATGTAGCTTGAAGGGTAATTTTCCTCACCTTTTTTGTGTATTGGGATAACTTTTGTGATTTTTAATTGTTCTGGATGATTACCAGATTCAAATATCTGATTAATAACTTTGGTTAGAGAATATGCTATAGCATGTGCTATGCCTTTTAAAAGCTTTGAATTCATTCCATATGTATCACAACAGTTACTGGTTTTTAACGAGGCAATTATATTGAATATTTCTTTTTCAGATACAGGTACTAAGCAAAATGACTTTGAGTTGGATTAATTAAACTATTAGATATATTATACTAGAATACATTGTGCTATTTTATGTTAGAGCCTTCAATTAACTTTTCAATTACATTGGTGAAGTAATCATTAAAGACATCAGGTGACATATTTGTTAAGCAGCTTTCAGACTTAAGTTGAGTCTCAGCCTTGATTATTTTCCATAAAGCTTTTGGTTTATTATTAGATGTGGCAATATAATTATTGTTTGCTTCCACTTTTGATTGCCTAATCCTGTAGCCTCTTAAGGTCTTTACTGACAACCATTAGTTTTATTTTGATTTCCTAAAGTTATACTAGTTTAACTTATCAAAATAGTGTATGAGTCAATGTGCTCCAGCCTCTGGGCCAACTTACCCCGATGTAGGGGCAGATTGGCCCACTCGACATACATCCAGTAATTACTATATTTTTTAATTTTAAACTCATATTTTCAAGTTGAATAATTGCCATCTAGATTCAGTAAGAATGCATCTAAAATTTAGCAATAATTTCATAAGTTTAAATATGTACAAAAAAATAATATAAAATAAATAAAAAAACCGGGCCAACCAGCCCCGGTCTCCCCTATATTCCTTAAGGTGGGTCCCCCTTTACTCCACTTTGTGTTGCCGGTGCCTCGATGAGGCCATGGCCGTAGACGATGCCGCTCAGTCGGACGAAACTACACTTGCCCTTGCGCACAAAGTTCCCTAAAACGGTTTGCTAAAATTTTCTGGCCGGTTAGCCTAGTATTGTTAAGGTTAAGGCAGCCTCCCGGATAGAGGAAGATCCCGGGTTCGATTCCCGGCCCTGTCAGACTTTTCTCAAGTCCGTTTTCCTTGTCATATTTTAAATAAATGGTGTTTACCGGAAACGCATGTATTTGGATTGGTTACTACACTGCAAGTAGTGGAAGGATGGCGGTTGGGAAGGTCTAATTGTGTAGAAGAAAGTTGGAAGTTTTAGTTACACTCAAGATGTGGGACCTTGAGCACCGCGCTTTCGTTATGAGACGGTTTTACGCTAACGGTGAGTCCGTAACCCAAAGAGACTTTCGCCAGCACTTCAATGTTTCGCTGCGTGGGCCGATTCCGGATCGTAACGCAATTTTGAGGTGGATGCATAATGTGAACACAACGGGATCATTGATGAAAACCTCCAGGGCCAGCAAAAACTGTTCGTACGCCTGAGAAAGTTGAGCGTGTGCGCGTCGCTACTTTGGAGAGCCCCAACCGTTCACTAAGGAAGCGTGCCTCAAACCTCCGCATTTCTGCCTCTACGGTTAGAAACATGTTGAATAATTTTTTCTTGCCTGCACTTCGCAGTCGTCGCATAGCAATGCGAAACATATGGTTCCATACTGCTCGAATTTCGATGGAACGTGTCCGACAAGCTTTCCATCAAAAGTAATCTCTCGGAGATGTTCCTTGGACCCCACGGTCTCCCGTTCTGGCAATCCTGGACTTCTTTCTTTGGGGTTTCTTGAAATAACGTGTCTACGTTGAAAAACCACGCACATTACCGGAGTTGAAGGATGCCATTCGAAGAGAAATCCAAGCTATTCCAAGAGAAATGTTACAAGATTCAATGCGTAACTTCAGGGAACGTCTGAAAACATGTGTTTAATCGGAAGGGTGCTATCTACGCGATGTTATTTTTGTTACTTAATTTTTTGTAGGATTTTCTTAAAATTCCGAGTTTGTGAAACACATTGTTAAAAGAAATAAATTTTTGGATGAAAATTAAAAAAATGCGGCTTTTTAAAAACCATGCGGTTTCCGGTAAACACACAGTATCTATAGATCTTAAAAATAATCTTTTAAGCCGTTATTTTCTCGCCTATCCGCAGCGATATCTTAAACATTCTTTAAGAATGTTAAATAACACAACGTTTTTCTTATAGTGAAATCAATTCCGGAGCGATTTTACCAATTTTCAAGAAAAATATTTTTTTAAACCCTCATTTTTTCGCTTATCCGCAATGATATCCTAAAAATTCTCACAGAATTGTAAATAACACGTTTTCCTTCTAGGGAAATCAAATCCGGAGCGATTTCAGCAATTTCAGCTATATACGAAGAAAAAAAATATACGAAAAATATATAATATGTATCGTAATAATATATTCATGGATATATTTTGCAAAAACGGAAATGAGCTTCGAAAAATAAAGCTCGACCTCCAGTTGACCGATTTACTCCAAAAGCTAATTAACTCTGATAGCACCTACCAAATTCCTATATATGATGTTTGGTATTCATACGAATAATAGTTTTTACGTTAGAGCGCCCAGAAGCACACACACACATACACGCAAACATCATTCCGAAAATGGTCAAAACGTGTTCTAGGGACCCCAAAACATATATTTCCGTTGAAATCTCGAAGTCGATTTCTTTCATGAAAACAATTCTTTCTCTATACTACGTATATGGAGAAAGTAAAAAAGAAGCTTAAATGAAGCTTTCTAGCTGAAGTAAACGCTCTCCAAATTTGAATTCCCACTTCAGATTTCGTGTGCAACGAGTAATACGTCGGCTTAGATCTTCTTCTAATTGTCTACGTTGAATTTTGAGAGCAAGCAACGGAAATATGCCATCGTAAATCATTCTCCGATCAGGTATAGCCTCTGCTAAGTGCTTTGTTTGCTCCTAAATGAGTCGTTTAGCTGTCAAGGACTTCTCCTTGGGTTATTTCGACACGGAACCCCCTGATGCGATAAAGCAAAACATAGAGCGCGAAGTGCTAGCTCAAAACTTCATGAATATGACGTCAAATGGTCTATGAGATATCGGGAATAATAGATTCCTGATAACAGATTATTTTCGTTCATCAACATCAGGGGTCAATTCTGTAATAATTTCGGAAAGAGCGGAATGAAATTTTCCGAAATTCCGCCTTAAGATAATAATTCTGAATAAGACGGAATTTGTGGGATTTATGCGTTACTTTAAGTTTTTCCGCGTTTGAGTGAGAGGAGTCGAAACGATATCTCTGAGTTTTTCCGATTTTTTTTAATCCACTGACTTGCTTGACGAATTTCTCATCTATGCGCATTGACGAGAACTGGTAGTCTGCTAGCTCTCAGTTCGTTTATTTTGATTTTTCTTAACATCGTAATGTAAGCAAAGGAAGACAATGACGGCTTATATGTTCATGCAGCATTATTGATAAATAAATATATAGAGGCAATTTAGTGTATAATTAGCGAATAGGTCGCATTTCAATAATTTAACGCGATGATTGAATCTCTTACGTGTGTTGTATACATTGTTATTTTCGATGTTTACTTTAGTAATCGTTGGTATTATTGTGAAATTAGGAAGGTATACTTCCAATCATAGTGACTATATGCTTTCGGGGACTGACTGTATATTGTTTGAGAGTGTAGCCCATGTTTTAAAAGGGTAGATGTACCTCTTGTGCTTTCCAACTCGCATTTGGAGTTGCTTTGTTAGTATTTTGAGAACGTCATAGCAAGAAACTTATAAAATTTCTACAACTCATTAAACCCAGTTAATGAGAAGTCAATAGCTATACTTCATACAGGGCAAAATGGGGAACTTGGGACTTAAAGACAAATTTTGCGTTTTGAAGGTCTCTTTGTGGCTTTTTTATCTTTTTTATGCATAAGCAGACTGAAATACTGTTTTATTTACTCGTGTTATCCATAAATGTTGTGGAGTATTACGAGTGCGAGTGTGAGCAGATATGTATTTAATTTATTATGAACAATTATTAATGATAGTAATTATTATATAGCTTGGTTCTGCAACCAATTATTATGTTGCTATTTAACGTTGCATAGAACACTCAGGTGGATTTCAGTGTATTTGTAGCATGGGCACAATCTTATACTGAATTATTGTAAAGTATAAATATGGAACTGTAAAATATACAGTAATATATATGAAGTATATACTGTAAGGTTCAAATATGAAAGGAAGAGCTGAGTAATTTTATCGTTCACTGTTCTCTTTCTTGCTTCCCATTACGACAATGAAAGGGCATAACGAATCAGCAAGGGCAAAGGAATCACCCCTGCATAACATAAATACATTTATACTAATTGTCAATAAATTTCACTTCAAAGAAATTAATGTTTTATATAATAGAACCAATAATTACACATTCATTACCGGGTGCCCCAACTGGGGTGTTACGACTTCCGTTAGATATGTTTAAATAATTCAGGATAATCTTAATATCTCCTAAAAAGTTGGGCTGACTTGAAAATGTATTTAAGCAACCGTGGCGGTTTCTACAGTCCACCAAACAGAAAAAAACTGGAAAACCACTCCAAAACCCTTCCGTAAGTAGTACATACATTACCACAGTAAAAAGTTATAAAATAGATGCAATTTTTGCGTTAATCAGATTGTCCTTTAAGGACCGGTTACGCGTGTAGCCATCAGGTTCGACGTAGCAGAATATTACGAGTGACAACCGTTGCACCAAGGAAATTCAGGCGCCGGTCACCAAACCAGAGCTACGTTTACTTCCGAACGCCCGATCACTTTCTCATACATTCGTTCCGCATAAATTAGGCTATAGGGCTGTTTCATCTTTCACTTGTTAGTGAAGGCTGGCGGAGGCAGCGCACTACTTGAATCGTTTGAAGACACACGTTGGTCACATTTTCAACAAATTTGTATAAATATTTGCTTAATTGGAATATATATATATAAATATTTGCTTGGTTTTTTCAGGGTATTTCTATGTTTTCAGGACATTTCAGGGTTTAAAGGAAATTGCACGGTATTTGAGGGTATTTCAGGTTTTTTTTGAGGGTATTTAATAGTTTTCATGGGGTTTTCAGGGTTTTTCATAGTATTTAAGGTTTTTTAAGGGTATTGCAGGGTTTTTCAGGGTATTTCAGTGTTTTTAAGAGTAATTCGGGGTTTTTAAGGGTATCATATGCTTTTTAAGGGTATTTCTTTGTTTTCCAGGGTATCTCAAGGTTTTTAAGAGTATCATATGGTTTTTTCAGGGTATTTCTATGTTTTTCAGGGTATTTCAGGGTTTAAGGGAATTGCACGGTATTTCTGGGTATTTCAGGGTTTTTGAGGGTATTTCTTGTTTTGTAATAAAGGGTTGTAATTGCGGTTATGCTTTGCGCGTTGATATGCACTGCCATTAGAGATCTTCTGTGGAAAGAAGCTAAACGGTGGAGACTTTCGGGTGCTGAGTACTGATCGAAGTTGCGGTAAGAAGGAAGTATTTCAGAAGAGAAAGTGAGGGTAGAAGAGTTTGGGAAGAATGCACATGCATTGGGATTTTAAGTCTATTGCATGTGTTTTTAGAGTAATTCAGGGTTTTTGAGGGTATTTCTAGGTTTTAAAGGGGTTATGTAACGGTATATGGTTATTTAACGGTATTATATTTAATATATAATATATTTAACGGTATATTATATGTTTATTTAACGGTATTTCTTTTTTCAGGACATTTCGAGTTTAAAGGGATTGGACGGTATTTCAGGGTATTTCAGTGTTTTTGACGGTATTTCATGTTTTCATAGGGTTTTCAGGGTTTTCCATAGTTTTTTTAAGGGTATTGCAGAGTTTTTGAGGGTATTTCAGGATTTTTAAGAGTATTTTAGTATTTTTAAGGGTATCATATGCTTTTTAAGTGTATTTCTTTGTTTTCCAGGGTATCTCAGGGTTTGTAAGGGTAACGTATGATTTTTAAGGTTATTTTTTTTTCCAGGAAATTTCTTTGTTTTTCAGGGCATTTCAGCATTTTAAGGGAATTGCACGGTAATTCGGGTTATTTCAGGGTTTTGGAGTGCATCTCTTGGTTTCCAAGTGTTTCTTAGGGTTTTTCATACTATTTCAGGTTTTTTAAGGGTATAGCATTTTTTAGGAAATTTTAAGGTTTTAAAGGGTATTTCAGGATTTTTAAGGGTATCATATGGTTTTTTAGGGTATATGTTTTTTTTCAGAATATTTCAGGTTTTTTAATGGTATAGTATGGTTTTTTAGGGTATTTCTATATTTTCTAGGGTATTTCAGGATATTAAGGGAATTTAGATGGAATATAAGGTTCGAAATTACTGCCGTAGATAAAAATTTACATCTTATATATGGAGAAAGTCATGTGCTGGCCACATCAGATTTTTTTCCTTAATTTTCCTCATTTGATCGAGATATTATCGAAAAATGAACAAAAACGAATAATTTTAGCAAAATTTCATTCCTCTTTTTTCCCTTACTTTTCCAGATTTTATCGAGATATTATCGAAAAAAGCAACAAAAACTAATAATTTTAGCGAAATTTCAATTTTTTTTCCTCTTTATTCCTTAATTTTCCTCATTTTATCGAGATATTATCGAAAAAAGGAAGAAAAACGAATAATTTTAGCGAAATTTTTATTTTTTCTCTTTTTCCCTTATTTTTCTCATTTTAACGAGATATAATCGAAAAAAGAAAAAAACATAATTTTAGCGAAATTTCAAATTCATTCCTCTTTTTTTCCCTTAATTTTCCTCATTTTATCGAGATATTATCGATAAAAGGCAACAAAAACGAATATTTTTAGTGAAATTACAGTTTTTTTCGTCTTTTTTTCCTTAATTTTCCTCATTTTATGGAGATATTATCGAAAAAAGGAAGAAAAACGAAACCTTTTAGCGAAATTTCAAAGATTTTCTCTTTTTTCCCTCAATGCTCCTCATTGTATCGAGATATTATCGAAAAAAGAAACTAAAAAGAATAATTTTAGCGAAATTTCAGTTTTTTTCCTCTTTTTTTCCTTACATTTTCCTCAACTATCGAGATATTACTGAAAAAAGGAAACAAACAAGTAATCTAAGCGAAATTTTAATTATTTTCGTCTGTTGTTCCTAAATTTTCCTCATTGTATCGAGATATTATCGAAAAAATGAACAAAAACAAATAATTTTAGCAAAATTTCAAATTTATTCCTCTTTTTTTTCCTTAATTTTCCTCATTTTATCGAGATATTATCGAAAAAAGCAACAAAAACTAATAATTTTAGCGAAATTTTAATTTTTTTTCCTCTTTATTCCTTAATTTTCCTCATTTTATCGAGATATTATCGAAAAAATGAAGAAAAACGAAACCTTTTCGAGAAATTTCAAATTTTTTCCTCTTTTTTCCCTTAATAGTCCGCATTTTATCGAGATATTATCGAAAAAAGAAACAAAAACGAATAATTCTAGCGAAATTTCAATTTTTTCCTTAACTTTCCTAATTTTATCAAGCTATGACCAAAATAGCAACAAAAACGAATAATTTTAGCGAAATTTCAATTTATTTCCTCTTTTTTCCCCTTCATTTGATCGAAAATATGACCGAAAAAAGCGACAGAAATGAATATTTTTAGCGAAATTTCAATTTTTTCCTTTTTTCCCTTAATTTTCCTCATTCTATCGAGAGATTATCGAAAAAAGAACCACAAACTGATAATTTTAGCGAAATATCAATTTTTTTCCATAACTTTCCTCATTTTATCGAGATATGACCTAAAATAGCAACAAAAACGAAAAAGCTTACACTAATTTCAAATTTTTTTCCTTTGTTTCCTTTATTTCCTCATTTTATCGGGATATTAACAAAAAAGGCAACAAAAACGAATAATTTTAGCGAAATTTCTATTCTTTTTTCTTAGGTTTCTTCATTTTATCGAGAAAATTACAATTTTTTGCCTTAATTTTCCTAATTTTTTCGAGATACTATCGAAAAAAGCAACAAAAATGAATATTTTTAGCGAAATTTCAATTGTAATCCTCTTTTTTTCCTTAATTTTCCTCATTTTATCGAGATATAATCGAAAAAAGAAACAAAAACGAATAATTTTAGCGAAATTTCAGTTTTTTCCTCTTTTTATTCAATAAATTTTCTCATTTTATCGATATATTATCGAAAAAAGCAACAAAAACGAATATTTTTGGCGAAATTTCAATTTTTTTCTCCTTTTTTTCCGTAATTTTCGTTATTATATCGATATATCGAAAAAAAATCAAAAACAGATAATTTTTGCAAACAAGAACGATAAATTTAAGCAAAATTACAATTTTTTTCCTTTATTTTCCTAATTTTTTCGAGATACTATCGAAAAAAGCAACAAAAACGAATAATTTTAACGAACTTTCAATTTTTTCCTCTTTATTTTCATTAAATTTTCTCATTTTATCGAGTTATTATCGAAAAAAGCTACAAAAACGAATAATTTAAGCAAAATTTCAATTTTTTTCTCTTTTTCTCCTTAATTTTCCTCATTTTTTCGAGATAGTATCGAAAAAAGCAACAAAAATGAATATTTTAGAAAAATTTCAAATTTAATCCTCCTTTTTTCCGCAATTTTCCTCATTTTATCGAGATATAATCGAAAAAAGCAACAAAAACAAATAAGTTAAGCAACCTTTTTTTTTTTTTCGTCCGTTTTTCCTTAATTTTCCTCATTTTATCGATATATTATTGAAAAAAGGAACAAGAATGAATAATTTCAGCGAAATTTTTATTTTCTCTCTATTTTCCTTGATTTTCCTCATTTTATTGAGATATAATCTAAAAAGAAAAAAAAAATCATTTTAGCGAAATTTCTAATTCATTCCTCTTTTTTCCACTTAATTTTCCTCATTTAATCGAGATATTATTGAGAAAGGTAACAAAAACGAATAGTATTATCGAAATTTTAATGTTTTTCCTCTTTTTTCGTTAATTTTCCTCTTTTTATTGTTATATTATCGAAAAAAGCAACAAAATCGTATATTTTTATCGAAATTTCATTTTTTTTCCTCTTTTTTTCCTCAATTTTCCTCATTGTATCGAGATATTATCGAAAAAAGAAACTAAAAAGAATAAATTTGGCGAAATTTCAGTTTTTTCCTCTTTTTTTTCCTTAAATTTTCTTCAACTATCGACATATTACTGAAAAACTAAAAAAACAACTAATTTAAGCGAAATTTTAATTATTTACGTCTGTTTTTCCTTAATATTCCTCATTTTATCGAGATATTATCGAGAAAAGCAACAAAAACGAATTATTTTTAGCGAAATTACAGTTTTTTTCGTCGTTTTTCCTTAATATTCATCATTTTATCGAGATATTATCGAAAAAATGAAGAAAAACGAAACCTTTTTGCGAAATTTCAATTTTTTTCCTCTTTTTTTTAATATTCGTCATTTTATCGAGATATTATCGAAAAAAGGAAGAAAAACGAAACGTTTTCCCGAAATTTCGAATTTTTTCCTCTTTTTTCCCTTAATATTCCCCATTCTATTGAGATATTATCGAAACAATAAACAAAAAAGAAAAGGTTTTGCGAAATTTCAATTTTTTTCCTCTTTTTTTAAATTTTCCTCAATTATCGAGATATTACCGAAAAAATCAACAAAAAAAATTATCTAAGCAAAATTTGAATTTTTTCGTGTTTTTCCTTAATTTTCCTCACTTTCTCGAGATATTATTGAAAAAAGCAACAAAAACGAATAACTTTAACGAAATTTCAATTTTTGTCCTCTTTTTTTCCGTAATTTTCCTCATTTTATCGAGAAATATCGAAAATCAACAAAAACGAATAATTTTAGCGAAATTTAAAATGTTTTTCTCTATTTTGTCCATAATTTCCCTCATTTTATCGAGATATTATCGAAAAAAGAAACAAAAACGAATAATTTTCGCGAAATTTCAGTTTTTTTCCTCTTTTTTTCCTTAATTTTCCTTATTTTATCGATATATTATCGATAAAAGGAACAAAAACGGATAAATTATCGAAATATCAATTTTTTCCTTTTTTTTTAAATTTTCCTCAATTATCGAGATAATACCGGGAAAAGCAACAAAAAAATAATCTAAGCGAAATTTTGAATTTTTTTCGTCTGTTTTTCCTTAATTTTCCTCATTTTATCGAGATAATATCGAAAAAAGGAACAAAAACGAATAATTATAGCGAAATTTTTTCCCTTTTTTTCCTTGATTTTCCTCATTTACTCCAGATATAATAGAAAAAAGAAAAAAAACGAATAATTTTAGCGAAATTTCAAATTTATTCCTCTTTTTTTTCCTTATTTTCCTCATTTTATCAAGATATTATCGGAAACGGCAAAAAACAATAATTTTAGCGAAATTGAATTTTTTCCTCTTTTTACCCTTACATTTCCACATTTCATCGAGATATTATCATAAAAAAGGAACAAAATTGAAAAATTTCGGCGAAATTTTAATGTTTTACCTCTTTTTTTCCTTAATTTTCCTCTTTTTATCGAGATATTATCGAAAAAAGCAACAAAAACGAATATTTTCAGCAAAATTTAATTTTATTCCTCATTTTTTCCTAAATTTTCCTCATTTTATCGAGATATCACCGAGAAAAGCAACAAAAACGAAAAATTTAAGCGAAATTAAAATTTTTTACTTCTTTTTTTCCTTAATTTACCTCATTTTATCGAGATATTTTCGAAGGAAGCAACAAAAACTAAAAATTTTAGCGAAGTTTCAATTTTTTTCTTTTTTTCCTTAATTTTCCTCATTTTCCCGAAATATTATCGAAAGAAGCAACAAAAACGAATAATTTTAGCGAAATTTCAAATTTAGTCAACGTTTTTCTCCTTAATTTTCCTCATTTTATCGAGATATTATCGAAAATAGAAACAAAAATGAGAAATTTCAGCGAAAATTCAATGTTTTTCCTCTTTTATTCCTTAATTTTCCTCATTTTATCGAGATATTATCGAAAAAAGAAACAAAAAGGAATAATTCTTGCGAAATTTCAGTTTTTTCCTCTTAAGTTTTCCTCATTTTATCGAGATGTGACCGAAAAAAGCAACAAAAACGAATAATTTAAGCGAAATTTCAGTTTTTTTCCTCTTTTTTTCCTTAATTTTCCTTATTTTATCGATATATTATCGATAAAAGGAACAAAAACGGATAAATTATCGAAATAACAATTTTTTCCTTTTTTTTAATTTTCCTCAATTATCGAGATAATACCGGGAAAAGCAACAAAAAAAATAATCTAAGCGAAATTTTGAATTTTTTTCGTCTGTTTTTCCTTAATTTTCCTCATTTTATCGAGATAATATCGAAAAAAGGAACAAAAACGAATAATTATAGCGAAATGTTTTCCCTTTTTTTCCTTGATTTTCCTCATTTACTCCAGATATAATAGAAAAAAGAAAAAAAAACGAATAATTTTAGCGAAATTTCAAATTTATTCCTCTTTTTTTTCCTTATTTTCCTCATTTTATCAAGATATTATCGGAAACGGCAAAAAACAATAATTTTAGCGAAATTGAATTTTTTCCTCTTTTTACCCTTACATTTCCACATTTCATCGAGATATTATCATAAAAAAGGAACAAAATTGAAAAATTTCGGCGAAATTTCAATGTTTTACCTCTTTTTTTCCTTAATTTTCCTCTTTTTATCGAGATATTATCGAAAAAAGCAACAAAAACGAATATTTTCAGCAAAATTTAATTTTATTCCTCATTTTTTCCTAAATTTTCCTCATTTTATCGAGATATCACCGAGAAAAGCAACAAAAACGAAAAATTTAAGCGAAATTAAAATTTTTTACTTCTTTTTTTCCTTAATTTACCTCATTTTATCGAGATATTTTCGAAGGAAGCAACAAAAACTAAAAATTTTAGCGAAGTTTCAATTTTTTTCTTTTTTTCCTTAATTTTCCTCATTTTCCCGAAATATTATCGAAAGAAGCAACAAAAACGAATAATTTTAGCGAAATTTCAAATTTAGTCAACGTTTTTCTCCTTAATTTTCCTCATTTTATCGAGATATTATCGAAAATAGAAACAAAAATGAGAAATTTCAGCGAAAATTCAATGTTTTTCCTCTTTTATTCCTTAATTTTCCTCATTTTATCGAGATATTATCGAAAAAAGAAACAAAAAGGAATAATTCTTGCGAAATTTCAGTTTTTTCCTCTTAAGTTTTCCTCATTTTATCGAGATGTGACCGAAAAAAGCAACAAAAACGAATAATTTAAGCGAAATTTCAGTTTTTTTTCCTCTTTTTTTCCTTAATTTTCCTTATTTTATCGATATATTATCGATAAAAGGAACAAAAACGGATAAATTATCGAAATAACAATTTTTTCCTTTTTTTTTAATTTTCCTCAATTATCGAGATAATACCGGGAAAAGCAACAAAAAAAATAATCTAAGCGAAATTTTGAATTTTTTTCGTCTGTTTTTCCTTAATTTTCCTCATTTTATCGAGATAACATCGAAAAAAGGAACAAAAACGAATAATTATAGCGAAATGTTTTCCCTTTTTTTCCTTGATTTTCCTCATTTACTCCAGATATAATAGAAAAAAGAAAAAAAAAACGAATAATTTTAGCGAAATTTCAAATTTATTCCTCTTTTTTTTCCTTATTTTCCTCATTTTATCAAGATATTATCGGAAACGGCAAAAAACAATAATTTTAGCGAAATTGAATTTTTTCCTCTTTTTACCCTTACATTTCCACATTTCATCGAGATATTATCATAAAAAAGGAACAAAATTGAAAAATTTCGGCGAAATTTTAATGTTTTACCTCTTTTTTTCCTTAATTTTCCTCTTTTTATCGAGATATTATCGAAAAAAGCAACAAAAACGAATATTTTCAGCGAAATTTAATTTTATTCCTCATTTTTTCCTAAATTTTCCTCATTTTATCGAGATATCACCGAGAAAAGCAACAAAAACGAAAAATTTAAGCGAAATTAAAATTTTTTACTTCTTTTTTTCCTTAATTTACCTCATTTTATCGAGATATTTTCGAAGGAAGCAACAAAAACTAAAAATTTTAGCGAAGTTTCAATTTTTTTCTTTTTTTCCTTAATTTTCCTCATTTTCCCGAAATATTATCGAAAGAAGCAACAAAAACGAATAATTTTAGCGAAATTTCAAATTTAGTCAACGTTTTTCTCCTTAATTTTCCTCATTTTATCGAGATATTATCGAAAATAGAAACAAAAATGAGAAATTTCAGCGAAAATTCAATGTTTTTCCTCTTTTATTCCTTAATTTTCCTCATTTTATCGAGATATTATCGAAAAAAGAAACAAAAAGGAATAATTCTTGCGAAATTTCAGTTTTTTCATCTTAAGTTTTCCTCATTTTATCGAGATGTGACCGAAAAAAGCAACAAAAACGAATAATTTAAGCGAAATTTAAATTTTTTCCGTCTTTTTTTCGTTAATTTACCTAATTTTATCGAGTTATTATCGAAAACGAATAATTTTAGCGAAATATCCATTTGTTTCTCTTTTTTCCCTTAATTTTCTTCCTTTTAACGAGATATTATCGAAAAAAATAAAAAAAAACGAAAATATGATAGTGGAAAAAAATTGAAATTTCGGTGAAATAATCCGTTTTCGGTCCTTTTTTCGAACATATCTTGATAAAATGAAGAAAATGAAAGCAAAATAAATTAAAAAATTTGAAATTTCGATAAAATTGTCCGTGTTCGTTGCTTTGCTCCATCATAACTCATGTTTCTTCCATCATAACGAATGTTTAGTCAATATAGTGGAAAAAATTGAAATTTCCGTTAAATTATCCGTTTTCGTTGCATTTTTCTATCATATCTCGATAAAATGACGAAAATTAAACAAAATATGGGAAACAAATTGAAATCTCGGTGAAATTATCCGTTTTCGTTGCTTTGTTTGATCATATTACAATAAATAGACGAAAATTTGGGCAAAATGTAGAAAAAAATATCCGTGTATTATATTTGGAGTCGGCCTCCATAAGTCGATTGCGGGAATCAAACTTCCGGAGCAGTACTAGAAAATTCGACCTCCCAAATTCGACGACCCCGAGTTGACCTACCTTAGTCGACTTCTCATAATGGTTCTCTTTTTTCGATCATATCTCAATAAAATGACGAAAATTTAGTTAAATTAGAGTAAAAGAGTTGAAATTTCGCTAAAACTATCTGTTTTTGTTCCTTTTTTTCCATATCTCAAGAAAATGACGAAAATTAAGATAAATAAGAGGAATAAAATTGAAATGTCGGTGAAATTATCCGTTTTCATTGCTTTTCTTGATCATATCCCGATAAAATTACTACATCTAGGTGAAAATGGGGAAAAATTGAAATTTCGGTAAAATTATACGTTTTCGTTGCTTTTATCGATCATATCTCGAAAATATTAATGCAAAATAGAAGAAAACAATTGAGATTTCAATAAAATTATCCGTTTTCGATGCGTTTTTCGATTATATCTCGGTAAACTGACGTAAATTTAATCAAACCAGAGGAGAAACATTGATATTTTGTTAAACTTATCCGTTTTCGTTGCCTTTTTCGATCATATCTCGAAAAAATGACGAAAATTAAGGGAAAATAGAGGTAAAAATTTGAAATTTTGCTAAACATTATCTGTTTATTATATATGGAAACGGCCTCAATAAGTCGATTGCCAGAATCAAACTCCCGGAATGGAAACTACAATTATCGACCTCCCAAATTCGACGACCTCGAGTTGAACTACCGGAGTCAGCTTCTCATCACTGTGTACCCTCAATTGTCCTACCCTAACCGACCTGCTGCAATCGACCTCACCGAGTCAATTTCGGGTCATCGACCTTATGTCATCGACCTTATGTCATCGACCTTATGTCATCGACCTCGGGTCATCGATCCCGTGTCATCAACCTCGGATCATCGACCTCGGGTCATCGACCTCGGGTCATCGACCTCGGGTCATCGATCTCGGGTCATCGATCTCGGGTCATCAACATGGGGTCATCGACCTCGGGTAATAGACCTCGGGTCATCGACCTCGAGTCATCGACCTCGGGTAATAGACCTCGGGTCATCGACCTCGGGTCATCGACCTCGGGTCAACGACCCCTGCTCATCGACCCCGGGTCATCGACCCCGGGTCATCGACCTCGGGTCATCGACCTCGGGTCATCGACCTCGGGTCATCGACCTCGGGTCATCGACCTCGGGTCATCGACCTCGGGTCATCGACCTCGGGTCATCGACCTCGGGTCATCGACCTAGAATCATCGGCTTCGGGTCATCCATCTCGGGTGATTGACCTCGGGTCATTGACCTAGAGTCATTGACCTTGGGACATTAACCGTAAATAATCCCGGAGTCGACCTCCCAAATTCGACGACCCCGAGTTGAACTACCGGAGTCAGCTTCTCATCACTGTGTACCCTCAATTGTCCTACCCTAACCGACCTGCTGCAATCGACCTCACCGAGTCAATTTCGGGTCATCGACCTTATGTCATCGACCTTATGTCATCGACCTCGGGTCATCGATCCCGTGTCATCAACCTCGGATCATCGACCTCGGGTCATCGACCTCGGGTCATTGATCTCGGGTTATCCATCTCGGGTCATCGACCTTGGGTAATAGACCTCGGGTCATCGACCTCGGGTCATCGACCTCGGGTCAACGACCCCTGCTCATCGACGCCGGGTCATCGACCTCGGGTCATCGACCTCGGGTCATCGATCTCGGGTTTTCAACCTCGGGTCAACGATCTCGGGTTTTCGACCTCGGGTCATCGACCTAGAGTCATCGACTTCGGGTCATCCATCTCGGGTGATCGACCTCGGGTCATTGACCTAGAGTCATTGACCTTGGGACATAAACCGTAAATCATCCCGGAGTCCACCTCCCGGATTCGATATTCAAAAATTAAAATTTTTTAAAATCTTTTTTTCCCCTTAATTTGCCTCATTTTATCGATATATTATCGAAAAAAGGAACAAAAACGAATAATTTTAGCGAAAATTCAATTTTTTCTCCTTTCTACTTTCTCCATATACGAAGTATAGAGAAAGTATTGTTTTCATGAAAAAATTCGACTTCGAGATTTCAACGGAAATACATGTTTTGGGGTCCCTAGAACACGTTTTGACCATTTTCGGAATGATGTCTGTGTGTGTGTGTGTGTGTGTGTGTGATAGTGGACGCTCTAACGTGAAAACTATTAGTCGTATCAATACCAAAATTCATATATAGTACTGTGGTGTGTGCTGTCAGAGTTGATTAGTTTTTGGAGTAAATCGGTTAACCGGAAGTCGAACTTCATTCTTCAAAGCTCATTTCCGGTTTTCAAAATATCTCCATAAATATGATATTTCGGTATATACTATTATTTTTAAATGTTTTAGAATATGTAATTTACTATAACGTTTGTACGAAAGATATTTTTGTATCACTGATTGTTTAGGAGTTATTCATGAAATACTGATAAACCGGAAGAAGATGATTATGTACTTTTGCGGGCACTCTAACATGAAAACTATTTGGCGGATCAACACCAAATTTCATATGTAGTACTTTTATTACAGTTTTTAGAGTTGATTAGTTTTTGGAGTAAATCGGTTAACCGGAAGTTGAGCTTCATTCTACAAAGCTCATTTCCGGTTTTCAAAATATCTCCATAAATATGGTTTTTAGGTATATACTATTATTTCTAAATCTTTTAGATAATAAAATTTACTATAACTTTTGTATGAAACATATTTTCGTATCACTGATTATTTAGGAGTTATTCCTGAAGTACTGATAAACCGGAAGTTGCTGATTATGTACTTAGTGGGCGCTCTGGGCTCTATTTGCGAAAGGCCAGTTTCATCGTTTTTCATCCAGCATGTCCCGAACAACATTATTTATAATGTTTAGAGTTCGAAATTACTGTCGTAGATAAGTATTTACATCTTATGTATGGAGAAAGTCATGTGCTGGCCACATCAGATTTTTTCCTTAATTTCATCATTTTATCGAGATATTATCGAATAAAGGAACAAAAACGAATAACTTTAGGGAAATTTCAATTTTTTCTCTTGTTTTCCTTAATATTCATCACTTTTTCAAGATATTATCGAAGAAAGAAAATAAAAGAATAATTATAGCAAAATTTCAAGTTTATTCCTCTTTTTATTCCTAGGTTTTCCTCTTTTTATCGAGATATTATCGAAAAAGCAAAAAAAACGAATAATTTTAGCGAAATTTCAAATTTATTTCTCTTTTCTTTCCCTTAATTTTCCTCATTTCATCGAGGTATTATAAAAAAAAGGCAACGATAACGAATAATTTCAGCAAAATTTCAATATTTTACCTCTTTTTTTCCTTAATTTTCCTCTTTTTATCGCGAAATTATCGAAAAAAGCAACATTAACGAATATTTTTAGCGAAATTTAAATTTATTCCTCTTTTTTTCCTTAATTTACCTCGTTTTATCGAGATATTATCCAAAAAAGAAACAAAAACCAAAAATTTTAGCGATATTTCAGTTTTTTTCCTCTTTTTTTTCCTTAAATTAACCTTATTTTATCGAGTTATTACCAAAAAAGCAACAAAAATGAATAGTTTAAGCGAAATTTAAATTTTTTCGTCTTTTTTTCCATTAATTTACCTCATTTTATCAAGATATTATCGAAAAAGGAACAAAAACGAATAATTTTAGTGAAATTTCAATTTTTTGCCTTCTTTTTCCTTAATTTTCATCATATTATCGAGATATAATCGAAAAAAAAAACGAATAATTTTAGCGAACTTTCAAGATTATTCCTCTTTTTTTTACTCGGTTTTCCTCTTTTTATCGAGATATTATTGAAAAATCAAAAAAACGAACGCTTTAAGCGAAATTTAAATTTTTTCGTCTTTTTTTCCATTAATTTACCTCATTTTATCAAGATATTATCGAAAAAGGAACAAAAACGAATAATTTAAGCAAAATTTCAATTTTTTCTCTTTTTTCCTTAATTTTCATCATTTTATCGAGATATAATCGAAAAAAGAAAAAAACCGAATAATTTTAGCTATAGTTCAAATATTTTCCTCTTTTTTTCCTTAATTTTCCTCATTTTATCGAGATATTATCGAAAAATCATCAAAAACGAAAAATTTTAGTGAAATTTCATATTTATTTCTCTTTTTTTTCCTTAATTTTCCTCATTTTATCGAGATATTATCGAAAAAAGCAACAAAAACGAATAATATTAGCAAAATTTTAATTTTTTTCCTCCTTTTTTCCTTAATTTACCTCATTTTATCGAGATATTATCGAAAAAAGGAAAAAAATTGAAAAATTCAATGTTTTACCTCTTTTTGTCCTTAATTTTCCTTGTTTTATCGTGAAATTATCCAAAAAAGAAACAAAAACGAATAATTTTAGCTAAATTTCAGTTTTTTTCCTCTTTTTTTTCCATAAATTTTCCTCATTTAATCGAGATGTGACCAAAAAAGTAACAAAAACGAATAATTTAAGCGAAATTTAAATTTTTATCGTCTTTTTTTTCCTTAATTTACCTCATATTATCGAGATATAATCGAAAAATCTGATGTGGCCAGCACATGACTTTCTCCATACATAAGATGTAAATATTTATCTACGACAGTAATTTCGAACTCTATATTCCATCTAAACTTTGTATATATGTGATTAATTTATATATTATTATCTTTTACGTCACAAGCATTATAAATAATGGTTTTCAGGACATGTTTGATGAAAAACGATGAAGTGGCCTTTCGCCCCAGCGCCCAGAGTGCGCACAACGTACATAATCAGCAACTTCCGGTTTATCAGTATTTCACAAATAACTCCTACACAATCACTGATACAAAAATATGTTTCATACAAAAATCATAGTAATTTACATTTTCTAAAACTTATATTTTGTATACAATATACATATATATCATATTTATGGAGATATTTTGAAAACCGGAAATGAGCTTTGAAGAATGAGGCTCAACTTCCGGTTGACCGATGAACTCCAAAAAATAATCAACTCTAACGACTGTAATAAAAACACTATATATGAAATTTGGTGTTGATCCAACAAATAGTTTTCATGTTAGAGCACCCACAAAGTACATAATCATCTTCTTCCGGTTTATCAGTATTTGACGAATAACTCCTAATCAACCGGTGATACAAAAATATGTTAAATACAAAAGTTATAGTAACCTTCATTATCTAAAACTTTTATCATGTATACAATATACCTATATATCATATTTATGGAGATATTTTGAAAACCGGAAATGAGCTTAAATGAATAAAGCTCGGCTTCCGGTTTACCGATTTACTCCAAAAACTAATCAACTCTGACAGCACACACTACAGTGCTATATATGAATTTTGGTATTGATATGACTAATAGTTTTCACGTTAGAGCGCCCACTGTCACACACACACATACACACACACACACACACACACACACACACACACACACACACACACACACACATACACACAGACATCATTCCGAAAATGGTCAAAACGTGTTCTAGGGACCCCAAAACATGTATTTCCGTTGAAATCTCGAAGTCGATTTTTTTCATGAAAACAATACTTTCTCTATACTTCGTATATGGAGAAAGTAAAAAAGAAAAAAACCGAATAATTTTAGCGAAATTTAAAATTTTTTCCTCTTTTTTACTTCCTCCATATACGAAGTATAGAGAAAGTATTGTTTTCATGAAAAAATTTGACTTCGAGATTTTAACGGAAATACACGTTTTGGGGTTCGTAGAACACGTTTTGCCCATTTTCGGAATGATGTCTGTGTGTATGTGTGTGTGTGTGTGTGTGATAGTGGGCGCTCTAACGTGAAAACTATAAGTCGTATCAATACCAAACTTCTTATATAGTACTGTGGTGTGTGCTGTCAGAGTTGATCAGTTTTTGGAGTAAATCGGTCAACCGAAAGTCGAGCTTTATTCATTAAAGCTCATTTCCGGTTTTCAAAATATCTCCATAAATATGATATATACGTATATTGTATTACTTATAAAAGTTTTAGATTATGGTATTTACTATAACTTTTGTATTTAACATATGTTTGTATCACCGTTTGATTAGGAGTTATTCATGAAATACTGATAAACCGGAAGAAGATGATTATGTACTTTGTGGACGCTCTAACATAAAAACAATTTGTCGGATCAACACCAAATTTCATATATATTACTTTTAATACAGTCGTTAGAGTTGATTAGTTTTTGGAGTAAATCGGTCAACCGGAAGTCGAGCTTCATTCTTCAAAGCTCATTTCCGGTTTTCATAATATCTCCATAAATATGATATTTAGGTATATACTGTTATTTATAAAAGTTTTAGAAAATATAAATTACTATAATTTTTGGTTGAAACATATTTTTGTATCACTGATTGTGTAGGAGTTATTCATGAAATACTGATAAACCGGAAGTTGCTGATTATGTACTTTGTGGGCGCTCTGGGCTCTATGGGCGGAAGACCAATTTCATCGTTTTTCATCGATCATGTTCCGTAAAACATTATTTATAATGTTTTTGGCGTCAAAGATAATAATATATATATATCTATTATATATAGATGCTTCTCCGGATTCATCCATATATATAGATAGGTATATAGATAGGTATATAGATAGATAGGATACAAATTCACAGCCTAAACCACAAGCGTGATTGAGTTCAAATTTTTACTGCGTATTGGCCATAACAATTAACCGCCAGAAAAATTGTGATTTTGATACTCAGTATCATATGTTCGATTCCAGAGGGCCCCAAAGTCCCGATTTTTCCCGTTTAAATGCATTGCTTAGATTTTCGGGAATTAAAAAAAAATACTTTCCGGATAGGTGGAGAATCGAAACTCTAGGAGCATTTATATATGGTCATGATCTATCGAAAACATAAATGAGTTTTACAAAAAATATCCTGGGTTCGATGCTAGGTCGGGGCAAAAATCGGCCGTTTAAAATGTATTGTGGCGATTTTTAGGATTTTTTTTGGACCCCTTTCCAATAGCATGGAATCTTGAAATTTGGCATGGGGTTGGAGATTATAAATATATTTCATAATCAAATTTTACATATTCGCTGATGGTCCTTGGTTCGATCCCAGAGGGATATTTGCACTCCACAATGCATTTCTTATGGGGATAACGGAAACACATTTTAGGTACTTCCCGGTATGATATCGACTTCAAACTTTGTACGAAATTAGACCAGGTTCTAGCAAGACATTTTGTGCATTGACAGCTTCCAATACGTCCAGGGTTCGACACCAGGCGTCTCTACAATCAGTCACTGATCAACTTTTAAGAATTATTTTGAACCCCTTCCCAATAATATTAAAAATTTGAAATTCGGCATATATATAGAACATATAGATACATTTCGAAAACATATTTTATATTTCCTAAATCGTCCTTGGTTCGAATCCAGAGAGCTATTATAATTCGTGAAAAGAAGGTCTTCGTTTGAGGCAGTTGCAGCCAATATTTCTGCTTGAATTTTCACACATAGTTAGATATGGTGATGTTCTATTGTGCTGTATTGTAAGTTCACAGTAAAGACCCGGGTACGATGCCAGACGATGGAATTTCAGCTAATTTTAAGAAAAATTTCATTCCATTTTTTTCTTTTGATGGCCGTCCCGATATGATGCCGAAATGAAAATAGTGTTGTCGATCTGCTTGCAGTATGCAAGCAACATTTTACTCGTATAGCCATATAGCTATATAGCTATATAGCTATATAGATAGGATACAAATTCACAGCCTAAACTACAAGCGTCATTGCCTTGACATTTTTATGACGTATTGGCCATAACGTGAAACCCCCTGGAAAAAAGCGACTTTGATCCTCAGTGTCATAGGTTCGATTCCAGAGGGCCCCAAAGTGCCGATTTTTCCCGTTTAAATGCATTGCCGTGATTTTCGGGAATTAAAAAAAAATACTTTCCGGATAGGTAGAGGAATAAAACTCAAGGTGCCTATACTTATGGTCTTGGACTTTCGAAAACATCAATGACTTTCACAAAAAATATCCTGGGTTCGATGCTAGGTCGATGCAAAGAACTGCCCTTTAAAATACATGGGACCTTTTTTTCATTATTTTTTTTGATGCACTTCTCGAAATAATAGGAAGTTAGTGCTTAGCCGGAAAGTGTAAGGTAAGAATTGGTTTAAGAAAAAAATTTTTGTAAGACCGTACTATTCCTGGGTTCGATGCCAGAGCACATTAACATTTCTCTCATAAGGAATGTAAGGGAAAAGTAAGACTTCGATTGAGGCAGTTGCAGCCAATATATCTGCTTGAATTTTCGCACATACTTAAAGATTAATATCTTCTATAATGTTGCATAGGAAGTTTTACCAGAAAGACCCGGGTTCGATGCCGGGCGGTAAATATGTCTCCCGTTTAAAATACATAGGGTTAGTATTTCATTATTTTTTTGATGCACTTATCAAAATGATAGGAAGTTCGTGCTTGGCTGGAAGATGTATGGTTATAACTGGTTTAAGAAAACAGAAGACCGAACTATTCCTGGGTTCGATTCCAGAGCACATTAACATTTCTCTCATAAGAAAAATAAGGGAAAAGTAGGACGTCGTTTGAAGCAGTTGCAGATAATATTTCAGCTTGAATTTTCACAGATAGTTAGAGATGGTGATCTTCTATTGTGCTGCATAGTAAGTATCACCAGGAAGACCCGGGTTCGATGCCGGACGAATACATTGCATCGAAGAATCAGAATATTTTCAATCCATTTTTTTTTCTTTTTACGGCCTTCCCGATATGATGCCGACATAAAATTAGTGTTGTCGATCTGCTTGCAGTATGCAAGCTACATTTTACTCGTATATATATATAGATGCTTCTCCGGATTCATTCATATATATAGATAGGTATATAGATAGGTATATAGATAGATAGGATACAAATTCACAGCCTAAACCACAAGCGTGATTGTGTTCAAATTTTTACGGCATATTGGCCATAACAATTAACCGCCAGAAAAATTGTGATTTTGATCCTCAGTGTCATGGGTTCGATTCCAGAGGACCCCAAAGTCCCGATTTTTCCCGTTTAAATGCATTGCTTAGATTTTCGGGAATTTTTAAAAAATACTTCCCGGATAGGTAGAGAATCATAACTCTAGGAGCCTTTATATATGGTCATGATCTATCAAAAACATAAATGAGTTTTACAGAAAATAACCTGGGTTCGATGCTAGGTCAAGGCAAAAATCGGCCGTTTAAAATGCATTGTGACGATATTTACGATTTTTTTTCGACCCTTTCCCGGTGACATGGAAACTAGAAATTCGGCATGGAGTTGGAGATCATAAATATATTTCATAATCAATTTTTTTTTATTCGCTGATGGTCCTTGGTTCGATCCCAGAGAGCCATTTACATTCCTCAATACATTTCTTATGGAGATAACGGAAAAAGGTTTTAGGTACTTCCCGGCATGATATCGACTTCAAACTTTGCATAATATAAGATGAAGTACTTATAAGTCATAATTTGCATTCCCAGCTAACAATATTTCCTGGGTTCGACACCAGGCGTCTCTACAATCAGTAAATTATCCAATTTTTAGGAATTTTTTTGAACCCCTTCCCAATAATATTAAAACATGAAATTAGATATATAGATAGAGAACATAGATACATTTCAAAAACATATTTTAGATTTCCTAGATCGTACTTGGTTCGAATACAGAGAGCCATTTACATTATTGAAAAGTAGGACGTCGTTTGAGGGAGTTGGAGCCAATATTTCTGCTTGAATTTTCACACATAGTAAGAGATGGTGATTTTCTGTTGTGCCGCATATTACGTTCACCAGGAAGGCCTAGGTTCGATGCCAGACGATTAAATTGCAGCGAATTTTAAGAACTTTTTCAATTCCTTTTTATTTTCTATTGAGGGCCGTCCCGATATGATGCCGAAAAGAAATTAGTGTTGTCGATCTGCTTGCAGTATGCAAGCTACATTTTACTCGTATATATATATATATATATATATATATATATATATATATATATATATAAATATATATATATATATATTAATCACTCATTTCCAAGTTAAGATGGAATATAGAGTTCGAAATTACTGCGGTAGATAATTATTTACATCTTATATATATGGAGAAAGTCATGTGCTGGCCACATCAGATTTTTTCCTTAGTTTTCTTCATTTCATCGAGATATTATCGAAAAATAAACAAAAACGAATAATTTTAGCAAAATTTTAATTTTTTTCCTCTTTCTTTCCCTTAATTTTCCTCATTTTATCGAGATATTATCGAAAATATGAAAAAAATTTAAATGTTTTACCTCTTTTTTCCTTAATTTTCCTCTTTTTATCGTGACATTATCGAGAAAAGCAACAAAAACGAATAATTTTAGCAAAATATCAAATTTATCCCACTTTATTTCCTTAATTTAACTCGTTTTATCGAGATATTATCCAAAAATGAAACAAAAACGAATAATTATATGGAAATCTCAGTTTTTTCCACTTTTTTTCCTTAAATTTTCCTCATTTCATCGAAATGTGACCAAAAAAGCTACATAAACGAATAATTTAAGCGAAATTTAAATTTTTTTCATCTTTTTTTCCTAGGTTTTCCTCATTTTATGGAGATACTATCGGAAAATAAAAAAAAAACGAATATTTTTAGCGAAATTTATATTTTTTTCGTCTTTTTTTCCAAAATTTACCTCATTTTATCGAAATATTATCGGAAAAAGGAAAAAAAACGAATAATTTTACCGAAATTTCAAGTTTATTCCTTTTTTTTCTATAAATTTTCTCACTCTTATCGAGATATTATCGAAAAAAGCAACAAAAACTAATAATATTAGCGAAATTTTAGTTTATTTCCTCTTTTTTTCCTTAAATTTTCCTCATTTTATCGAGATAAGACCAAAAAAGCAACAAAAACAAATAATTTAAGCGAAATTTAAATTTTTTCGTCTTTTTTTTCCTTAATTTACCTCATTTTATCGAGATATTATCGAGAAAACAAAGAAAAAAGAATAATTTGAGCGAAATTTCAAGTTTATTCCTCTTTTTTTCCCTAGGCTTTCCTCATTTTATCGAGATATTATCGGAAAATAAAAAAAAACGAATAATTTTAGCGAAATTTAAATTTTTTCCTCTTTTTTTCAATAAATTTTCTCACTCTTATGGAGATAAAATCGAAAAAAGGAACAAAAAGTAATAATTTTAGCGAAATTTCAATTTTTTCTCTTTTTTCCTTAATTTTTATCATTTCTTCGAAATATAATCGAAAAAAGAAAAAAAAAATAATAATTTTAGCGAAGAATTAAGTTTATACTTCTTTTTTTTCCTAGGGGCTTCCTCATTTTATCGAGATATGATCGTAAAAAAAGAGTAATTTTAGCGAAATTTAAAATTTTTTCCTCTTTTTTTTTCTATACATTTTCTCTCTCTTATCTAGATATTATCGAAAAAAGGAACAGAAACGATTAACTTTAGCGAAATCTCAATTTTTTCTCTTTTTTCCTTAATTTTCATCATTTTATCGAAATATAATCGAAAAAAGAAAAAAAACGAATAATTTTAGCGAAACTTCAAATTTTTTCCTCTTTTTTCCTTTGTTTTCTTCATTTTATCGAGATATTATCGAAAAATAATCGAAAACGAATAATTTTAGCAAAATTTACCAAATTTATTTTTTTTTCCTTAATTTTCCTCATTTTAACCAGTAATTATAAAAAAAGGCAACGATAATGAATAAATTTAGCAAAATTTTAATTCTTTTCCTCTTTTTTTTCTCTTAATTTTCCTTATTTTCTCGAGATATTATCGGAAAATAAAAAAAACGAATAATTTTAGCCAAATTCTTAAATTTTTTCCTCTTTTTTTCCTTAGTTTTCCTCATTTTATCGAGATATTATCAAAAATTCAACAAAAACGAATAATTTTAGCGAAATTTCAAATTTATTTCTATTTTTTTCCCTTAATTAGCATGATTTTGTCGAGATATTATAAAAAAAGGCAACAATGACGAATAATTTTAGCGAATTTTCAATTTTTTTCCTCTTTTTTCCTTAATTTTCCTCATTTTCTCGTGATATTATCGAAGAAAGCTACAAAAACATATAATTTTACTGAAATTTCAATTTTTTCCCTCTTTTTTATGCTTAATTTTCCTCATTTTTTTGAGATATTATCGAAATAAGCAACAAAAACGAATAATTTAAGGGAAATTTAAATTTTTTTCCTCTTTTTCTCCTTACTTATCCACATTTTACAGAGATATTATCGAAAAAAGGAACAAAAATGAAACATTTCAGCGAAATTTCAATGTTTTACCTCTTTTTTTCGTTAATTTTCCTCATTTTATCGAGATATGACCGAAAAAAGCAACAAAGACTGATATTTTAGGCCAAACATAAATTTTATCTAATCAAATAAACTTTATTTAATCGAGATATAATCGAAAAAAGAATAGTTTTAGCGAAATTTCAATTTTTCCCTTTTTTTACTAAAATCTCCTCATTTTATCGAGATGTAATCGAAAAAGATAAAAACGAATAATTTTAGCGAAATTTCAAATTTTTTCCTGTTTTTTTTTTTCGTAAATTTACCTCATTTTATCGAGATATTATCGAAAAAAGCAACAAAACTGAGAAATTTTAGCGAAATTTCAATGTTTTACCTTTTTTTTTCGTTAATTTTCCTCTTTTTTTCGAGATATTATCGAAAAAAGCAGCAAAAACGAATATATTTTGCGAAATTTCAATTTTCTTCCTCTTTTTTTTTCCTAGGTTTACCTCGTTTATCGAGATAATATCGAAAAAAGCAACAAATACAAACAATTTTAGCGAAATTTCAGTTTTTTTCCTCTTTTTTTTCCTTAAATTTTCCTCATTTTATCGAGATATATCCGAAAAAAGCAACAAGGACTAATATTTTAGGCCAAACATAAATTTTATTTTTCTAATAAACTTTATTTAATCGAGATGTAATCGAAAAAAGATAAAAACGAATAATTTTAGCGAAATTTCAAATTTTTTCCTGGTTTTTTTTTCCTTAATTTTCATCATTTTATCGAGATATTATCGAAAAATGCAACAAAAATGAAAAATTTCAGTGAAATTTCAATGTTTTTCTTCTATTATTCCTTAATTTTCCTCTTTTTATGGAGATATTATCGATAAAAGCAACAAAAACGAATATTTTTTGCGATGTTTCAATTTTTTTCCTGTTTTTTTCGCTAATTTTCCTCATTTAATCGAGATATTATCGAAAAAAGCAAAAAAAACTAATAATTTTAGCGAGATTTCAATTTTTTTCCTCTTATTTCATTATTTTTCCCCATTTTATCGAGATATTATCGAAAACAGGAAGAAATACGAAACTTTTTCGCAAAATTTCAAATTTTTTCCTCTTTTTCCCTGAGTATTCCTCATTTTATCGATAAATTATCGAAAAAAGAATCAAAAATGAAAAATTTTAGCGAAATTTCAATGTTTTTCCTCTTTTTTTCCTAAATTGTCCTCTTTTTATCGAGATATCATCGAGAAAAGCAACAAAAACGAATATTTTTAGCGAAATTAAAATTTTTATCTTTTTTTTCCTTAATTTTCCTCATTTTATCTAGATATTATCGAAAAAAGGAAGAAAAACGAAACCTTTTTGCGAAATTTCAATTTTTTTCCTCTTTTTTCAAAATTTTCCTCAATTATCGAGATACTACTGAAAAAAGCAACAAAAAATAATCAAAGCGAAATTTGAATTTTTTTCGTCTCTTTTTCCATAATTTTCATCATTTTATCGAAATATTATCGAAAAAAGGAACAAAAACGAATAATTATAGCGAAATTTTTATTTTTTCTCATTTTTTCTTTGATTTTCCTCATTTTATCGAGATATTATCGAAAGAAGAAACAATAATGAAAAATTTTAATGAAATTTCAATTTTTTTCTCTTTTTTCCTAAATTCTCCTCTTTTTATCGAGATATTATCAAAAAAGGCAACAATAACGAATAATTTTAGCGAAATTTTAATTTTTTTTGCCTTTTTTCCCTTAATTTTCCTCATTTTCTCGTCATATTATAGAAAAAAGCCTCAAAAATGAATATTTTTAGCAAAATTTCGATTTTTCTCCTCTTTTTTTCCTCTTTTTTTCCTTAATTTTCCTCATTTTATCGAGATATGACCGAAAAAAGCAACAAAAACGAATAATTTAAGCGAAATTTAAATTTTTTCCTTCTTTTGTTTCATTAATTTACCTCATTTTATCGAGATATTATCGAAAAAAGCAATAAAAACGAATAATATTTGCAATATTTTAATTTTTTTCCTCTTTTTTTATCCTTAATTAACCTCATTTTATCGAGATAATAACGAAAAAAGGAAGAAAATTGAAAAATTTCAGCGAAATTTCAATGTTTTACCTCTTTTTTTCCTTAATTCTCCTGTTTTTATCGCGACATTATCGAAAAAAGCAACAAAAACGAATATTAACTGCGAAATTTAAATTTTATTCCTCTTTTTTCCTTAATTTTCCTCGTTCTATCGAGATATTATCCAAAGAAGAAAAATAAAGGAATACTTTTCGCGAAATTTCAATTTATTCTCTTTTTTTCCTTAATTTTCATCATTTTATCGAGATATTATCGAAAAAAGGGACAAAAACGAATAATTTTAGCGAATTTTCAATTTTTTCTCTTGTTTTCCTTAATTTTCTTCATATTTTCGAGATATAATCGAAAAAAGAAAAAAAACGAATAATTATAGCAAAATTTCATGTTTATTCCTCTTTTTTTCCTAGGTTTTCCTCTTTTTATCGAGATATTATCGAAAAATAAAAAAAACGAATAATTTTAGCGAAATTTCAAATTTATTTCTCTTTTTTTCCTTAATTTTCTTCATTTTATCGAAATATTATCGAAAAAAGGAACTAAAACGAATAATTTTAGGGAAATTTCAATTTTTTCTCTTGTTTTCCTTAATTTTCATCACTTTTTCAAGATATTATCGAAAAAAGAAAAAAAACGAATAATTATAGCAAAATTTCGAGTTTATTCCTCTTTTTATTCCTAGGTTTTCCTCTTTTTATCGAGATATTATCGAAAAAGAAAAAAAAAACGAATAATTTTAGCGAAATTTCAAATTTATTTCTCTTTTTTTCCTTAATTTTCCTCATTTTATCGAGATATTATCAAAAAAGGCAACGATAACGAATAATTTCAGCGAAATTTCAATGTTTTACCTCTTTTTTTCCTTAATTTACCTCGTTTTATCGAGATATTATCCAAAAAAGAAACAAAATCCAATAATTTTAGCGATATTTCAGTTTTTTTCCTCTTTTTTTCCTTAAATTAACCTTATTTTATCGAGTTATTACCAAAAAAGCAACAAAAATGAATAGTTTAAGCGAAATTTAAATTTTTTTCGTCTTTTTTTCCATTAATTTACCTCATTTTATCAAGTTATTATCGAAAAAAGGAACAAAAACGAATAATTTTGGTGAAATTTCAATTTTTTGCCTTTTTTTCCTTAATTTTCATCATTTTATCGAGATATAATCGAAAAAAAACGAATAATTTTAGCGAACTTTCAAGATTATTCATCTTTTTTTTACTCGGTTTTCCTCTTTTTATCGAGATATTATTGAAAAATCAAAAAAAACGAACACTTTAAGCGAAATTTAAATTTTATTCCTCTTTTTTTTCCTTAATTTACCTCATTTCATCGTTATATTATCGAAAAATGGAACAAAAACGAATAATTTTAGCAAAATTTCAATTTTTTCTCTTTTTTCCTTAATTTTCATCATTTTATCGAGATATAATCGAAAAAAGAAAAAAACCGAATAATTTTAGCGATATTTCAAATATTTTCCTCTTTTTTTCCTTAATTTTCCTCATTTTATCGAGATATTATCGAGATATTATCGAAAAATCAACAAAAACGAATAATTTTAGTGAAATTTCATATATATTTCTCTTTTTTTTCCCTTAATTTTCCTCATTTTATCGAGATATTATCGAAAAAAGCAACAAAAACGAATAATATTTGCGAAATTTTAATTTTTTTCCTCTTTTTTTTCCTTAATTTACCTCATTTTATCGAGATATTATCGAAAAAAGAAAAAAAATTGAAAAATTCAATGTTTTACCTCTTTTTGTTCTTAATTTTCCTCGTTTTATCGTGACATTATACAAAAATCTGATGTGGCCAGCACATGACTTTCTCGATATATAAGATGTAAATATTTATCTACGACAGTAATTTCGAACTCTATATTCCATCTAAACTTCTAAGATGAGTGATTAAATTATATATTATTATCTTTGACGTCACAAACATTATAAATAATGTTTTTCGGGACATGATCGATGAAAAACGATGAAATTGGCCTATCGCCCATAGAGCCCAAAGCGCCCACAAAGTACAGCTAACAGCATAAAAAAGTTACCACCTGAGATACAACCAGCATAACTCGAGAAGGGCGAGTCTTTCAGATTCTCTGTTTTGAGCGCGCTTTTCGTCTTCCTCTTTATGCCTGGCACGTTTTGAAGGCTTTTGTGATGATATATATTTTATAAATACTCGCTAATAGTCATTAATTTTGCTGCGGTAGAAGTAGTACTGTATTATGAAATAATTAAATTCGTATTTCGTTAAATCGGCTCGAATCTCAAGCGTAATTCGCTCTTCTTCTTAAAATATTGGACAAGAATTACTTTGGCGGCTCTTAGTTCGTCCTAATATATATAATACATAACATTTTCCATAAATGCAGATTTATAATGAAATTGGTTATTTCAGTTAATGCTCCACATGCCCGCAGGATGATCGTTTTCGCAAAGATTATGCTTAATTATGATACGATAATTAATAGAATATGAACTACTGTAAATCAAGTCAACGAAAGTAGGAAAAATAAGAAAAAAACGTATATTATTAATATAATAATGGTGTTGCAGCTTTGTGAAAAATAGTTAAGTAAGAAATACATTTAAATTGACTATCTGCTAGCCTCCATAAGGCTTATTGCAGAGAATGTGAAACACTCAACTATCTAAATAATTTACATATTTACACACCTTATAATATATGTAAGATGATAACAATATCAACCATCTGTCCTCGCTACTAAATCACGGTAATATTTTCACCATCTGGCTGTGAAAATAACGATCGTTGAGAATAGGGATCATGTCGTCGCGTATTTCGTCATGTAAATCACAGCTAAGGAATATCTCTAATAATTATTGTCTTTACATAGTTATATTCTTAAAAGATACCCAGCGGAGGGCTCCGATCATTTTGGACTCACTGCTATCTAACCTGTAGTCTCTTAACAAACAGCTTTATATTTTACGCGCGAGAATTTATTTTGGGTAATGAAATCAGAAGGACTAGTCGTGCAGAGTCGAGCAAAGCGCAAAAAGAATTGCATAATATACTTGTAAATATTGAATTCCTTTATTTAAACCTCCGTCAAAAATTTTAAAATGCTAAAACGATTAAGAGTTTCAACATAGAAAATAGGTATGAGCCAACAACTTTAGGCTGTTACAACTCCACTCTAAATATTCGCACGTAAACGCTCATGCATGAAAAATACATTTAAATCTATTGCTAAGGATCTCTGTGGCAAGCCCACCTTTTGGTGCTACGTCTGCTTTTAATGTCTTTGTCTACATAACGGTTAATCGGTAGCATGCATACCTTCCTTCTCAAGAAAACAAAGGGAGCTTCCCTGTGGGGGTGAGAGAGGAAAGAGAAAGGGTCTTCAATGGAGCGGTCACAGGTTACTTCCGTCTTCAATGCCTCTAATTTTCGAGGCATCGTTTAAGGGTTTTGTATGAGAGAGAGAATTGCCTGAAAATGTCATTCTTCGTCATGGATGGTGATATAAAGAAAAGTTCGTCGAAGAAGGAATATGAATGGGTTACTTCATGGAGACGATGATAGGAAAATAAACAATGGGAATACGGAATATTTTATGCTTACTAAGAAAAGAATGTTTATTCTCTACAACTCTAAGGCATACATCTAAAAAATATGAAGATAATGTGGTAAACAGGCTCAGAAGTGATGTGCAGAGATTCTGGGATGTTGGCTATTTATAAGATTGAGAAAACGATTCAAGCCATTTTAAGACAAAATAATGCAGGTTAGAGGGTGACCGGAAAAATATGTTTTCAATGCTTCAGCCAGAGGGAATGTAAATTAGATCAAAGATTCGAAAAAGTTTCATTTTCCTAACATACTGAATTTGGTTTTATGCGAACTTACTTCTAAAACGTTCATTTGCATCCAAAATTCATAAACCATTAACAATAGACCTATCACAGTCGAAATTATTAATTATCAATGTAAATTTATTTTACTTCAAAAATTATTGGCATAGGGTAGGATATAATAATTTTGGTTTATAAGAATATGCCTACAATGGGCATACATTCATGCATACAATTAGAGCTTCCGCCAGTTGATCCCACACAAATGTCGAGCAATTCACACATTTAAATTTCTGCACCTTCAAGATATCGTAAATGTCTTCCTTATCTTTAAACCAAGAAGTTTTAAGGAAGAATAGGTGAGGCTTGGAAAGCAGCATTAAGATTCAGTAGTAATAGATTCTCCTGACATATTTCCCAAGAAAGGAAGCTTTACCCATCTTATTTAAGAGTAATCATAGATAATAAGTACGAGATGTCAGTATTTCTAGAGCTTTATTCAGTAATCGCTGATGGACTAAACTGGCCTCTCATTAAAAAAAGGAAAGGGAAAATACGAAGGCTAAATTTTAATTATTAAACAGCATTTAAGGGTGTAAGGGCAACTCAGATGGATTACGCCTAATTTAGCAGTTTTCCTAAATGTAATTTCCGTAAAAATATAGCCATAGCTCAACGACTATAAGGAATGGTGGAAATAACTAAGGAAAAAGATTCACAATTTCTTACATAACGCAGTTTCACCAAGTAACGGCTACTTCAATCAACTGGAATTAAAGGAAATTACTCAGAGAAATAGGACCAAAGAAAGCTGCATCCATTGCGAAGGAAATTGATTCCAATCCTTGGGAGGGGGTAATCTGAAGATTATTTACATTCTGGGCAGGCAGACGTTTAGAACTAGTTCCCCATAATGGATAAAAAAAGTTTACTTAAATATTGTGACCGGGTGTAATCGTCAAAATTACCTAAGCTATAGTAACGAGTATAATTTTATCATTGAAAATCTTCAAGGGATCTGAGAAGAGCCCACAAATGCGGTCGACGGTCTCCCAGACTGCCCATGTCTCGGACCGTCTATGCTTTCAGGAGTAGAATTAAGCATATATTAACCGTAGAAAGATCACTCCCGAAGAAATTAAGCTTCGGAGCATTCTAATTCCAAAATTACGTTCTCAATATTTACATTCATCTTTTCAGGCTTTTTCTTCTAACCAATGATTTTCATAAACCTTCAAGATACCCTTAGAAATCAATCAACAACAAAACGGGAAAATTTAAGAAATAGCTATTTGCGTAAACTAGCGTTCCTTTGGTTCTTTTTCATTACTATCATTGAATGTATAGTGTTTTCAATCCCTTTACCCATTAAATGTTAGATCCAGTTATTAGTTTCGTAGATTTTAAGAACCTTAAAAATTAATATAAAAAAACCACCAAGAGAAAGTGAATACATTTTTTCTCTCAGTGTTGATGATAGCCAAAACGCTAAACTCATCTTGATTCACTGATAAAATTTGCTATTCGATCTCATTTGGTTTATAAAATACAAAATAAAGATGTCATTTAAATACGCATTTAAACACAATTATAATAGTCATTACTGTAACACACACGCGATAACTTGCCCATCCTGCGTCGAGTACTAATAATTCATACTCTAGCTAAGTCTTTAATTTGGTTAGACGTCGATTAACATTGTCATGCAGGAGTCACAATTCCACGGATAGCGGTCTTAACATTTTTCGTAACTAATAAAATAAAAGATGGTCTTCTTATAATACTGAGAACTTCGAAATAAACAAATTGTAATACTCTTCGGAGTAGATTGGTGGATCAGTAAATAGCTAAAAAAGTGAGAGAAGTAACTTTTGAGAAATAAAATTTCGAGAATTTTACCAGAAGGACGTCTACCGCTGGCCTTTTACTACAGTATTTACTGTAAGCCATTACTCTGAAATGATAAGGAATCCATGGATCCAATTTTTAGAACGGTAGTTTCATCAAGCGATTTATGATTATTTTCATTCAATTCACATCAGATAAACAGTGAGATTTCGTAAGTTATAGGCTGAAGAACATACAAAATTTCTAATCTGATGCTCTGCAGTCCCACTTTATGAGAGATTTATTTCTTCGAGTTATTCTTCTATTTGCGAGCTAAAAATTATACATATATCAGAGAAGGCTAGCGGACACATTATTTTAGATAAAATCAAAATGAATCGAGCAAATTGCAACCAGTCCTCTTCTCCCAACCAGAAAGTTTTTCCTTTCCATTCCCCTTCGGTAACAAACGGTTTATCTTGTCCTTTTCCCCCACCTATTTCGTTTTGTCCTGTTTAACAGTTTTCCAAGAATTCTACCCTTTCACCTGCACACACACTTTTGTTCCCTCTCATTCTTTCTTCTTTTTCAAGGCACACGCCGTATGGAGGATCGCGTATTTATGTAAATGTTGAAGATAGTGCTAGTAAACGTCAAAGCTAATTGTGAGAATTTGCTACAGTGTTGTTATAAGGATAATTTAATTATACAAATTCTTGGATTATATAATCTATAGGAGTCACGAGAGTAAGGGGAAATGGTAATCTAGAAAAGATCATTCCTTATTTAAATCAATCAAATGAGCTTTTACTTTGGGGAACTCCATAGGTAACTAAGGACAAGGAAATAAATAACCTTGTCAAAGTTACACGACTTTTTGTGTGGAAGATGTGGAACTTTTATTTCCTTGTGTTTATTCCTTAGTTATTTCTCTTCATGATAGAACGCTTTTCAATTGGGAAAGTTGAACGAAAGGGTTGTAAAAGCAATCAAATTAAATTATAATAATCCACCGAATTATGCACATATCTTATGTTTAAAAATTCAGCCTGCATATGTTTGTGCCCGCAAAACTCAAAAATCACTTGGTCGATTGACTTGAAATTTTTATAGAACATTGAATTCAAATATATATATACGAAAGTGTTTATATTGTAAAAAATGGCGACACTTCGTCCTTGCTTCGATCCCAGACGAGTCAAAGCATTTCCGTAAGAAATGCACGTAAAGTTCATTTTTGTCGCTGCATGCTTCATTTATTTTGCAAAATTAAATTAAAAATAATAGTCATACGAGATTGAGACAAGAACCAATAGCAGAGTAAATGAATAGAAAACCTTATTTTGGTCGTTTATTGTTGTTTCCGAATTGAATTTTCGAGATTTTTTACGGAATACACGAAATGTTTTGTGAGTATAAACAGCCGGTCCCCCTGACGACAAATGCCATTGTTGAAACCGAGATCCTGCTTTTTGGCCTATTTGAAATTAAGAAGAAGAGAATAGTTGCTGGTTTCGTTCACATTGATGAGCATAATCAATCGTTGGAAGTGATTTAAAAGATCGATTTTCGAAAAACGAAATGTGAGTTAATTTGATACCGAATGTTGAATTCAGTTAAATTCATTTGTATCGTTTTGGAAATGATTTAATAATCTGTTATCGAAAATTAAAGTGAGAGTGACTTTGAATGCTGCATTCAATTCGATTCATTTCTTTAGTTATCTTCCAGTTGATCGTCGTCAAATTCAATCGTACGCGTTACCACATCAAATGTTGCGGCAGATAATGGATAGTAGTAAATGATTTTTATATATATAACGAAAATTCTCCATCCAAACGCGAGAGCCGAGCTAGCGTAACGTACCATGTTCTCCATCTTTCTTTTCTCTGCCTCCCTTTTCGAGAGAAAGGCTCGCCGGCCCGAAATTTGGACTTAGAATATTTTGGTGGGTCTGGGGTGGTAACTTTTTTTTGCTGTTAGCTGTACATAATCAGCAACTTCCGGTTTATCAGTATCTCATGAATAACTCCTAAAAAATCAGTGGTACAAAAATATGTTTCAATTAAAAGTTATAGTAAATTTCATTTTCTAAAACTTTTATAAATATTAGTATATACCTAAATATCATATTTATGGAGATATTTTGAGAACCGGAAATGAGTTATGAAGAATGAAGCTCGACTTCATGTTTACCGATTTACTCCAAAAACTAATCAACTCTTAGAAAATCAACCAAAGTACTATGTATGAAATTTGGTGTTGATACAATGAATGGTTTTTATGATAGAGCACCCACAAAGTACATAACAGCTACTTCCGGTTTATCGGTATTTCACGAATAACTCCTAATCAACCGGTGATACAAAAATATGTTAAAAACAAAAGTTATAGTAAATTACATAATCTAAAACTTTTATAAGCATAACAATATACGTATATATCATATTTATGGAGATATTCTGAAAACCGGAAATGAGCTTTAATGGATGAAGCTCGACTTCCGGTAAACCGATTTACTCCAAACACTAATCAACTCTGTCAGCACACAGCACAGTACTATACATGAAGTTTGGTATTGATACGATCACTAGTTTTCACGTTAGAGCGCCCACTAACACACACACACATACACACACACACACACACACACACACATACACACAGACATCATTCCGAACAAAAACGAATAATCTTAGCTAAATTTCAGTTTTTTTCCTCTTTTTTACTTTCTCCATATACGAAGTATAGAGAAAGTATTGTTTTCATGAAAAAAATCGAATTTGAGATTTCAACGGAAATACACGTTTTGGGATCCCTAGAACACGTTTTGACCATTTTCGGAATGATGTCTGTGTGTATGTGTGTGTGTGTGTGTGTGTGTGTGTGTGTGTGTGTGTGTGTGTGTGTGTCTGTATGTGTGTGTGTGTTAGTGGGCGCTCTAACGTGAAAACTAGTGGTCATATCAATACCAAACTTCATATATAGCAGTGTTTAGTGTGCTGTCAGAGTTGATAAGTTTTTGGAGTAAATCGGTAAACCGGAAGTCGAGCTTCATTCAACAAAGCTCCTTCCCGGTTTTCAAAATATCTCCCTAAATATGATATATACGTGCATTGTATTACTTATAAAGGTTTTAGATAATGTAATTTACTATAACTTTTGTATTAGATATATTTTTGTATCACCGGTTGATTAGAAGTTATTCGTGAAATACCGATAAACCGGAAGTAGCTGATATGTACTTTGTGGGCGCTCTAACATGAGAACCATTCATTTTATCAACACCAAATTTCATATATAGTATTTTGGTTGATGTCGTTAGAGTTGATTAGTTTTTGGAGTAAATCAGTTAACCGGAAGTTGAGCTTCATTCTTCAAAGCTCATTTCCGGTTTTCAAAATATCTCCAAAAATATGATATTTAAGTACATACTATATATTACAAAAGTTTTAGAAAATAAAATATACTATAATTTTTGTTGGAAACATATTTTTGTATCAATGATTGTTTTGGAGGTATTCATTAAATACTGATAAACCGGAAGATACTGATTATGTACTTTGTGGGCGCTCTGGGCTCTATGGGCGAAAGGCCAATTCCATCGTTTTTCATCGATCATGTCCCGAAAAACATTAATTATAATGTTTTTGGCGTCAAAGATAATAATATATTTATTAATCACTCATCTTCCAAGTTTAGATGGAATATAGAGTTCGAAATTACTGTCGTAGATAAATATTTGCATCTTATATATGGAGAAAGTCATGTGCTGGCCACATCAGATTTTTTTCTCTTAATTTTCCTTATTTTCTCGAGATATTATCGAAAAAAGCAACAAAAACGAATAATTTTGCGAAATTTTAATTTTTTTCCTCTTTTTTTCCTTAATTTACCTCATTTTATCGAGATATTATCGAAAAAAGGAAAAAGATTGAAAAATTTCAATGTTTTACCTCTTTTTTTCCTTAATTTCTTCTTTTCATCGTGACATCATCGAGAAAAGCAACAAAAAAACGAATATTTTTAGCAAAATTTCAAATTTATTCCTCTTTATTTCCTTAATTTACCTCGTTTTATCGAGATATTATCCAAAAAAGAAACAAAAACGAATAATTTTAGCGAAATTTCAGTTTTTTTCCTCTTTTTTTTCCATAAATTTTCCTCATTTTATCGAGATGTGACCAAAAAAGCTATATAATCGAATAATTTAAGCGAAATTTAAATTTTTTTCGTATGTTTTTTTCCTAAATTTACGTCATTTTATCGAGATATTATCGAAAAAAGAAATAAAGCGAAGAATGTTAGCGAAATTTCAAGTTTATTCCTCTTTTTTTCTCTAGGTTTTCCCTATTTTATCGAGATATTATCGAAAAATAAAAAAAGGAATAATCTTTGCGAAATTTCAATTTTTTTTTTCTATAAATTTTCTCACTCTTATCGAGATATTATCGAAAAAAAGCAACAAAAACTAATAATATTAGCGAAATTTCAGTTTTTTTCGTATGTTTTTTTCCTAAATTTACGTCATTTTATCGAGATATTATCGAAAAAAGAAATAAAGCGAAGAATGTTAGCGAAATTTCAAGTTTATTCCTCTTTTTTTCCCTAGGTTTTCCTCATTTTATCGAGACATTATCGGAAAATAAAAAAAACGAATAATTTTAGCGAAATTTAAATTTTTTCCTCTTTTTTCAATAATTTTTCCCACTCTTATCGAGATATTATCGAAAAAAGGAACAAAAACGATTAACTTTAGCGAAATCTCAATTTTTTCTCTTTTTTCCTAAATTTTCATCATTTTATCGAAATATAATCGAAAAAAGAAAAAAACGAATAATTTTAGCGAAATTTCAAGTTTATTCCTCTTTTACCTAGGTTTTCCTCATTTTATCGAGATACTATCGAAACATCAACAAAAACGAATAATTTTAGAGAAATTTCAAAAACATTTCTCTTTTTTTTCCTTAATTTCCTCATTTAATCGAGTTATTAACATAAAAGGCAACGATAACGTATAATTTTAGCGAAATTTTAATTTTTTTCTTCTTTTTTTTCCTTAAATTTCCTCATTTTATCGAGATATTATCGAAAAAAGAAATAAAGCGAAGAATGTTAGCGAAATTTCAAGTTTATTCCTCTTTTTTCCCCTAGGTTTTCCTCATTTTATCGAGACATTATCGGAAAATAAAAAAAACGAATAATTTTAGCGAAATTTAAATTTTTTCCTCTTTTTTCAATAATTTTTCCCACTCTTATCGAGATATTATCGAAAAAAGGAACAAAAACGATTAACTTTAGCGAAATCTCAATTTTTTCTCTTTTTTCCTAAATTTTCATCATTTTATCGAAATATAATCGAAAAAAGAAAAAAACGAATAATTTTAGCGAAATTTCAAGTTTATTCCTCTTTTACCTAGGTTTTCCTCATTTTATCGAGATACTATCGAAACATCAACAAAAACGAATAATTTTAGAGAAATTTCAAAAACATTTCTCTTTTTTTTCCTTAATTTCCTCATTTAATCGAGTTATTAACAAAAAAGGCAACGATAACGTATAATTTTAGCGAAATTTTAATTTTTTTCTTCTTTTTTTTCCTTAAATTTCCTCATTTTATCGAGATATTATCGAAAAAAGGAAAAAAATTGAAAAATTTTATTGAAATTTCTATGTTTTACCCCTTTTTTTCCTTAATTTTCCTCTTTTTATCGCGACATTATCGAAAAAGCAACAAAAACGAATAAATTTAGCGAAATTTAAAATTTATTTTTTTTTCCTTAATTTTCCTAATTTTTTCGAGATATTATCATAAAAGGCAACGATAACGAATAATTTTAGCGAAATTTTAATTTTTGCCCTCTTTTTTTCCCTTAATTTTCCTCATTTTTTCGAGATATTATCAAAAAAAGCAACAAAACGAATAATTTTAGCGAAATTTCAATTTTTTTCCTCTATTTATTCCTTAATTTTCCTCATTTTGTCCAGATATTATCGAAAATAGGAAGAAAAACGAAACCTTTTCGCGAAATTTCAAATTTTTTCATCTTTTTTTCCTTAAATCTCCTCTTTCTATCGCGATATTATCGAAAAAAGCAACAAAAAGGAATATTTTTAGGGAAATTTAAAATTTATTCCTCTTTTTTTCCTTAATTTACCTCGTTTCATCGAGATATTATCCAAAAAAAAAACGAATAATTTTAGCGAAATTTCAGTTTTTTTTCCTCTTTTTTTTTCCTTAAATTTTCCTCATTTTATCGAGTAACGACCATAAAAGCAACAAAAACGAATAATTTAAGCGAAATTTTAATTTTTTCGTCTTTTTTTCCTTAATTTACCTCATTTTATCGAGATATTATCGAAAAAAGGAACAAAAACGAATAATTTTAGCGAAATTTCAATTTTTTCATTTTTTTTCCTTAATTTTCATCATTTTATCGAGATATAATCGAAAAAAGACAAAAAAACGAATAATTTTAGCGGAATTTCAAGTTTATTCGTGTTTTTTTCCTAGGTTATCCTCATTTTATCGAGATATTATCGAAAAATCAATAAAATCGAATAATTTTAGCAAATTTCAAATTTTTCCCTCTTTTTTTTCTATAAATTTTCTCACTCTTATCGTGATATTATCGAAAAAAGCAACAAAAACGAACAATTTAAGAGAGATTTATAATATTTTCCTCTTTCATTCCTTTATTTACCTCATTTCATTGATATACTAACGAAAAATGGAACAAAAACGAATAATTTAGCGAAATTTCAATTTTTTCTCTTTTTTCCTTAAATTTTCCTCATTTTATCGAGATAAGACCAAAAAAGCTACAAACACGAATAATTTTAAGCGAAATTTTAATGTTTTTCGTCTTTTTTTCCTTAATTTACCTCATTTTATCGAGATATTATCGGAAAAAGAAAAAAAAAACGAATAATTTTACCGAAATTTCAAGTTTCTTCCTCTTTTTTTTCCTAGGTTTTCCTTATTTTATCGAGATATTATCGGAAAATCAAAAAAAAACGAATAATTTTAGCGAAATTTAAATTTTTTCTTGTTTTTCTTCTATAAATTTTCTCACTCTTATCGAGATATTATCAAAAAAAGGAACAAAAACTAATAATTGTAGCGTAATCTCAATTTTTTTCTATTTTTTCCTTAATTTTGAACATTTTATCGAAATAAAATCGAAAAAAGAAAAAAAACGAATAATTTTAGCGAAATTTCAAAGTTTTTCCTCTTTATTTCCTTAGATTTCTTCATTTCATCGAGATGTTATCGAAAAATAAAAAAAACGAATAATTTTAGCGAAATTTAAATTTTTTCCTCTTTTTTCAATAATTTTTCCCACTCTTATCGAGATATTATCGAAAAAAGGAACAAAAACGATTAACTTTAGCGAAATCTCAATTTTTTCTCTTTTTTCCTAAATTTTCATCATTTTATCGAAATATAATCGAAAAAAGAAAAAAACGAATAATTTTAGCGAAATTTCAAGTTTATTCCTCTTTTACCTAGGTTTTCCTCATTTTATCGAGATACTATCGAAACATCAACAAAAACGAATAATTTTAGAGAAATTTCAAAAACATTTCTCTTTTTTTTCCTTAATTTCCTCATTTAATCGAGTTATTAACATAAAAGGCAACGATAACGTATAATTTTAGCGAAATTTTAATTTTTTTCTTCTTTTTTTTCCTTAAATTTCCTCATTTTATCGAGATATTATCGAAAAAAGAAATAAAGCGAAGAATGTTAGCGAAATTTCAAGTTTATTCCTCTTTTTTCCCCTAGGTTTTCCTCATTTTATCGAGACATTATCGGAAAATAAAAAAAACGAATAATTTTAGCGAAATTTAAATTTTTTCCTCTTTTTTCAATAATTTTTCCCACTCTTATCGAGATATTATCGAAAAAAGGAACAAAAACGATTAACTTTAGCGAAATCTCAATTTTTTCTCTTTTTTCCTAAATTTTCATCATTTTATCGAAATATAATCGAAAAAAGAAAAAAACGAATAATTTTAGCGAAATTTCAAGTTTATTCCTCTTTTACCTAGGTTTTCCTCATTTTATCGAGATACTATCGAAACATCAACAAAAACGAATAATTTTAGAGAAATTTCAAAAACATTTCTCTTTTTTTTCCTTAATTTCCTCATTTAATCGAGTTATTAACAAAAAAGGCAACGATAACGTATAATTTTAGCGAAATTTTAATTTTTTTCTTCTTTTTTTTCCTTAAATTTCCTCATTTTATCGAGATATTATCGAAAAAAGGAAAAAAATTGAAAAATTTTATTGAAATTTCTATGTTTTACCCCTTTTTTTCCTTAATTTTCCTCTTTTTATCGCGACATTATCGAAAAAGCAACAAAAACGAATAAATTTAGCGAAATTTAAAATTTATTTTTTTTTCCTTAATTTTCCTAATTTTTTCGAGATATTATCATAAAAGGCAACGATAACGAATAATTTTAGCGAAATTTTAATTTTTGCCCTCTTTTTTTCCCTTAATTTTCCTCATTTTTTCGAGATATTATCAAAAAAAGCAACAAAACGAATAATTTTAGCGAAATTTCAATTTTTTTCCTCTATTTATTCCTTAATTTTCCTCATTTTGTCCAGATATTATCGAAAATAGGAAGAAAAACGAAACCTTTTCGCGAAATTTCAAATTTTTTCATCTTTTTTTCCTTAAATCTCCTCTTTCTATCGCGATATTATCGAAAAAAGCAACAAAAAGGAATATTTTTAGGGAAATTTAAAATTTATTCCTCTTTTTTTCCTTAATTTACCTCGTTTCATCGAGATATTATCCAAAAAAAAAACGAATAATTTTAGCGAAATTTCAGTTTTTTTTCCTCTTTTTTTTTCCTTAAATTTTCCTCATTTTATCGAGTAACGACCATAAAAGCAACAAAAACGAATAATTTAAGCGAAATTTTAATTTTTTCGTCTTTTTTTCCTTAATTTACCTCATTTTATCGAGATATTATCGAAAAAAGGAACAAAAACGAATAATTTTAGCGAAATTTCAATTTTTTCATTTTTTTTCCTTAATTTTCATCATTTTATCGAGATATAATCGAAAAAAGACAAAAAAAACGAATAATTTTAGCGGAATTTCAAGTTTATTCGTGTTTTTTTCCTAGGTTATCCTCATTTTATCGAGATATTATCGAAAAATCAATAAAATCGAATAATTTTAGCAAATTTCAAATTTTTCCCTCTTTTTTTTCTATAAATTTTCTCACTCTTATCGTGATATTATCGAAAAAAGCAACAAAAACGAACAATTTAAGAGAGATTTATAATATTTTCCTCTTTCATTCCTTTATTTACCTCATTTCATTGATATACTAACGAAAAATGGAACAAAAACGAATAATTTAGCGAAATTTCAATTTTTTCTCTTTTTTCCTTAAATTTTCCTCATTTTATCGAGATAAGACCAAAAAAGCTACAAACACGAATAATTTTAAGCGAAATTTTAATGTTTTTCGTCTTTTTTTCCTTAATTTACCTCATTTTATCGAGATATTATCGGAAAAAGAAAAAAAAACGAATAATTTTACCGAAATTTCAAGTTTCTTCCTCTTTTTTTTCCTAGGTTTTCCTTATTTTATCGAGATATTATCGGAAAATCAAAAAAAAACGAATAATTTTAGCGAAATTTAAATTTTTTCTTGTTTTTCTTCTATAAATTTTCTCACTCTTATCGAGATATTATCAAAAAAAGGAACAAAAACTAATAATTGTAGCGTAATCTCAATTTTTTTCTATTTTTTCCTTAATTTTGAACATTTTATCGAAATAAAATCGAAAAAAGAAAAAAAACGAATAATTTTAGCGAAATTTCAAAGTTTTTCCTCTTTATTTCCTTAGATTTCTTCATTTCATCGAGATGTTATCGAAAAATCAACAAAAACGAATAATTTTAGCGAAATATAAATTTATTTCTCTTTTTTCCTTAATTTTGAACATTTTATCGAAATAAAATCGAAAAAAGAAAACAAAACGAATAATTTTAGCGAAATTTCAAAGTTTTTCCTCTTTATTTCCTTAGATTTCTTCATTTTATCGAGATATAATAGAAAAAAGAAAAAACCGAATAATTTTAGCGATATTTCAAATACTTTCCTCTTTTTTTCCTTAGATTTCTTCATTTTATCGAGATATTATCAAAAAATCAACAAAAATGAATAATTTTAGGGAAATTTCAAATTTATTTCTCTTTTTTTTTCCTTAATTTTCCTAATTTTATCCAGGTATTATCAAAAAAGGCAACGATAACGAATAATTTTAGCAAAATTTTAATTTTTTTCCTCTTTTCTTCCTTAATTTTCCTCATTTTATCGAGATATTATCGAAAAAAGCAACAAAAACGAATAAATTTAGCGAAATTTTAACTTTTTTTTCCTCTTTTTTTCCTAAATTTGCCTCATTTTATCGTGATATTATCGAAAAAAGGAAAAAAATTGAAAAATTTCAATGTTTTACCTCTTTTTTTCCTTAATGTTCCTCTTTTTATCCTGACATTATCGAGAAAAGCAAGAAAAACGAATCTTATTAGCAAAATTTCAAATATATTCCTCTTTATTTCCTTAATTTAACTCGTTTTATCGAGATATTATCCAAAAAAGAAACAAAAACGAATAATTTTAGCGAAATCTCAGTTTTTTTTTCTTTTTTTCCTTAAATTTTCCTCATTTTATCGAGATGTGACCAATAAAGCTACAAAAACGAATAATTTAAGCGAAAGTTAAATTTTTTTCGTCTTTTATTTTTCTTAATTTACCTCATTTTATCGAAAAAGGAAAAAAAACGAATAATTTCAGTGAAATTTCAAGTTTATTCCTCCTTTTTTCCTAGATTTTCCTCATTTTATCGAGATATTATCGGAAAATAAAAAAAACGAATAATTTTAGCAAATTTATATTTTTTCCTCTAGTTTTCTGTAAATTTTCTCACTCTTATCGAGATATTATAGAAAAATCAACAAAAACGAATAATTTTAGCGAAATTTCAAATATATTTCTCTTTTTTTCCTTAATTTTCCTCATTTTATCGAGATATTATCAAAAAAGACAACGATAACGGATAGTTTTTGCGAAATTTTATTTTTTTTCCTCTTTTTTTCCCTTTATTTACCTCATTTCATCGATATATTAACAAAAAATGGAACAAAAACGAAGAAATTAGCGAAATTTGAATTTTTTCCCTTTTTCCTTAAATATTCCTCATTTTATCGAGATAAGGCCAAAAAAGCTAAAAAAACGAATAATTTAAGCGAAATTTCAAATTTATTTCTCTTTTTTTTTCCTTAATTTTCCTAATTTTATCCAGGTATTATCAAAAAAGGCAACCATTACGAATAATTTTAGCAAAATTTTAATTTTTTTCCTCTTTTTTTCCTTAATTTTCCACATTTTATCGAGATATTATCAAAAAAGGCAACGATAACGAATAATTTTAGCGAAATTTTAATTCTTTTCCATCTTTTTTTTCCTTAATTTACTTCATTTCATCGATATATTATCGAAAAATAGAACAAAAACGAATAATTTTAGCAAAATATAAATTTATTCTCTTTTTTACTTAATTTTCATAGTTTTATCGAGATATAATAGAAAAAAGAAAAAAAAAACCGAATACTTTCAGTGATATTTCAAATACTTTCTTCCTTTTTACTTTCTCCATATACGAAGTATAGAGAAAGTATTGTTTTCATGAAAAAATTCGACTTCGAGATTTCAACGGAAATACACGTTTTGGGGTCCCTAGAACACGTTTTGACCATTTTCTGAATGATGTCTGTGTGTATGTGTGTGTGTGTGTGTGTGTGTGTGAGTGTGTGTGTGTGTATGTGTGTGTGTGATAATGGGCGTTCTAACTCGAAAACTAAAAGTCGTATCAATACCAAACTTCATAAATAGTATTGTTTTGTGTGCTGTCAGAGTTGATTAGTTTTTGGAGTAAATCCGTTAACCGGAAGTCGAGCTTTATTCATTAAAGCTCATTTCCGGTTTTCAAAATATCTCCATAAATATGATATATACGTCTATTGTATTACTTATAAAAGTTTTAGATAATGTATTTTTCTATAAATTTTGTATTTAACATATTTTTGTATCACCGGTTCATGAGGAGTTATTCGTGAAATACTGATAAACCGGAAGAAGATGATTATGTACTTTGTGGGCGCTCTAACATGAAAACTATTTGTCGGATCAACACCAAATTTCATATATAGTAATTTATTTAGTTTCTTAAGAGTTGATTAGTTTTTGGAGTAAATCTGTTTACCGGAAGTTGAGCTGTATTCTTCAAAGCTCATTTCCGGTTTTCAAAATATCTCCATAAATATGATATTTAGGTATATACTATTATTTATAAAAGTTTTAGAAAATGTTATATACTATGACTTTTGTGTGAAATATATTTTTGTATCACTGATTGTGTAGGAGTTATTTGTGAAATACTGATAAACCGGAAGTTGCTGATTATGTACGTTGTGATCGCTCTTGGCTGGGGCGAAGGGCCACTTCATCGTTTTTCATCAAAAATGTCACGAGAAACATTATTTATAATTTTTGTGACGTAAAAGATAATACAAAAGAAATTAAGCACTTATCTTCCAAGTTTAGATTGAATATAGAGTTCGAAATTAATGTCGTAGGTTAATATTTACATCTTATATATGGAGAAAGTCATGTGCTGGCCACATCAGATTTTTTCCTTAATTTTCCTCATTTTATCGAGATATTATCGAAAAATCAACAAAAACGAATAATTTTAGCGAAATTTCAAATTTATTTCTCTTTTTTACTTTCTCCATATACGAAGTATAGAGAAAGTATTGTTTTCATGAAAAAATTCGACTTCGAGATTTTAACGGAAATAGTTGTTTTGGGGTCCCTAGAACACGTTTTGACCATTTTCGGAATGATGTCTGTGTGTATGTGTGTGTGTGTGTGATAGTGGGCGCTCTAACGTGAGAACTATTAGTCGTATCAATACCAAACTTCATATATAGTACTGTGGTGTGTGCTGTCAGAGTTGATTAGTTTCTGGAGTAAATCGGTCAACCGGAAGTCGAGCTTTTTTCATTAAAGCTCATTTCCGGTTTTCAAAATATCTCCATAAATATGATATATACGTATATTGTATTACTAACAAAAGTTTTAGATAATGTAATTTACTATAACTTTTGTATTTAATATATTTTTGTATCTGCGGTTGATTAGGAGTTATTCGTGAAATACTGATAAACCGGAAGAAGATGATTATGTACTTTGTGGGCGTTCTAACATGAAAACTAATTGTCGGATCAACACCAAATTTCATAAATTGTACTTTTATTACAGTCGTTAGAGTTGATTAGTTTTTGGAGTAGATCGGTCACCCGGAAGTTGATTTTCATTCTTCAAAGCTTATTTCCGGCTTTCAAAATATCTCCATAAATATGATATTTAGGTATATATTATTATTTATAAATGTTTTAGAAAATGTTATTTACTATAACTTTTGTTTGAAACATATTTTTTTATCACTGATTGTTTAGGAGTTATTCATGAAATTCTGATAAACCGGAAGTTGCTGATTATGTACTTTGTGGGTGCTCTGGGCTCTATGGGCGAAAGGCCAAATTCATCTTTTTTCATCGAGCATGTCCCGAAAAACATTACTTATAATTTTTGTGACGTAAAAGATAATAATATATAAATTAATCACTTATCTTTCAAGTTTATATTGAATATAGAGTTCGAAATTACTGTCGTAGATAAATCTTTACATCTTATATATGGAGAAAGTCATGTGCTGGCTACATCAGATTGTTTCCTTAATTTTCCTCTTTTTATGGTGACATTATCGAGAAAAGCAAGAAAAACGAATCTTTTTAGCAAAAGTTTAAATATATTCCTCTTTATTTCCTTAATTTAACTCGTTTTATCGAGATATTATCCAAAAAAGAAACATAAACTAATATTTTTAGCGAAATTTCAATTTTGTTCCCCTTTTTTTCCTTAAATTTCCTCATTTTATCTAGATATTATCGAAAAAAGGAAAAAAATTGAAAAATTTTAGCGAAATTTCTATGTTTTACCCCTTTTTTTCCTTAATTTTCCTCTTTTAATCGCGACATTATCGAAAAAAGCAACAAAAACGAATAAATTTAGTGAAATTTTAATTTTTTTCCTCTTTTTTCCTTAATTTTCCTCATTTTCTCGAGATTTTATCAAAAAAAGGAACAAAACCGAATAATTTTAGCGAAATTTCAATTTTTTTCCTCTACTTATTCCTTAATTTTCCTCAATTTGTCCAGATATTATCGAAAATAGGAAGAAAAACGAAACCTTTTCGCGAATTTTAAATTTTTTAACCTTTTCTTCCTTAAATCTCCTGTTTCTATCGCGATATTATCGAAAAAAGCAACAAAAACGTATATTTTTAGCGAAATTTCAAATTTATTCCTCTTTTTTTCCTTAATTTACCTCGTTTTATCGAGATATTATGCAAAAAAACAAAAACGAGTCATTTTAGCGAAATTTCAGTTTTTTTCCTCCTTTTTTTCCTTAAATTTTCCTCATTTTATCGAGATATTATCGAAAAAAGGAAAAAAATTGAAAAATTTTTGCGAAATTTCTATGTTTTACCCCTTTTTTTCCTTAATATTCCTCTTTTTATCGCGACATTATCGAAAAAGCAACAAAAACGAATAAATTTAGCGAAATTTAAAATTTATTTTTTTTTTCCTTAATTTTCCTAATTTTTTCGAGATATTATCATAAAAGGCAACGATAACGAATAATTTTAGCGAAATTTTAATTTTTCCCCTCTTTTTTTCCCTTAATTTTCCTCATTTTTTCGAGATATTATCAAAAAAAGCAACAAAACGAATAATTTTAGCGAAATTTCAATTTTTTTCCTCTATTTTTTCCTTAATTTTCCTCATTTTGTCCAGATATTATCGAAAATAGGAAGAAAAACGAAACATTTTCGCGAAATTTCAAATTTTTTCATCTTTTTTTCCTTAAATCTCCTCTTTCTATCGCGATATTATCGAAAAAAGCAACAAAAACGAATATTTTTAGGGAAATTTAAAATTTATTCCTCTTTTTTTCCTTAATTTACCTCGTTTTATCGAGATATTATCCAAAAAAAAAAAACGAATAATTTTAGCGAAATTTCAGTTTTTTTCCTCTTTTTTTTTCCTTAAATTTACCTCATTTTATCGAGTAACGACCATAAAAGCAACAAAAACGAATAATTTAAGCGAAATTTTAATTTTTTCGTCTTTTTTTCCTTAATTTACCTCATTTTATCGAGATATTATCGAAAAAAGGAACAAAAACGAATAATTTTAGCGAAATATCAATTTTTTTCATTTTTTACTTTCTCCATATACGAAGTATAGAGAAAGTATTGTTTTCATGAAAAAATTCGACTTCGAGATTTCAACGGAAATACACGTTTTGGGGTCCCTAGAACACGTTTTGACCATTTTCTGAATGATGTCTGTGTGTATGTGTGTGTGTGTGTGTGTGTGTGTGTGTGTGTGTGAGTGTGTGTGTGTGTGTGTGAGTGTGTGTGTGTGTATGTGTGTGTGTGATAATGGGCGTTCTAACTTGAAAACTAAAAGTCGTATCAATACCAAACTTCATATATAGTACTGTTGTGTGTGCTGTCAGAGTTGATTAGTTTTTGGAGTAAATCCGTTAACCGGAAGTCGAGCTTTATTCATTAAAGCTCATTTCCGGTTTTCAAAATATCTCCATAAATATGATATATACGTCTATTGTATTAATTATAAAAGTTTTAGATAGTATAATTTACTATAACTTTTGTATTTAACATATTTTTGTATCACCGGTTCATTAGGAGTTATTCGTAAAATACTGATAAACCGTAAGAAGATGATTATGTACTTTGTGGGCGCTCTAACTTAAAAACTATTCATTATATCAACACCAAATTTCATACATAGTACTTTTATTACAGTTTTTAGAGTTGATTAGTTTTTGGAGTAAATCCGCTGACCGGAAGTCGAGCTTCATTCTTCAAAGCTCATTTCCGGTTTTCAAAATATCTCCATTAATATGATATTTAGGTATATACTATTATTTATAAATGTTGTAGACAATTTATTTTACTATAATTTTTGTATGAAACATATTTTTGCATCACTGATTGTTTAGGAGTTATCCATGAAATACTGATAAACCGGAAGTTGCTGATTATGTATGTTGTGTAAAGCTCATTTCCGGTTTTTCAAAATATATCCATAAATATGATATATTGGTATCTTGTATTCCTTATAAAAGTTTTAGATAATATAATTTACTATAACTTTTGTATTTAACATATTTTTGTATAACCGGTTGATTAGGAGTTATTCGTGAAATACTGATAAACCGGAAGAAGATGATTATGTACTTTGTGGGCGCTCTAACTTAAAAACTATTCATTATATCAACACCAAATTTCATATATAGTATATTGGTTTGTGTCGTTAGAGTTTATTAGTTTTTGGAGTGAATCGGTTTACCGGAAGTTGAGCTTTATTCTTCAAAGCTCATTTCCGGTTTTCAAAATATCTCCATAAATATGGTATTTAGGTATATACTATTATTTGTAAAAGTTTTAGAAAATGTAATGTACTATAACTTTTGGTTGAAACATATTTTTGTATCACTGATTGTGTAGGAGTTATTCATGAAATACTGATAAACCGGAAGTTGCTGATTATGTACTTTGTGGGCGCTCTGGGCTCTATGGGCGAAAGGCCAATTTCATCGTTTATCATCGATCATGTCCCGTAAAAATTATTTATCATGTTTTTGGCATCAAAGATAATATATAATATTAATAACTCAAATTCCAAGTTTAGATGGAATATAGAGTTCGAAATTATTGCGGTAGATAAATATTTACATCTTATATATATGGAGAAAGTCATGTGCTGGCCACATCAGATTTTTTTCCTTAATTTTCATCATTTTATCGAGATATAATCGAAAAAAGACAAAAAAAACGAATAATTTTAGCGGAATTTCAAGTTCATTCGTGTTTTTTTCCTAGGTTATCCTCATTTTAACGAGATATTATCGAAAAATCAATAAAATCGAATAATTTAGGAAATTTCAAATTTTTCCCTCTTTTTTTTCTATAAATTTTCTCACTCTTATCGTGATATTATCGAAAAAAGCAACAAAAACGAACAATTTAAGAGAGATTTATAATATTTTCCTCTTTCATTCCTTTATTTACCTCATTTCATTGATATACTAACGAAAAATGGAACAAAAACGAATAATTTAGCGAAATTTCAATTTTTTCTCTTTTTTCCTTAAATTTTCCTCATTTTAACGAGATAAGACCAAAAAAGCTACAAACACGAATAATTTTAAGCGAAATTTTAATCTTTTTCGTCTTTTATTCCTTAATTTACCTCATTTTATCGAGATATTATCGGAAAAAGAAAAAAAAAAAACGAATAATTTTACCGAAATTTCAAGTTTCTTCCTCTTTTTTTTCCTAGGTTTTCCTTATTTTATCGAGATATTATCGGAAAATCAAAAAAAAACGAATAATTTTAGCGAAATTTAAATTTTTTCTTGTTTTTCTTCTATAAATTTTCTCACTCTTATCGAGATATTATCAAAAAAAGGAACAAAAACTAATAATTGTAGCGTAATCTCAATTTTTTTCTATTTTTTCCTTAATTTTGAACATTTTATCGAAATAAAATCGAAAAAAGAAAAAAAAACGAATAATTTTAGCGAAATTTCAAAGTTTTTCCTCTTTTTTTCCTTAGATTTCTTCATTTCATCAAGATGTTATCGAAAAATCAACTAAAACGAATAATTTTAGCGAAATATAAATTTATTTCTCTTTTTTCCTTAATTTTGAACATTTTATCGAGATATAATAGAAAAAAGAAAAAACCGAATAATTTTAGCGATATTTCAAATACTTTCCTCTTTTTTTCCTTAGATTTCTTCATTTTATCGAGATATTATCAAAAAATCAACAAAAATGAATAATTTTAGCGAAATTTCAAATTTATTTCTCTTTTTTTTTCCTTAATTTTCCTAATTTTATCCAGTTATTATCAAAAAAGGCAACGATAACGAATAATTTTAGATAAATTTTAATTTTTTTCCTCTTTTCTTCCTTAATTTTCCTCATTTTATCGAGATATTATCGAAAAAAGCAACAAAAACGAATAAATTTAGCGAAATTTTAATTTTTTTTTCCTCTTTTTTCCTAAATTTGCCTCATTTTATCGAGATATTATCGAAAAAAGGAAAAAAATTGAAAAATTTCAATGTTTTACCTCTTTTTTTCCTTAATGTTCCTCTTTTTATCCTGACATTATCGAGAAAAGCAAGAAAAACGAATCTTATTAGCAAAATTTCAAATATATTCCTCTTTATTTCCTTAATTTGAACTCGTTTTATCGAGATATTATCCAAAAAAGAAACAAAAACGAATAATTTTAGCGAAATCTCAGTTTTTTTTCTTTTTTTCCTTAAATTTTCCTCATTTTATCGAGATGTGACCAAAAAAGCTACAAAAACGAATATTTTAAGCGAAATTTAAATTTTTTTCGTCTTTTATTTTTCTTAATTTACCTCATTTTATCGAAAAAGGAAAAAAAAACGAATAATCTTGGCGAAATTTCAAGTTTATTCCTCCTTTTTTTCCTAGATTTTCCTCATTTTATCGAGATATTATCGGAAAATAAAAAAAAACGAATAATTTTAGCAAATTTATATTTTTTCCTCTAGTTTTCTTTAAATTTTCTCACTCTTATCGAGATATTATAGAAAAATCAACAAAAACGAATAATTTTAGCGAAATTTCAAATATATTTCTCTTTTTTTCCTTAATTTTCCTCATTTTATCGAGATATTATCAAAAAAGACAACGATAACGGATAGTTTCTGCGAAATTTTATTTTTTTTCCTCTTTTTTTTCCTTTATTTACCTCATTTCATCGATATATTAACAAAAAATGGAACAAAAACGAAGAAATTAGCGAAATTTGAATTTTTTACCTTTTTCCTTAAATATTCCTCATTTTATCGAGATAAGGCCAAAAAAGCTAAAAAAACGAATAATTTAAGCGAAATTTCAAATTTATTTCTCTTTTTTTTTCCTTAATTTTCATAATTTTATCCAGGTATTATCAAAAAAGGCAACGATAACGAATAATTTTAGCAAAATTTTAATTTTTTTCCTCTTTTTTTCCTTAATTTTCCTCATTTTATCGAGATATTATCAAAAAAGGCAACGATAACGAATAATTTTAGCGAAATTTTAATTCTTTTCCATCTTTTTTTTCCTTAATTTACTTCATTTCATCGATATATTATCGAAAAATAGAACAAAAACGAATAATTTTAGCAAAATATAAATTTATTCTCTTTTTTACTTAATTTTCATCATTTTATCGAGATATAATAGAAAAAAGAAAAAAACCGAATACTTTCAGTGATATTTCAAATACTTTCTTCCTTTTTTCCTTAATTTTCCTCATTTTATCGAGATATTATCGAAAAATCAACAAAAACGAATAATTTTAGCGAAATTTCAAATTTATTTCTCTTTTTTTTTCTTTAATTTTCCTAATCTAATCGAGGTATTATCAAAAAAGGCAACGGTAACGAATAATTTTAGCAAAAGTTTAATTTTTTTCCTCTTTTCTTCCTTAATTATCCTCATTTATCGAGATATTATCGAAAAAAGGAAAAAAATTGAAAAAGTTCAATGTTTTACCTCTTTTTTTCCTTAATTTTCCTCTTTTTATCGTGACATTATCGAGAAAAGCAAGAAAAATGAATCTTTTTAGCAAAAGTTTAAATATATTCCTCTTTATTTCCTTAATTTAACTCGTTTTATCGAGATATTATCCAAAAAAGAAACATAAACTAATATTTTTAGCGAAATTTCAATTTTGTTCCCCTTTTTTTCCTTAAATTTCCTCATTTTATCGAGATATTATCGAAAAAAGGAAAAAAATTGAAAAACTTTTAACGAAATTTCTATGTTTTACCCCTTTTTTTCCTTAATTTTCCTCTTTCAATCGCGACATTATCGAAGAAAGCAACAAAAACGAATAAATTTAGTGAAATTTTAATTTTTTCCTCTTTTTTCCTTAATTTTCCTCATTTTCTCGAGATTTTATCAAAAAAAGGAACAAAACCGAATAATTTTAGCGAAATTTCAATTTTTTTCCTCTACTTATTCCTTAATTTTCCTCATTTTGTCGAGATATTATCGAAAATAGGAAGAAAAACGAAACCTTTTCGCGAATTTTAAATTTTTTAACCTTTTCTTCCTTAAATCTCCTGTTTCTATCGCGATATTATCGAAAAAAGAAACAAAAACGTATATTTTTAGCGAAATTTCAAATTTATTCCTCTTTTTTTCCTTAATTTACCTCGTTTTATCGAGATATTATGCAAATAAACAAAAACGAGTCATTTTAGCGAAATTTCTTTTTTTTTCCTCCTTTTTTTCCTTAAATTTTCCTCATTTTATCGAGATATTATCGAAAAAAGGAAAAAAAATTGAAAAATTTTAGCGAAATTTCTATGTTTTACCCCTTTTTTTCCTTAATTTTCCTCTTTTTATCGCGACATTATCGAAAAAGCAACAAAAACGAATAAATTTGGCGAAATTTAAAATTTATTTTTTTTCCTTAATTTTCCTAATTTTTTCGAGATATTATCATAAAAGGCAACGATAACGAATAATTTTAGCGAAATTTTAATTTTTCCCCTCTTTTTTTCCCTTAATTTTCCTCATTTTTTCGAGATATTATCAAAAAAAGCAACAAAACGAATAATTTTAGCGAAATTTCAATTCTTTTCCTCTATTTATTCCTTAATTTTCCTCATTATGTCCAGATATTATCGAAAATAGGAAGAAAAACGAAACCTTTTCGCGAAATTTCAAATTTTTTCATCTTTTTTTCCTTAAATCTCCTCTTTCTATCGCGATATTATCGAAAAAAGCAACAAAAACGAATATTTTTAGGGAAATTTAAAATTTATTCCTCTTTTTTTCCTTAATTTACCTCGTTTTATCGAGATATTATCCAAAAAAAAAAAACGAATAATTTTAGCGAAATTTCAGTTTTTTTCCTCTTTTTTTTCCTTAAATTTTCCTCATTTTATCGAGTAACGACCATAAAAGCAACAAAAACGAATAATTTAAGCGAAATTTTAATTTTTTCGTCTTTTTTTCCTTAATTTACCTCATTTTATCGAGATATTATCGAAAAAAGGAACAAAAACGAATAATTTTAGCGAAATTTCAATTTTTTTCATTTTTTTTCCTTAATTTTCATCATTTTATCGAGATATAATCGAAAAAAGACAAAAAAAACGAATAATTTTAGCGGAATTTCAAGTTCATTCGTGTTTTTTTCCTAGGTTATCCTCATTTTATCGAGATATTATCGAAAAATCAATAAAATCGAATAATTTAGGAAATTTCAAATTTTTCCCTCTTTTTTTTCTATAAATTTTCTCACTCTTATCGTGATATTATCGAAAAAAGCAACAAAAACGAACAATTTAAGAGAGATTTATAATATTTTCCTATTTCATTCCTTTATTTACCTCATTTCATTGATATACTAACGAAAAATGGAACAAAAACGAATAATTTAGCGAAATTTCAATTTTTTCTCTTTTTTCCTTAAATTTTCCTCATTTTATCGAGATAAGACCAAAAAAGCTACAAACACGAATAATTTTAAGCGAAATTTTAATCTTTTTCGTCTTTTTTTCCTTAATTTTGAACATTTTATCGAAATAAAATCGAAAAAAGAAAACAAAACGAATAATTTTAGCGCAATTTCAAAGTTTTTCCTCTTTATTTCCTTAGATTTCTTCATTTTATCGAGATATAATAGAAAAAAGAAAAAACCGAATAATTTTAGCGATATTTCAAATACTTTCCTCTTTTTTTCCTTAGATTTCTTCATTTTATGGAGATATTATCAAAAAATCAACAAAAATGAATAATTTTAGGGAAATTTCAAATTTATTTCTCTTTTTTTTTCCTTAATTTTCCTAATTTTATCCAGGTATTATCAAAAAAGGCAACGATAACGAATAATTTTAGCAAAAGTTTAATTTTTTTCCTCTTTTCTTCCTTAATTTTCCTCATTTTATCGAGATATTTTCGAAAAAAGCAACAAAAACGAATAAATTTAGCGAAATTTTAACTTTTATTCCTCTTTTTTTCCTAAATTTGCCTCATTGTATCGAGATATAATCGAAAAAAGGAAACAAATTGAAAAATTTCAATGTTTTACCTCTTTTTTTCCTTAATGTTCCTCTTTTTATCCTGACATTATCGAGAAAAGCAAGAAAAACGAATCTTATTAGCAAAATTTCAAATATATTCCTCTTTATTTCCTTAATTCAACTCGTTTTATCTAGATATTATCCAAAAAAGAAACAAAAACGAATAATTTTAGCGAAATCTCAGTTTTTTTTTCTTTTTTTCCTTAAATTTTCCTCATTTTATCGAGATGTGACCAAAAAAGCTACAAAAACGAATAATTTAAGCGAAATTTAAATTTTTTTCGTCTTTTATTTTTCTTAATTTACCTCATTTTATCGAAAAAGGAAAAAAAACGAATAATTTCAACGAAATTTCAAGTTTATTCCTCCTTTTTTTCCTAGATTTTCCACATTTTATCGAGATATTATCGGAAAATAAAAAAAAACGAATAATTTTAGCAAATTTATATTTTTTCCTCTAGTTTTCTGTAAATTTTCTCACTCTTATCGAGATATTATAGAAAAATCAACAAAAACGAATAATTTTAGCGAAATTTCAAATATATTTCTCTTTATTTCCTTAATTCAACTCGTTTTATCTAGATATTATCCAAAAAAGAAACAAAAACGAATAATTTTAGCGAAATCTCAGTTTTTTTTTCTTTTTTTCCTTAAATTTTCCTCATTTTATCGAGATGTGACCAAAAAAGCTACAAAAACGAATAATTTAAGCGAAATTTAAATTTTTTTCGTCTTTTATTTTTCTTAATTTACCTCATTTTATCGAAAAAGGAAAAAAAACGAATAATTTCAGCGAAATTTCAAGTTTATTCCTCCTTTTTTTCCTAGATTTTCCTCATTTTATCGAGATATTATCGGAAAATAAAAAAAAACGAATAATTTTAGCAAATTTATATTTTTTCCTCTAGTTTTCTGTAAATTTTCTCACTCTTATCGAGATATTATAGAAAAATCAACAAAAACGAATAATTTTAGCGAAATTTCAAATATATTTCTCTTTTTTTCCTTAATTTTCCTCATTTTATCGAGATATTATCAAAAAAGACAACGATAACGGATAGTTTTTGCGAAATTTTATTTTTTTTCCCTCTTTTTTTCCTTTATTTACCTCATTTCATCGATATAATAACAAAAAATGGAAAAAAAACGAAGAAATTAGCGAAATTTGAATTTTTTCCCTTTTTCCTTAAATATTCCTCATTTTATCGAGATAAGGCCAAAAAAGCTAAAAAACGAATAATTTAAGCGAAATTTGAATTTTTTTCGTCTTTTTTTTTCCTTAATTTACCTAATTTTATCGAGATATTATCGGAAAAAGAAAAAAACGAATAATTTTACCGAAATTTCAAGTTTATTCCTCTTTTTTTAGGTTTTCCTCATTTTATCGAGATATTATCGGAAAATCAATAAAAATTGAAAAGTTTTAGCGAAATTTCAATGTTTTACCTCTTTTTTTTCCTAGGTTTTCCTCATTTTATCTAGATATTATCGTAAAAAAAACATATAATTTTAGCGAAATTTAAAATTTTTTAAAACATTTTCTCACTCTTATCTAGATATTATCAAAAAAAGAACAAAAACGAATATCTTTTGCGAAATCTCAATTTTTTCTCTTTTTTCCTTAATTTTCATAATTTTATCGAAATATAATCAAAAAATAAAAAAAACGAATAATTTTGCGAAATTTTATTTTTTTCCTCTTTTTTTTCCTTGATTTACCTCATTTCATCGATATATTATCGAAAAAAGGAAAAAAAAACTAATAAGTTTAGCGAAATTTAATTTTTTTCTCTTTTTTCCTTAATTCTCGACCTCGGGTCATCGATCTCGGGTCAACGACCTTGAGTTATCGACCACGGGTCATTGACCTCGGGTCATCGATCTCTGGTCATCGACCTTGGGTCATCGACCTCGGGTAAACGACCTCGAGTCATCGACCACGGGTCATCGACCTCGGGTCATCGACCTCGGGTCATTGACCTCGGGTTTTCGGACTCGGATCATCAACCTCGGGTCATCGACCTAGGGTATCGACCTCGGGTCATCGACCTCGGGTCCTCGAACTCGGGTCATCCACCTCGGGTCAATGACCTTGGGTCATCGACCTTGGGTCATTGACCTCGGGTCATTGACCTCTGGTCATCGACCACAGGTCATCGACCCAGGGTCATCGACCTCTTGTCATCGACCTCGGGTCATTGACCTCGGGTCATCGACCTCGGGAAAACGACCTCGAGTCATCGACCTCTGATCATCGACCTCGGGTCATCGACCTTGGGAATCAACCTCGGGTCATCGACCTCGGGTCATCGACCTCGGATCATCGACCTCGGGTCATAACCTCGGGTCATAGACCTTTTAGTCATCGACCTCGGGTTATCGACCTCGGGTTATCGACCTCAGGTCATCGACCTCGGGTAACGTCCTCGGGTCATGGACCTTGGGTCATTGACCTTGGGTCATCGACCTTGGGTCATCGACCTTGGGTCATCGACCCCAAATCATCGACCCAGGGTCATCGACATCTTGTTATCGACCTCGGGTCATCGACTTCTTGTCATCAACCTCGGGTCATAATAGACTGTAAATCATCCCTGAGTCGACCTCCCGGCTTCGAATAAAAAAAATTTAAATTTTTTTCCTCTTTTTTTCCTTAATTTACCTCGTTCTATCGGTATATTATTGAAAAAAGCAACAAAAACTAATATTTTTAGCGAAATTTCAGTTTATTTCCTCTTTTTTTCCTTAAATTATCCTCATTTTATCGAGATATTACCGAAAAAAGCAACAAAAACGAATAATTTAAGCAAATTTGAATTTTTTTTCGTCTTTTTTTCCTTAATTTACCTCATTTTATCGTGTTATAATCGAAAAAAGAAAAAAACGAATAATTTTAGCGAAATTTCAAGTTTATTCCTCTTTTTTTTCCGGGGTTTTCCTCATTTTATCGTGATATTAACGAAAAAAGCAACAAAAACGAACAATTTAAGAGATATTTAGAATTTTCTCCTCTTTTATTCCTTTATTTACCTTATTTCATCGATATATTAACGAAAAATGGAACAAAATCGAATTATTTAGCGAAATTTCAATTTTTTCTCTTTTTTCCTTAATTTTTGCCTCATTTTATCGAGATAAGACCAAAAAAGCTACAAAAACGAATAATTTTACCGAAATTTCAAGTTTATTCCTCTTTTTTTAGGTTTTCCTCATTTTATCGAGATATTATCGGAAAATCAATAAAAATTGAAAAGTTTTAGCGAAATTTCAATGTTTTACCTCTTTTTTTTCCTAGGTTTTCCTCATTTTATCTAGATATTATCGTAAAAAAAACATATAATTTTAGCGAAATTTAAAATTTTTTAAAACATTTTCTCACTCTTATCTAGATATTATCAAAAAAAGAACAAAAACGAATATCTTTTGCGAAATCTCAATTTTTTCTCTTTTTTCCTTAATTTTCATAATTTTATCGAAATATAATCAAAAAATAAAAAAAACGAATAATTTTGCGAAATTTTATTTTTTTCCTCTTTTTTTTCCTTGATTTACCTCATTTCATCGATATATTATCGAAAAAAGGAAAAAAAAACTAATAAGTTTAGCGAAATTTAATTTTTTTCTCTTTTTTCCTTAATTCTCGACCTCGGGTCATCGATCTCGGGTCAACGACCTTGAGTTATCGACCACGGGTCATTGACCTCGGGTCATCGATCTCTGGTCATCGACCTTGGGTCATCGACCTCGGGTAAACGACCTCGAGTCATCGACCACGGGTCATCGACCTCGGGTCATCGACCTCGGGTCATTGACCTCGGGTTTTCGGACTCGGATCATCAACCTCGGGTCATCGACCTAGGGTATCGACCTCGGGTCATCGACCTCGGGTCCTCGAACTCGGGTCATCCACCTCGGGTCAATGACCTTGGGTCATCGACCTTGGGTCATTGACCTCGGGTCATTGACCTCTGGTCATCGACCACAGGTCATCGACCCAGGGTCATCGACCTCTTGTCATCGACCTCGGGTCATTGACCTCGGGTCATCGACCTCGGGAAAACGACCTCGAGTCATCGACCTCTGATCATCGACCTCGGGTCATCGACCTTGGGAATCAACCTCGGGTCATCGACCTCGGGTCATCGACCTCGGATCATCGACCTCGGGTCATAACCTCGGGTCATAGACCTTTTAGTCATCGACCTCGGGTTATCGACCTCGGGTTATCGACCTCAGGTCATCGACCTCGGGTAACGTCCTCGGGTCATGGACCTTGGGTCATTGACCTTGGGTCATCGACCTTGGGTCATCGACCTTGGGTCATCGACCCCAAATCATCGACCCAGGGTCATCGACATCTTGTTATCGACCTCGGGTCATCGACTTCTTGTCATCAACCTCGGGTCATAATAGACTGTAAATCATCCCTGAGTCGACCTCCCGGCTTCGAATAAAAAAAATTTAAATTTTTTTCCTCTTTTTTTCCTTAATTTACCTCGTTCTATCGGTATATTATTGAAAAAAGCAACAAAAACTAATATTTTTAGCGAAATTTCAGTTTATTTCCTCTTTTTTTCCTTAAATTATCCTCATTTTATCGAGATATTACCGAAAAAAGCAACAAAAACGAATAATTTAAGCAAATTTGAATTTTTTTTCGTCTTTTTTTCCTTAATTTACCTCATTTTATCGTGTTATAATCGAAAAAAGAAAAAAACGAATAATTTTAGCGAAATTTCAAGTTTATTCCTCTTTTTTTTCCGGGGTTTTCCTCATTTTATCGTGATATTAACGAAAAAAGCAACAAAAACGAACAATTTAAGAGATATTTAGAATTTTCTCCTCTTTTATTCCTTTATTTACCTTATTTCATCGATATATTAACGAAAAATGGAACAAAATCGAATTATTTAGCGAAATTTCAATTTTTTCTCTTTTTTCCTTAATTTTTGCCTCATTTTATCGAGATAAGACCAAAAAAGCTACAAAAACGAATAATTTTAAGCGAAATTTGAATTTTTTTCGTCTTTTTTTTCTTAATTTACCTCATTTTATCGAGATATTATCGGAAAAAGAAAAAAAAACGAATAATTTTACCGAAATTTCAAGTTTATTCCTCTTTTTTTCCTAGGTTATCCTCATTTTATCGAGATATTATCGGAAAATCAAAAAAACGAATAATTTTAGCGAAATTTAAATTTTTTCTTCTTTTTCTTCTATAAATTTTCCCACTCTTATCGAGATATTATCGAAAAAAGGAACATAAACTAATAATTGTAGCGTAATCTCAATTTTTTTCTATTTTTTCCTTAATTTTCATCATTTTATAGAAATAAAATCGAAAAAAGAAAAAAAAACGAATAATTTTAGCGAAATTTCAAATTTTTTCCTCTTTTTTTCCTTAGATTTCTTCATTTCAACGAGATATTATTGAAAAATCAACGATAACGAATAATTTTAGCATAATTTTAATTTTTTTCCTCTTTTTTTCCCTTAATTTTCCTTATTTTCTCGAGATATTATCGGAAAAAGCGAAAAAAACGAAAAGTTCTAGCAAAATTTCAATTTTTTTTTTCTCTTTTCTTCCTTAATTTTCCTCATTTTATCGAGATATTATCGAAAAAAGCATTAAAATACGAATAAATTCAGCAAAATTTTAATTTTTTTTTCCTCTTTTTTTCCTTAATTTGCCTCATTTTATTGAGATATTATCGAAAAAAGGAAAAAAATTGAAAAATTTCAATGTTTAATTTTTTTTTCCTTAATTTTTCTCTTTTTATCGTTACATTATCGAGAGAAGCAACAAAAACGAATCTTTTTAGCAATATATCAAATATATTCCTATTTATTTCCTTAATTTAACTCGTTTTATCGAGATATTATCCAAAAAAGAAACAAAAACGAATAATTTTAGCGAAATCTCAGTTTTTTTCATCCTTTTTTCCTTAAATTTTCATCATTTTATGGAGATGTGACCAAAAAAAGCTACAAAAGCGAATAATTTAAGCGAAATTTAAATTTTTTTCGTCTTTTTTTCCTTAATTTACCTCATTTTATCAAGATATTATCGAAAAAAAAACGAATAATCTTGGCGAAATTTCAAGTTTATTCCTCTTTTCTTTCCTAGATTTTCCTAATTTTATCGAGATATTATCGAAAAAAAAGGAATAATTTTTTTCCTTTTTTATAATTTTCTCACTCTATTCGAGATGTTATCGAAAAAATCAACAAAAACTAATAATATTAGCGAAATTTCAGTTTTTTCCCCTTTTTTCCGTTAAATTTCCTCATTTTATCGAGATAAGATCAAAAAATTAAAAAAAAGAATAATTTAAGCGAAATTTAAATTTTTTTCGTCTTTTGTTTCCTTAATTTACCTCGTTTTATCGAGATATTATTGGAAAATAAAAAAAACGAATAATTTTAGCGAAATTTATATTTTATCCTCTAATATTCTATAAATTTTCTTACTCTTAACGAGATATTATAGAAAAATCAACAAAAACGAATAATTTTAGCGAAATTTCAAATATATTTCTCTTTTTTTCCTTAATTTTCCTCATTTTATCGAGATATTATCAAAAAAAGGAACAAAAACTAATAATTGTAGCGTAATCTCAATTTTTTTCTATTTTTTCCTTAATTTTCATCATTTTATAAAAATAAAATCGGAAAAAGAAAAAAAACGAATAATTTTAGCGAAATTTCAAATTTTTTCCTTAGATTTCTTCATTTCAACGAGATATTATTGAAAAATCAACGATAACGAATAATTTTAGCAAAATTTTAATTTTTTTCCTCTTTTTTTCCCTTAATTTTCCTTATTTTCTCGAGATATTATCGGAAAAAGCGAAAAAAACGAAAAGTTCTAGCAAAATTTC